>ML661920.1:84961-189562 GCA_007570785.1 Antilocapra americana
GTGTGTGTGTGTGTGTGTGTGTGTGTGTGTGTGTGTGTGTGTGTGTGTGTAAGTTGCTTCGGCTGTGCCCAACTCTGCAACCCTTCAGTCCTGTTCAGCTCTGCAGAATACTGGAGTGGCTTGCAGTGCCCTTCTCCAGGGGCTCTTTCCAACCCAGGGACCGAAACCCACATCTCTTAGCTCTCCTGCACTGGTAGGCAAGTTCTTTACCAGCAGCCCACCTGGGAAGCCCTAACAGCCTGTGGGCCGCGCCTACTGAGCCTGTGCTCTACAGCACTGGCAGGAGAAGCCACCGCAGAGAGAAGCTAGAGAGTAGCCCCCCCTCGCTGCAACTAGAGAAAGCCCAGACACAGCAACGAAGACCCAGCGCAGCCAAAAATAAATGTAGAATTCAAAAAACTGATTGGTCTAAGGGAAACGGGAAGAAATGCCCCATAACAATGGTCCAGTCTGCCACAGGGGCTCGACTCCGGGCTCTCTGAATCTGCCCGTGTGTCTATCCACACATACTCTACTCTTTCTCCTCCTAATAAATACTTGTTTCACTAATTTCCATCTTTGTGCAAGTGTTTTTTTCTGCCAAGTCAGAGTCAGGCCCTTGTCACTGACCACTGGTCCAGGGGCTAGGATTCGGTGCCCTCACCGTCTAGACCTGACCTCAGTCTCTGGCCAGGAACCGAAGCGCCGCTTCAAGCCTCTGCAGACTGAGACCATCTGAGACCAACACCAAATAAAATTACTGGCTTTCACAGAATACTGGAGTTACAGGGTCAGAGGCATCAAGAACTGACCTCACTATCTCAGCCTGAGTTCATGGAGCGCCAGCTCCCACTCAGAGGCTGCAGACCACCCCTGACCTTCCCTCCCTGACGACCTGCCTTGTGGACACTCAGCGCCAGCATCAGTCCTGGAGACCCCACAAGAGCCCCTACTACGGCCATTTTGCCTGAGTTCTCCTTCTCAGACAAGACCTGCACACGCAGCTGCGTGGCCCTGACAGGGGCCCTGGCTGGAATAAGGAACACCAGCTCTTCCTGGTGCTCCGTCCTTCCCTCCAAGGTCACCGCCCAGCAGTCGGGCCTCTCTCGGCAGAGTCAGGTTGGGAAGTCATCATCGCAGCCACTGAACCCTATATATGTGTTTAGAACATGCCAACTAAAGCCAAGACGTCCAGTTTCTAACCGATTTTGCTCTTAAATAAACATGCGTAAGAGAGAACAGACAGTGCTACTTGGGTTTGCAGTGGCTTGCTTCAAGGAAACTTTATCTATTCTAAAGCAAATCGTGAATTGCCTTTCTTTTGTCTCCCTGGAAATGCTGTCACCAAGAAGCACTGGACCTGGGCCACACTGCCAGGGGAGCCCTTCTCTGAAAGGAGAGTGTGCCTGGCGATAGGGCAGGAGGGCAGGGGAACCCGGCGTCCCCGGCGCTTTCTCAGGGAGGTAGATTTCAGGAAAGAGTTCACATGGGAGCCCAGAAACTGGCGGTGGGTTCCTGTAGAGCTGAGGTCCCTGCCAGCCCTTGGAAAGTTCTGGCACTCCTCAGAGTAAAGACGGCTGGAGAAGACGTGTGCTAGCGTGGGGTGGGGGAGGAGAGACATTCTCGGGTCTAAATCCAGGTTCCCAGTGGAAGAGACGGAAATGATTCTAAAGGCTTCCTCGATCCAACCCACTTGCTAACTAGCAATAATCGGCGCCTCTCGCGGTGCAGTTTCAGAGCCAGAAGGCAGGACCCACGGCCGCCTTTCGCTCCTCCTGGCTGTTCCGGGACATCCGGGCTGGAGGGGGACTCGCCAGGGGTCTCCGGCCCGCCTCCAGCTCCCCCAGCAACCCCTCGTGGAGCCCGCCGGCGGTGGGGAAGAGGGGTCCCCCTGGGACCCTCTCCCGCCGCTCCCTCCCGCGGCGCCTTTCTGCCCGCTGCGCCCGGATCGCCTTCTCGACAGCCTTCCCCCCGGCCCCCTACCCGCCTGGTGGTGCACGGCCCGCGGTCTGAGGCCGGGGCACGGACCGCCGTTTCGAGGCGGGGGGACCCGGCCGGGAGCGCGCGGCCGCGGGCGGAGCTGGGCCCGCGCTAGGGGCGAGACCCCCGGGCCCCCAACCCGGGCCCCTTCCCTTCCTGCCCGACCAGGACCGCGCTTCCTCCTCGCTCCCGGAAGGGAGGCGCCCCGCCACGTCCCCGCGCGTCCCCCCGCGGCTCTGCTGCGCGGCCCGGGGCGCCGGTGCGGGGAGCTCGCGCGCGTGGCCCCGCAGGACGCGTGGGCGCCACTCGCCGGGGTCTCGTCCTCCGGAGAGTCCAGCCCTGGGCGAGGGGCCGCCGGAGGTGGCCTGTCCCTGCGGCCGCCCACGGCCGCGGCTGCCCCTCCGAGGCCCCGGATGCTGAGACACCAGCGGGCTCCTAGGAACCCCGGTGCCCACTCTCCCCAGCGGGCGGTGGGCACGAGGTGATCAGGGAGGAGGACCGGGCCGCGGAGAGGGGGAAGTGGACAAGCCGCTTCTTTCTTCAACAGGAGGGACGGGTCTGGGCTCCCGGGGTCCGCCCTCGGCCTCCCGCAGCCACACACCCTTCTCCTAGAGCGGGGCTCGGGAGGCCAAAGGAAGCGGCAGGGACCCCCTTTGCACCGTGCGGAGGACCAGTGCGGCCCGGCCCTCGGCAGCCTCTGAGCCGGACTCCGGAGGCTAGACCAGCTGTCGGGACGGTGTGTGTGTGTGTGTGTTCAGTCCAGCGTGTGTGTCTGTGTCCAGCTGTGTTTGTGTCCAGCTGTCTGGACGGAGTGTGTGCGCGCGCGCGCTCAGTCCAACTCTGCGACCTCGTGGACTGCAGCTCACCAGGCTCCTCTGCCCAAGAATTCTGCGGTGGGTTGCCATTTCCTCCGCCAGGGGGTCTTCCCCACCAAGGGATCTAACCCACCTCTCTCGCATCTCCTGCGTTGCCTGGAGGGATTTTCACCGCTCGCTTCACCGGGGAAGTCGTCCCAGAGAACTCCCGGGGCTCTCGGGGTGGGCCAGGGCGCCCTCTGCAGGCCAGTGAGGACAAGGGTGGGAAAAGGTGGGTGATCAGAGACTGGGTTCCTGTGGATTGGGCCCCCAAAGCGATGCCCTCCCCACCCAGCTGAGGGTCATTCTGGGGGAAGGACACAGATGGACCCTGAGCGTGGTCCCAGGGAGGGACCAGGTCGTGGTCTATAGGCAGAGCCTGCTGGGAAGGGGGCACTAGGGTTACAAGCTGGTGGGCAAGGGAGGGGAGGTGATCTGGCGCATTCCACCAGGCTCAGGGCCCCCAGAGATCTTCCGTGTCAGTGGAGCTGGAGCCCCAGTTCCAGGACAGTTCCATGGGGACACGGGGATGACGTGAAGGCCAGGCTTGTCCTTCCAGCCCAAGACAGAGGAGGGCCAGGGCCGGTACAGAGGTGCTGGGCACATACTCACACATCCCTTCCCAGGGAACCTCTGTGAGCATCTTGACATACTGCTATGCCCCCAAACTCTACTACGTTCCAATAAAACCATACAGACAACATTCTGTGATGCCGCACAGGAAAATCAAAAGATAAGAGCAAATCAGGAAACAAAAAGAACCTCCCACCTGTAAGTTTAAAAACTCCTGAGGACTTCCCTGGTGGTCCATGGTTAAGAGTCCACCTGTTAATGCAGGAGACACGGGTTTGATCCCTGGTCCGGGAAGATTCCCTCATGCCACAGGGCAACTAAGCCCATGTGCCCAGCTGCTGAAGCCTGAGCACTCTAGAGCCTATGCCCCTCAGCAAGAGAAGCCACTGCGGTGAGGAGCCCGTGCACCTGATCCTCAAAACTAGAGACCGTCCATGGACAGCAGTGAAGACCCAGCCCAACCAAAAATAAAAACAAAAAATAAAATTAAAACACCTGGACACCTCTAGGGTCAAAAAGGAAATATAGCCCTGAACTGTAAATTTTTGTTAAAGTATATTAAAATACCATATATCTGAGCCTATGGGACCAGCTAAAACAGTGTTTAAATTCTTAAACCAATTCTAGGTCTCAGCACTAAAACAGCTGTATGAGAGTTACTCTTTTATTTCCTAGAAGGAGAAAGAAAAGGAGATAAAAAATGACTTGACTGCAGGCAGCTTCTGCTCATGCTTCTTTAAAATTAACTGGAAGGGGACTTCCCTGGTGGTCCAGGGGTTAAGACTCTGTGCTTCCACTTCAGAGGGCAGGGGTTCAATCCCTGATCAGGGAACTAAGATTCTACATGCTGCAATATGCAGCCAAAATAAGAAATCGATTTTTAAAAAATTTTTAATTAACTGGATCATTATTCCCATTAGCCAAGAGCTAAGCTCGATTCAATCGCTCAGTCATGTCTCTTTGTGACCCCAGCACCCCAGGCTTCCCTGCCCATCACCAACACCTATGACACTATGACCAGCCTAGACAGCATATTAAAAATCAGTCATTACCTTGCCAGGTCCCTCTAGTCAAAGCTTCGACTAAAGGTCACTCTAGTCAAGGCTATGATTTCCCAGTGGTCGTGTATGGATGTGAGAGTTGGACCATGAAGAAAGCTGAGCACCGAAGAATTGATGCTTTTGAACTGTGGTGTTGGAGAAGACTCTTGAGAGTCCCTTGGACTGCAAGGAGATCCAACTAGTCCATCCTAAAGGAAATCAGTCCTGACTATTCATTGGAAGGACTGATGCTGAAGCTGAAGCTCCAGTACTTTGGCCACCTGATGTGAAGAGCTAGCTCATTAGAAAAGACCCTGATGCTGGGGAAAATTGAGGGCAGAAAGAGGAGGGGATGACAGAAGACGAGATGGCTGGATGGCATCACCGACTCAATGGACATGAGTTTGAGCAAGCTTTGGGAGATAGTGAGGGACAGGGAAGCCTGGCGTGCTACAGTCCCTGGGGTTGCAGAGTCGGACACGACTGATTGACTGAACAACAGCGTGGTGTCCACTGAGAAAAAGTCTGAGTTCTGATATATTCAGATTTATTGTTGTTTTTTAAAAAATCATATTGATTATGCTTTTGGATCTTTGTGTAAGAAGTCCTTCCCTGTCCAGATGTTAGAAAGAATCTTCTACATATTCTTCTAACTTCATATTTTTACCTTTCTTCTCTCTAGAGTCCCTCTGTGTACGTGGGGTTAAGTAAGGACTGTTTTTATTTTCTGCTGATGGTGGGGACCCCGGGTATGCGGCAAGGGTCTCCTTTTACCACTCCCCACTCCCTGCCCTCCTCTCTGACTGTGACTTTGTCTTCCCATCAGATATGCTCCAGTTTTACACTAATCTGGCCATTTGGTGATGCAATCCATCCCTTTTTGAAAATTATGTACTTGTTTGACGTTATCAGTCACTCTCTGCAGCTTGTGGGACCTTAGTTCCCTGTCCTGGGACTGGGCTCGCCCCAGCAGTGGGAGCGCTCAGTGTTAACCACCGGGAAACCCCTGCCCCCTCACTCTCCCACTCAGTAAACTTCAGTGTGTTTCCTGAGCTCCCAAGGATCTCAGTGGCATTTGGTGGGATGACTTTGGATGTGTAGCTTATGTGGGTGATATTGTCATGATTCTGTCAAACCATCCAAGAGCAGGTGACACTCCTGTCCCCCAGGTCCCCTCAGTGGGGTGAGCCGCCGGGACAGGAAGTCGGTGTGTGTAGGGGTGGGCGCTCTCCTCGGGTGAGGACCTGCGCCCTCCAGGTGCTCCGGGCCACAGCTGACTAACCCGGTGGTCCTGGGGTTGGTTAACTACGGGGCCAGTGGAGCCAGGCTCCGGGTCTTTCCTCCACGCATCTCTCACCTTTGCCCTCACAGTGAAAGGATGTTGACCAACCTCTCCACGGTCCTGCAACTGCATCCAGGGGCAGGGAAGCACACGTGCCTTCTGGGGGCCCTGTCACTGCCCTTCCGGGACATGCTTCTGTCTCTTCCTCTGGCCTGAGTCCTGTCACCTCCTCTTTGTGACCCCAGCTGGGCCCGGGGAGGCCCCAAGGCGGTGGGGGGGGGGGGTTGCCTAGCCTGGCCGTCCTGTCCCGCCCTCCTCTTCTCCCCACAAGCCCGGCTTGCCTGAGGTGAGTGCGGCAGTGGGCTGCGGCTGGCTCTGCACCCGGGGGCTAGTCCCAGGCCTGTGGACTCAGGGGTTCTTGTCACAATCCTCCCAGGGGATGGGGGTGGGGACAGGCGGAAATTCCTCCTGAGCAGCCTCTGCGGCCGGGGTGGGGGGGAACCCTGGTTCAGACCACAGTGGTCCGTGCAGGGGCCCCCCAAAGACCCAGGGCCCTCCAGGAGCACAGAGTTTGCCAAACATTTAAGGAGCCCCAGAGCTCCTTCCCCGTCGCCTCCTGTGGCCAGGCTGTCGCCCCCGCTGTTGTCTGGGGCTGGCAGGCTGCCCCTCACCCCCCGGACCCGAGCACTGCAGCTCTCCAAGCCTGGACACGGCCAGCCTGCGGAAGGCCCGGGAGTAAGAGCTGCCTCTGGGACCCCCGGTCACAGGGGAGGGGTTGCTCGCAAAGGCTGGGCTTTGGCGCCCTCTGGTGGGCATGGGTACCATCTGCGGGAACGGTACCCTCCGTGGACCGCTGTCAAGGGCTGAGGGGCAGGCAGTCCCGGGTTTGTCCCCACACCCGCGCTGAAGAGCAGGCTTGCCCTGAACAAGCTGCACTCCACTCTGAGCCTTGGTCTTCTCGTCTGTAAATTGGTAGCAGTCGGGTCTCTGTCAAAATGGAGTCAGAAATGAGGCAGAGGGGACAAGACGATGCAAGCACCCACAGGATGACCCACAGTGCCCAGTGCCTCCTCCCTGCTGGGGGACAGAGGCGCTGAGCCCCACGAACAGAGGGCCACGGCATCGTGCCCAGCCCCCTACCCTCTGCCAGCAGCTGCCGGCCGAACAGGCTACATAGGGTCTCCCCTTGATGGAAGCCCTTCAGCTGCTGCCGCCCACAGGCCTGAGCATGCTGGCCTGGCACAAGGGCTCCTGGGTCGCCTGCCTGCCCCCCACCATTTCCGGCGCCCCTCCACCTGCCTCAGCTGTGCACCCGCCTGGCTCTCCTCGGCCACCCTCCCCCTGTGCATTCACAAACTCCTACCCTCCTTCTAACCCTGCGGTTGGCAGCCCAGCCCACCCACTGCCCTGCTGCGAACACAGCCCTCCTCCCTGGGGCACAGGGCCTGTGCCAGCTCACTCCTGCACCCTGCCCATTTGTGTGTCTCCCCAACAGTCAGGCTTCCTGATCAAGACCCTCCAGGTCTTGGTTTTTGCCAGGGCTGGCCCAGGGTCGCTTGCAGGCGGTTCCCTCTGCAGCCCCCACCCTGCCCTGACCAAGAGCAAGCCTGTTTCTGGGCGGCCAGTGTCCATCCCGTTGAAGCCATGGGCTTGGGAGGAGGTGGGGGGCTGTCTCATAAGGGACTTGAATCTAGAATATATATATTTTTTAAATCCTTACAGCTCAGTAACAAAAGGCCGAATAACCTAACTTATAATCAGTAGTTTCTGAATAGATATTTCTCAAAGAAGATATACACATGGCCCATAAGCACATGAAAAGATGCTCAACATTGTTCTTCATCAGAGAGAATGCAAATCAAAACCACAGTGAGGGGTTTCCCTGGTGACTCAGTGGTAAAGAATCCACCTGCCAACACAGGAGACACAGGTCCCAACCCTGATCTGGGCAGACCCCACGTGCCGTGGAGCAACTAAGCCCAGGGCCACAGCTCTGGAGCCACAGCTACTGAACTCACACACTGAAACTGCTGAGCGAGCCACGGGCCTGGAGCCTGTGCTCCTCAACAAGAGGCCACAGTGATGAGAAGCCAGAGCACCGCAGCTAGAGAGGAGCCCCTGCTCTCCGCAACTGCGGCAAAGGCTGCTCAGCAACAAAGACCCAGGGCAGACAAAAATTAAACTCAGTAAGTAAGTAAATCAAAGCACCGTGAGAGACCACTTCACACCCACCAGGGTGGCTATCCTCAGAAAGTCTGAAATAAAGGATGTGGATGAGGGCACGGAGACACTGGTCCCCTCATGCATCACTGGTGGGAATGCAGAACGGTGTGGCTACTTCGGAGAAGTACTCCACAGTTTCTCAAAAAGTTAACCGCCGAGTCACCATTTGACCCAGGAATTCCACTCCTAGGTGGAACACAGGAGGACTAAAAACACATGTCCACACAAAAGCTTGTACACACGTGTTCATAGCAGGATTACTCACAGCAGCCCCAAACTGGAAGCAACTCAAATGCCCATCAACGAATGTATGACTAAACCGAATATAAAACAGAGTATCACTCAACTATAAAAATGAATGGGGAACTGACTTCCTTGATGGTCCAATGGCTGTTTCTCCACGATCCCCATGCAAGGGGCCTGGGTTTGATGCCTGGCATGTAGGCATCTAGATGTAGGGGAATGTAGGGAACTAGACCGTACATTTTGCAACGAAGAGTCCAAATGCCACAGCTGAGAAGATGCTGAGCGCCACAACTAAGACTCAGCAGAGCCGAATAAAGAAGGGAAACATTTAAAAAATGAGCGGAACATGGATGCAAGTCACAACACCCATGAACCTTGGAGCCCAAAGCTAAGCAAAAGAAGCCCGTCACAAAAGGCAACATATTATGTAATTCACTCTGTGTGACGTATCCAGAACAGATACGCTTGTGTGGCCAGAAAGCAGAGCAGTGACTGCCCAGGGCTGGGGGCACGGTGGGGAGAGGGGTTTGGGGCCATGCCGACAAGGTTACAGGGTCTCTTTCTAGGGTAGATTAAAATGTCCCAATGTTGACTGTGGTGACGGCTGCACAACTGTGAATATGCTAAAATCACTGAATGGTACATGAGGCTTCAGTGGGTGAACCGCATGGCATGCGAATTGCATCTCAATAAAGCTGCTGTCCACAAGGAGGGGACATGCAGCCAGGCCGGTGGGACGCTCCCGTGCCTTGCCCTCTCCCGGCCCCACCCCTGCCCTCCGTTTTCTGGGTGGACCGTGGAGCAGGCCAGCCTTTCATCGCCTGGTGTCTGACTCAGGATCCTCTGGTGGAGGAGTCCAGGCTTGAGAAGGATGGCTTCCTTCTGGATTTCAGACTGCTGCCTGTGAAGTGGCTGGGGACACGCACATCCTCCTCTTTAACCGGTCCCGGAGCCACATGATGCCCACAACCCCAGGGGGGAGAGGCTCCCTGAAAGGAGCGCTCACTTCCACCTCCACTCGGGGCGGCCAGGCACTGAGGAGATGAAGACAAACATCTGACTGGTCCTCCAGACATGGGACTGGTCCTCTGCCATGAAGATATTTGCCAGGGAACAGATAGGACAGCTCTCGGCCAAGACAATGGTGACGGGCATCTCAGGACAGGAAGCGAATAAAATAGACCGGGGGCGGGTCTAGGAGCCAGACCTGGAGGGAGGAGAATTTCAGCAGGTGGGAAGGGCATTCTAGTGAATTTCTACTATTTTTTCCAAACACCTTATAGATGAATTTATATTTCTCAGTTTTAATTTCAAATAATGGAACTATCAATCAATATATCCCCGTAAGCTACAGTTCTTCAGTTCAATAATTGTTCAGAGTAAAGGAGTCTTGCAACCAAAATATTCAAGAACTGCTGGCTCGGGGCCTGGGGAGCTGCCTGCAGGCAGGCGGTACAGTGTCTGCCTCAAGCCACTGGGCCCTCACTCCAGCCCAGCCCCTCAGCCTGGTTCCCTCTGAAATCCCCAAGCCCCGGCCTCAGCCGCTCCGCCCAGGGCTGGAGCCTGACCTACCGGAGTCCCCGGAGAAGGCCCTGGAGCCCTCACGCCCTCGGTCACCTTGTGAACATCTGAGGAGCCCCAGGAGCCGGGGCAGCAACCCCTGAGCTCAAGCTCCTGGGGCTGGTCCCGCGTGCTGAGCGGCAGGAAGAGGGCTCGGGCGCACACAGGAAGACCAGAGTGAGGTCTAGAGCGACGTCTCCCGGGGCAGCTGGGACAGCAGGAGGTTCCCCGAGTCCCCAGACTCCCCACCACCACCAACCATGACCCCCAGGATGCTTAGACAGCTTCCCAGGGAGCCCCAGACTCTGGAAAGGGATCTGGACTAAGGGTCCAGCTGGGTGGATCTCAGTGTCAGGAGGTGGAGAGACCAGTGAGGGGCCTGCACCGGCCTGCGGGGGACCCTGGGCAAGTCCTTGCCCTTCTCTGGCCTTGGATTCCCTCCTGAGGACAGGAGGCGCTGATACATGCGGTTCGGGCTCAGGGATCCCAGGCTCTGCCAGCAACTCACCCTTCACACCATTCACACCATACTCACCCTTCACGCCCTTCGTACTCACGCTTCACACCCTTCATACTCACCCTTCACACCCTTCACACCCTTCATACTCACCCTTCACAGCCTGCACCCTTAGCTCAGTCCTGCCCCCGCCCAGGCCCCGGCTGAGCTCTCTGCAGGCTCCCCCCTCTACCTGCCCCTCTTCTGCCTCTCACCTCATGTAATCTGGGAACCTGTCCCTGAAGGAGGCCAGCCATTCATCCAGACATGGGCTGCCCTGCTTCCCGCTGACCTGGAAGAACTCCATGAAGGCCTCCAAGCCAGGGGCTCCGGCACGGAGGCCCTGCAGAGAGGAACTTCCAGCCTCACCCAGCGTGGGCCTTAGCCGGGGGTCACCACACAGGCGCCTTGGCCAGCCCTGCCAGGGAGAGTAGGGTGTACCTGCCCGTGTCACCTCCTGAGCAACCCCCAGACTGCCCCCCAGGCCCTGCCTCCCCTCTGCCCAGAGCCCTAGGGCCGCCCTGAAGGACCAGCCTGGCACAGACAGGCCCGCAGGGATCAGAGGGGGACAGCCAGCTCCAGGCCGGTTGGGGTGAAGAGAGACGCAACCGGAAAGGGGAAGGCGGCCCACGGAACCCCGCTGTGGGTCCCGGGCTCACCTCCTGCCTCCCAAAAGTCTCGTACGGCTCCCAGACGTCTGTTTCCACCTGATCCCGGTGGTCTTCCCACTTCCGGGGCCTCAGACTCTTGTGGTAAGGCCTGGCGGTACTCAGTGAAGACCGCTTTGTACAGACTTTGCCCAAGGCTCTGTCCCCACAAAAGAAAGAGGATGCAGAAGGCTGGAGTGAAGCTGTCCCAGGACAAGGTCTCGTGGCCTCAGGGGCTCAGCCGTGGGAATGGGGGCTGCAGAGGGGTCCATAAAGCCCCTCTAGCTGGGTCTGTAGGGCCTGGCCCCCTTCTCTGCAGGCCTAACCCCTGACCACTGGGCTTCCACTACAAAGTCTCTCCTTCCTGGGGTGACCCCCAGCTGGCCCCTTACCTCCCTCGGGAAACCAAGAGCCAGACTAACCACCAGGGCCGTGCAGCCCTGCCTGTCTCTGGCCCTGGGCCTCCCTGTTGGCAGGACGGCTCCCGCAGCCCTGGGGGTGGGGTGGGGATGCCAGCACCCACGCAGAGCTGACCCCCCGGGAGCCCTCCTCTCTCCTTCCTACCTTGTACATGGGAGGAGAAGCAGGCTAGGGTAGCGCTCCAGGCCCTGCCTGAGGGATCGCAGAGCTTGGGCCAGCTCCTCGTCTTCCCTCCCGAAGTGATGCCCCAGTAGGCTCTGAGCACAGGAGCGTCACGGTCACTGAGGCCTGAGCCCAGGCTGACCAGGCTGTATTCCGTCCTTGGCCTTTCTCTCCTCCAGCCCACAGGCCCCGCCTCCCCAGCCCTGCTTCCCGCTAGGCCCACAGCCCTGGACCAGAAGGGCCCACGTCCCAGGAGCCAGAGCCTCGCCCACTATCTGCCCCCAAGCTCGGTCCACCTTCTCCGGCCGACTCCTGGAAGCCTCCCAGATTCTATCTGCAGCCCTTGATGCCGGGTCCTCCCCAGAGCCCTCCTAAGTCTTCCTGGAGCCCCTCACGCTCCTCTGGGTCCCTAGCAAACCACAGCATGGCACCAGGTCTCAGTGAGGCTTCCCCCAGCCTCAGCCCTAGAGACCTGCGGCAGGGGTCACAGCTGGGCTTCACTGCGTGGGAGGCACGTGAGGCAGAGCGGGATTGGGGCAGGGCAGGGCGTCAGGCCTCCGCTGGCCTGGCAGGACAGGTGGCTCCACAGGGAGACAGAGCCAAGAGCGGGTCTGGCCGTGGACAGAGGACTGCAAATGTGGACCCTGCCCAGGCAGGTGCCCTCTGTGAGGGTGGAGCCGGGCCTCCAGAGCGGAAGCAAGGCCAGCTCTGGCCAGACGGGAGCCGAGCTGTCCTCCTCCCATTGCAGGCCAAGGCCCAGGCCCGGGCAGGGAGGAGGCCGGGTGCAGGCAACTTGAAGCTAGCTGCACCTGAGCTTTGCTGTATCCCCCTCATTGCCCTGGGCTGGAGGGAGCCCGGCAGACACAGACAGGCCCCTCTGGCCACACCATTGGGAGCAGCAGAGGCCCCACGTGAGGGCTAGAGTTAGGGGCCCATCACCTGGTACAGGCTTCTGACCCCGGACACGAAGTCGTCCTGGCTCCGGTCCTCGATGGCGCTGATGGTGCACAGCACCAAGTCCGCCAGGGGAGTGTGGGCCTGGCCCAGACCCTGCCACGCTTTCCTGTTGGAGGAAACCCAAAGGGCCTGTGGGGCCTGGCTGGGAGCCCCAGGCCCAGCCCTGAGCCATACGCCCCCCTTGCTGCTGACCCTCCGTGTGCCCTCAGGCAGACAGGCTCGTTTCTGCACCTCGTCGACGTCATCGTAGCATGAAACGCAAGAGAGGTTTTAAATGGTTAACCAAACATTTTAACCAAAACATTTAAAACGAAAGACTGCTTCCAGCGGCAGCCTGTGTTCCTGGCATTGTATGAAACAGATGTCATCGTTCCGGTAGGAAACCCTGCCACTGTGTATCCAGGTTGGGGGGTCATGCCCCACTTCCCACACAGGCACCCAGTCTGCAGTCCGCGCAGAGTGGCCCACCGGGTCCGAGGCTGCCCGCCCCGCCCACACCTGGGTGCAGCTGGGGCAGGGTCCGCCGACCTGTTGAGGGAGGAGGTGGGCGCCCCTCACCCTGGTATCTGTCCGTGAAGGCGGAGATGTCCGCGCCACCCGCGGGTCGGCCCCATCCAGCAGTGCGCGCCGTCCCCCTTCTCAGCCTAACTGCTGCGTCCTCCGTGAAACAGCAGGTGCGCGTGGTCGTGGTCACCGTGTGGACAGCTGGGCAGGATCTGCGCAGGCGCTGGAGCCGACGCTGCCCGAGAATCTTTTCCTGTCATGCTGGCCCCGGCCCTTTGAGGTAAACGCTTCTAGAACGGGTCGGGACTGGGTTTTTCCTGTGGTCTGGAATCACAGCTAACGCTGCACTCACCCGACAGGTGAAGGAAGAGCCAGGAAACAAGGCCTCCTGGGAGTGTCTGGAGTGCCCACAGGGAGGGGAGGGGGCAGCCCACACCCTGCCTGGGCCACTGCAGCTCCTCCCCCAGCAGGGTGGGGAGAGAGGAGTCAGGAGAGGCACATACACCCCTGCTCCCCAAAGCAGGAAAGAAGGGGTGCCTTTAAATTCCTAGAACATAAATCACGATCTCGAGCTAGCCACTCCGTGCTGTTTGGTTAAACATTTAAAACCTGGCTGGTTTCATCTAAACATTCTGGCCTCTCATGAGCAACCTACCTGGTACCAGCCCCTCAGAGACCCTCGTGCTTGGTGAACACAGCCACACTGAAAATCCCGGAGAGGGGGGCCCGCGACGCTCCAGTACTTGCTTCTCACTAAGTCTGGGCAGCCTTGACCGCAGCCGCCCTCACCGCAGGCCCCTGGGAGAGGGGGAGCCCCACCCAGATCTGGGCCGGGGCAGAGCTGGGCGTGGACCAAGCAGACTGACAGCAAATCCTGTTAGAAAAGCCAGAGCGGGGAGTGAGGCTCTCAGCTCAGCCGCAGGGTTTAAAGGGGTGCCCTGAAATCCAGTGACCGAGAGAAATAGCACTTCATCGCAGTTTTTAAAGCTTGATGACAATTCCCTGGCGGTCTGGTGGTTGGGACCCTGCGATTCTACTGCTCTGAGGCAGCGGTTCGATCCCTGGTTGGGGAACAGCGTCCCACAAGCTGTATTTGGCCAAAAAAGAAGATGAAACAAACAAAAAAACCCTCAAAATCAGTGTAACAAAATCCAGGATGCACAAATTTTAAAGACCCCGGGTTCCCCCTAAGCTCGCCCTGCTGTGCAACAGAGAGCCACAAGCCCCACGCCCCATACTCTGTCAGTTAAAATTAAATAAAACTTAAACCTCATTCCCCCTTAGAACTAGCTGGACAGCTGCCGGGCCAAGGCCTCCAGGCTGGACGTCTCCACGGTCACACAGGCCCGCCTCAAGAGCCAGGGAGAGATGCGGAGCGGGCAGGACGGGGGCACCCGGGGCCAACCAGCCAGCCCTCCCCCTGCATTTTGTGAACTGGCCCCGGGCTGGCGGCTGGTGGTGAGGTGAGCGCGCTGACGTGGGTTAGCTGAACCCAGGCCAGGCCTCCCCACCTAGGCAGGGCTGCCTTTTCACTTACCTCTTCAGAAACTCTGAAAACACATTCAGAACCACGGCTTGAGCCCGGCTGGTGATGGGTGGCCCAATGTCTTACTGAATCTATGGTTCCTTTCAACAGCCGTCGGTCAAAGCAGTGGCCTCTCGGGGGACAGGGGCAGGCCGCACAACCCGGGGATGCGGGGAGGATGCGGCCCCCAGCCTCCGCGCCTGTCCCAGCTGCCCCACACCATGCCCCCTTCCAGGCCTGCAGATGGCAAGGGGCAGACCCCTCCCGCCAGGCTCCCCTGTCTCCTCAGGCCTCCCCGCTCGCTCCAGACTGAGTCCTGCCCTCAGCCTCACATACCCAGAGTTTCTCCCATTGACACACCTTGAGGCTGCACCCGGAGGCTCCTCGACGGAGCTGCCAACTCTCCCCCAGCCCACCCCTCGCTCAACTCCCTCCCGATGCTCTCAACGGGGCGCCTCTGCGTTAAGGCATTGAGGATGCTTAGTGTCTCATCATCTGCTCTCTCTCCAGCCCCGAGCAGTCAAAAAAACAGAAACACCAACTCACCCCTATGAAGAACGCCAAACACACGCGCACACACACAAACATGCACTTACATATATACACGGGCACACACGCAGAGGCACACACACACGCTTACAGACATGCGTAGGCACACACACATGCTCACACGTGCATAGACACCCGGCAGCTGTCCCAGTCTCCACTGTGGGCCAGGAGCATGGAGAGACGGTCCAGGAGCACCTCCTGGAAGCACTCTCTGTCTGTTGCCAAGAGGTGGGCTCCCAGCTAGCCTGCCCTCTGGGGGCCCAGGCCACGATCCATGACCTTGAGCAGCTCCACCAGCTACCTGCCCAGCTGGTCCCCCAGGCTCAGGGGCCCTCGGTCTCCGGGGCTCGGGGGCACCCAGTTCTTGGTGCCGTGTCCTCAGCTGGCAGTCCCAGGAAACCAGGTCACTACCCAGCTCCCGGGAGGAGCCCTGGGCCCACTCCACTGCGGCCGTCACAGACCTGAGCTTCCTCTGCAGCTCCCAGCTGCCCCCATCGCCCTCCAGCGCCTCCCGGACGACCTGCCACATGCCCTGGGCCATGACATGGTACTGGGAGCCATGGTCCTGCCTTTCCTCTGCCGAGGACGAGATGCTCTGGCAGGCTTCCAGGAAGTGGCCCTCCAAGACCAGCTGTGAGAATCCTGGAAGAAAGGAGCCCGAGGCCGGTGGCTCAGGGGGGCCGCAGGAGGGAGTGGCGGGTGAGGGGGCGGGGGGCTGCCGCGGGGCTCCTAAGGGTGACCTCGTTTGCCTGGGGGTGCCTTGCTGAACTCACCCATCTGTCGGAGGAACCGCGGAGGGGCGGCCTGTTTGAAGAGCCTTTGGGGACCAGGTCTAGGGGCCAGACAGGAGCAGAAGGGCACAGGGTTTTTCCCAGAAAACTTTGCATGTGGTCCCCTTCAGAGCTGGTCATGACAGCTGTGAGCCTCTATGGTCCAGGGCAGATCAAGATCTGAGTCTCCATCAGATGACTGAATGGTTATTAGCTTCCTGCCAGGACAGGGTGGTTAACCCAGCATCCTGCCAGAACAGAGGGGCACGCCAGGAGGGAGTCCCCAGAGCTGGTAGCAGATAGTCCAGCACAGGGGCTCCCTGCCTGAATGCACGTCAGGACCCCCTAGGGCCATTTGCGCCCAGGTAGGGAGCCTGCTTTGCTGCCAGGTTTCAAGGCGGTGCAGGTGGTGCTGGGTCCAGAGTCTTACTTGAGACCTGTTTCTCAATGGTATCCAAGGGCGACCAAGCCCCGCCTCCTTCCACACAGTAGAGAGACAGACAGGACAGGTAGAGAGAGATGATTGATAGATACATAGATAAGAAACAGATGATAGATACAGATAAAAGACAGATAGGAGATAGAAACATAGACGCAGGTAGGTGACAGACAGACAGATGATGGGTTGATAATGGATGGATGACAGACAAACAACGGAGGATAGAGGCAGACAGACAGAGAGAGATCCAGCTGGCATAGAACCATCCCAGGAAGGGCAGGGCAGGGTGCAGCTTGTCCCTTCCATTCCCCTCCCCAGGTGCCGGGGGCTCCCCAGGTTCAGCCCCTTCTCCAGACAAGGGAGCAGCCCAGGGCAAAGCCTCCGAGATGAGGTGCTTGGTCTTTTCCCCAAAAGTTCAAAGAAAAAGAGTGACCTTGGCCACATCAGGCCAGCCTAGCGATGGACAGATGGGTGGACAGGAAAGTCCCTCTGCTGGGGCTGGTGTCCACTTGAGCCCTTGGACACAGGGCGGCCTCCTCGTGGGCCCCTCATCTCCATTCTCCCTCTGCCCACTGCCCTGTCTGCCCCTTCCCATCTAAGCACCCCATTCTCAGGAGCCCCAGTATCACCTCTGACCCGGCCACCCGGGCTGTTCACGGAGACCACTTCACCTAAGCAGGCCCCCAGACCTGTAAGGTGGCCCAGGGGGTGTCTCTCCCCAGGGACTAAGGGGTGGGTAATGAGGGCACAGGCTGGGAAGCCCTCACACCGCAGGGATAGGGTAAGGACCGCCCACCAGCATGGGGCCAGCCTGGGCAGTTATGGACAAGAAGGGTCACCCACTGTCCTGCTGGGGCCCATGGGTGCCACACCCTGGACTGGGGACCCAGAGGGCCAGAGAGGCTTTGACACGGCACAGGGGAAGCATCACCCAGCGGGCAGCCACCCAGGGCCCAGGAGCATCTGGACGGTCCAGCAGCTGACGGCCTCGAAGACCTCAGTGTCTCCGTGAGCAGGGCTGGGGGCAGCAGCTCATGATCAAGGCGGCTGCAGTGCCTCTCGGCTCCCCCTCACTAAGCACAAAGACACCAAGAATCGGCTTGGAGAAAAAAATGAAATGAAGAGGTTTTAGAAATGCTGGGAGGGAAAAGGATGACACTTCGAAGTTCCACGACAAAGCACTTCGGGGCCAGGGATGGCCTTATTTCCTAAACGCTGTGGGTGTCAGGCAGGAAAGGGATGGTCCAAGGACCCCTCCAGGCAGGGAGAGACCGGAAGGGCAGAAAGCCGCTTTGGATCCCAAAGGTCCTCAGCGACACAGCCCAGCCTGCAGCCACAGGAGGCAGGTTCTGTCTGGTAAGACTCTGAGCCGAAAGGAGTGGGAGTGGGAGAAAGGCGATTCAAAGGCGCCTGAACACTTCAGCACCGTTTTCAGGGACTTTGACTTGAAAGGGCTGGGAAGGGAGCTGTATTTCAAGCTGGGTCTTGGGCCTTTCCATTGTCAAGGGCAAAGGCCTGCTCTTCCCTTCCCCAGTCCTCCTTCCTGACTACTGGATGCACATACGAAAACAGGAGCAGGGCAACCACCCTGAGCTACGAGACAGGAGCCCCACCTAGTAACAGTTTGCAGCAGACCTCAAGGTATAAGTCTGGTCCCTGAGCTACGACCAGCCTAGACAGCATGTTAAAAAGCAGAGACATTGCTTTGCTGACAAAGGTCCATCTTGTCAAGGCTATGGTTTTTCCAGTGGTCATGTATGGATGTGAGAGTTGGACTATAAAGAAAGCTGAGTGGGAAGAATTGAACTGTGGTGTTGGAGAAGACTCTTGAGAGTCACTGCGAGGAGATCCAACCAGTCCATCCTAAAGGAGATCAGTCCTGGGTGTTCATTGGAAGGATTGATGTTGAAGCTGAAACTCCAATAATCTGACCACCTGATGTGAAAAACTGACTCTTTGGAAAAGACCCTTTCGGAAAGATTGAAGGCAGGAAGAGATGGGGACCACAGTAGATGATATGGTTGGATGGCATCACCGACTCAATGGACATGAGTTTGAGCAAGTTCCAGGAGCTGGTGATGGACAGGGAAGCCTGGTGTGCTGCAGTCCATGGGGTCGCAAAGAGTCAGACAAGCCTGAGCGACTGAACTGCACTGAACTGAGCTCTGTGGAGCACTGGTGTGTGTGTGCTAAGTCACTTTAGTCGTGTCCAACTCTTTGTGACCCTGTGGACTGTAGCTGCCAGACTCCTCTATCCATGGGATTCTCCAGGCAAGAATACGGGAGTGGATTGCCAGTCCTCCTCCAAGGGATCTTCCTGACCCAGTGATCAATCCAGCATCTGAGTCTCTTGCATTGACAGGCAGATCCTTTATCACTGAGCCACCTGGCAAGCCCTAAAGGAAATGTAAATTTTATCTGTTTTGTTGGGTCTCCCAGTGAAAGCAGGTGAATGTACATCATAATAATGAAAACCTTTGAACCAGGGCATATTGGATCAGGACAGCCTCCAATTACATTTGACTAGTTGGCAGGGGTGAAGAGTCCCTACGTACTCCTAGTAAATAGCTCTGTTTTTTTTAATTAACTTTTTATTGGAGGACAATTGCTTCACACTGCTGTGTTGGGTTTTGCCTACAACAACGTGAATGGGTCATGGCTCCCGGCTATACAGCCGCTCCCACCAGCTGTCTATTTTACACACGTGGTAGTATATTTATGCTAATGGTACTCTCTCAATCCGTCCAACTCCTCCCCCGCCCTTAGTTCCTTTATGAGAATGAATTAGCTTAGATTCGAAAACAGGAAATCTAGCCCCTGGCGTCTCTGTGATGTCCCCAGCCTCAGGGTCACCGCCCTTCTTTCCAGAGAGGCATAGTCCAGTGAGCAGCCACGAGCCACACGTGGCTACTGGGCACTTGACATGTCCAAACTGGGCTGTGCTGTCCGCACGAAACCCACATCAGTTTTCACAGACTGAGCAGGAAAAGAGGGGAGTGTCAAATATCTCACAAGGTTCTGTTTGTTTGTTTGAATGGCCGTGCTTCGCAGTATGTGGGATCTTGGTTCCCCAGTCCCAGATGGAACCCGGGCGCCCTGCATGGGAAGGGCGGAGCCTTAACCCCTGGACCACCAGGGAAATCTCTAAAACATCTTAACAGTAATAACGCTGATTCAATGTTGAAGCGTGCTGAAACACTGCTTTAGCCTAGTAAACTGTATCAGTAAAATAATTTCACCTGTTTCTTTTTTTATTTTCTCCCATGACTATGAGAGCTTCCTGTGTGTGATTCACGCTGTGTCTCCACGGGACACCCCCCTCCTGGAGCTCGCGCCCCCCACCCTGAACCTCGGAGAGGAAACCCCTGTTGATTCCGCCCCACCCTGGCTCCTCTCTGGGTGGGAGCCCCGACCCCCTCCCCAAAAAGGCCAGCCACCCTTACAAAGTCCTGAGGTCCCTCAGGCTCTCGATGACCATGGCTGTAAAGATGCTGTTAGCAGGGATGCTGGCAGGGAGGGGTGAGGCCGACAAAGGTCAGACATGGGTGGGGGCCCCTGCCGTCTCCACACATGCCCAAGTGATTGGGTGAAGGCAGATGGGTCCGGCCAGCACCCACCATGTCCGCCGCCGGCCGGGAACCCGAAGAGAGCTCGGCTGCCCCAGACTGCCTGACCATCTCCCGGTTTCCCCACCAGCCACACATGGGCCACCACAGTTGGGAAAGCAAGGAAAATGACCCTGGAACAGTGACTATCCTGGAAAAAGTGCCCCAACGTCACCAGGCTAGTGAGGACCTGGGAGACCCCCACGGAGACCCCATCTCCTGTGAGCCGACTGAAAACGCTTGTCCCTTCTCAGATGTTGATGCTCGTCACCGTCCAGATATCAGAGACATAACGCCGCTGGGGCACCCTATCCCCGCAACCATGGGCTCCCACTGCAGTTCTGCAAATTCCCACTGACCACATGGAAAACCTGGAAAACCATGGAAGCCTTTTCTCTTCAAGAGAACTCCCTCTAGCTTATAAAAGCACCAGCCCATCCAAAAAAAAAAACACCCAGCCTTTCCCCAAACAACCCCCAAGACCAGAGCCTTAATTAACAGAACGGTCCAGCCCCACTCCCCAGCTCAAGGCCATCCAGTGAGCTTCCCTGGACACAGACCTGAGCGGGGTTATGGGGACACACATACCAGACCCACTCAGCCCCATGACCACCCCCTTCTCCTTTTCTCTCACTCCTGCGCCCCAGAGCCTGGGGTACAACCCCGTACCCAGTTCTGGTTGTCTGGATTGGAACACTGACCCCCTCACTTGCTGGGCAAGTGACTCAGCCTCTCTGAACTTCTGCTGCCTCAGCTTTGAAACGAGCTTCACATGAAATCCACGGCGAGGCGTGGCTCACGAGAGGGAGGTCTGTGAGCTGATGGACTCTGTGTGGGCACCGATCCTGTCCCCTCGAGTGAGCTCGAGTCCGCCTGCCCTGCCCCCGGCCCGGGGCTCAGCTCCATCCCACCCCCACAGCAGCCTGTGGTCAACAAGCTGGCACCCCCGCACCCTGCAAGGCCCTCTAGGCTTGAGAAGGAGGAGTCTCATCACTGCAGGGCCCCTCCAAACCCTCAGCGTGAGCAAACACTGAAGGAGGGGATGGATGAGGCACACAGGAAGGACGGGACAGACACGCCTTTCCGCAGATGGAAAAGGCAAGAGTGACCCGGGCACCTTCGGAGCTTCCTGCCGGAGCAACGGCAGCAGTCTGGGGGCCTAGATGCCTGCGGAACCAGGCCAGAATCTTCCATTGTTTGTTGGGGGCTGGCCTTTGAGGTTTGTCTGCTTCTTCTTTCCTCTCCTGACTTTTTTTTTTTCCACCGACCCATCTCACTCCCTCGATCTGTCCAGCTCAGCAGACAGCCTCTCCAAGGCTTCTGAGTCACTGGCTTTCTGAGTCCCTATCAAACAAAAGAAACTATAAGGCAGGAAGTTGGATGGCAGCCTGGGAAAGTTCCTCTGCAACTTTGTAAAGTTTCCCGAGTTTCCCTGTCCAGGGCTCCCTCCTGAGCACCCTGAGAGCAGGAGGTCCATCCTTTCGCCCATGGATGCTTCCCTGGTGTCCTGGGCCAATTCTAGGAGGGAGCAGAGGCCACGCACCTCGGCCGGCCACACGGAGCCCGCGCTCACACACCGCCTCCACACTCCTACCCCATCACTGCTGTCAGTAGCAAGGATACACTTTTGTTTAGGTTGGTTTGTTTTCTTTAATCTATCATTAAAGAAAAATTACTTAGAACTGTGATTTCTTTCTTTTTAAAAGAAACTATGGTAAAAATATATAGAACACAAAATTTCCATTTCAATCATTTTTAAGTGTAGTTGAGCAGCATTAACTAATACATATTTTTGGGCAACATCACCATCATCCCCTGCAAAACTCCTCTCTTGCAAAACTGAAACTGTCTCCGTACTAACTCCCCGCACCCCCTCCCCCAGCCCCTGCCAACCCCTCTTCTCTTTTCTATCTCCATGAATTTGAGTATTCTAGGAACTTCGTGTAAGTGGAACCAAACAGTATTTGTTCTTTAGTGATGATTTCTTTCACTCAGTCTAAAGTCCTCCAGGTTCACCCAGGTTATAGCATGTGTTAGCCTCGCCCGCCCTGTGGAAAAAAAAAAATGAAGGGCTATGACCATCCCCTGCGGACCGCTAAGATTCTGCAGTCCCAAGGGAGGCGACCTGGGTTCTATCCCTGCTCAGGGAACTAGACGCATGCCGCGACAAAGATCAATCCCGTGTGCCTCAGCCAAATAAATAAATAAATATTTTCTAAAATATACAATGAGTCGACTTTACTGTCAACTCACTTTTTTAAATTATTGTATTGTGTCAAGACACACACATCTTTTACCAGCTTCTCTAACAAGGAGCTGGTTTTTAACATTTTTATGTATTTATTTTTGGCTGTGCTGCTTCATCGTTACTGCTGAGGGCTTTCTCTGTTGCCGCGAGCGGGGCTCCTCTCTAGCCGAGGTGCACGCGCGTCTCGCCGCGGTGGCTTCCCTTTGGGGCAGGGCACAGGCTCAATGGCTGTGGCGCACGGGCTTAGCTGTCTGGCAGCATGTGGAGCCCTCCCAGACCAGGGGTCTAGCACATATCGCCTGCATTGGCAGGAGGGCTCCCTGTTACAGTTACTCTTTTAAGTAGGTAAATGAAGCTTTTAGTTGGAGTTTCAATATCAAACTCTCTAGAATGAATAGATGGAAAGGTGGAATGATAGAGTAGACCTGGAAAGCACTATGAACCAAATCAACATAAGTAAGATTTATACAATTTTCACACAACGTAGGATAACAATTCAAGTTCCCAAAGACTATAAACCAGGAGACATCAGAACATATCTAGGTACTTAAAAAACAAAGGCACAAAACTTTCATTGCCCAAAGGCACTGAAATCATACAGTCTGTTCTCTTTATCACTGTAGCAGTATGTTAGAAATCAACATCAAAAGATATTCGAAAAGAACTCACTTATTTTCAAGTGCAATGTGATGTTCACCAAGAGAGATCTTTGACTTAGCCATTGAAAGTCTCAATGAAGTCATAAGACTGAAAAACTAGAGAAGATGATTGCAGAGAAGAAAGCATTTAAATGAGAAATTAATATCAAAATGAGAAGTTCCTACCAAGGATACTTTAAAAACCCCATGTATTTGGCATTTAAATGTCCACTTTCAAATGATAGGTCTATCTAAGAAGTCATAACAAGAAAAATTTGAAAAATTTGTAACAGAATAAAAATGAAGAGAATTTTTTCAGAATATGTTGCAAGTAGTTGAAGCTGCTCAATGCAACTGGCAGGTAGATTCTTAACCACTGGTCCAGGAGCCCGCATTTACCATTTTAACTGTTAAGTGAACCAATGTGGGTTGTGAAAGAATTCACAAAAGTGTTAACAAGAGAAGAAAAGAAAGTTTTTATTCCCTTTTCCAGAGAGGAAAGGGGCAGACACATAGAGAGGCTTTGGCCTCCGAGGGGGGGGGGGGGTTGAGTCTTTTCTTGAGTTTAAGGGGCAAAATGCAGAAAAGGGGGGCAGCGTTCCCGTCTATTCCGGCCTCCAGCAGAATCCAGGCGGGCTGCTCTCTATAAGATGTGTTTTTTCTGGGAATCTGTAACCTCTTGTCTTCAGTAATTTTCCAGTCGTTGGGTGTCTGCATGAGACTTGATAGCGCCCCTTGACAGAAGTTACTCTATTTTGAACAGTGTTAGATGAGTTTACGTATTCCCCCTCTGAATATTAACTTATTCTTCAGTGTTACATGCACTTCCCGGATGGCTCAGTGGTAAAGAATCCGCCTACAGTTCTAGAGATTCTGGAGACCTGGATTCGATCCCAGGTCAGGAAGATCCCCTGGAGGAGGAAATGTACTTCCCAGTATTCTTGCTGGGAAGATCCCATGGGCAGAGGAGCCTGGTCGGCTACAGTCCGTGGGGTCAGAGTCGGACACGACTGAGGCGACTGGGCAAGCATGTACCCAAGTGCTACATGGAACCCCGCTGACCCATTTTGGGGGACCTGAGGCTGAGGTCTCCTTTTCCATAACTTCTTCCTGCTGAGCTGGGAATAGAGCTATTTTCCTCGGGAGGCCGGGTAGGTGGTCTTGGAGGTGAATGATCTGAAAGGCAAGACCCTTGACAGGGAAGAAAGGTTTGGTAAGGGCAGTGAGATCGTTTTTTTGAGAAAAGAGAGGAGAAACCTGACAAGACAGGGGCCGGGGCACTTACCTGGTGGTCCAGCGGTTAGGACTCCTGCTTGCGATGCAGGGAATGCACTTTCATCCCCGGCTGGGGAACTACGAGCCCACATGCAGAGGGGCAATAAGACCACGCTCCACAGCTGCTGAGCCTGCACCCAGTGCAGGAGGGGTGCCCCGCTTGCTGCAACTAGAGAGAGAAAGCCCCCGAGCAGCAGCAGAGACGAAGACCTGGCACGGCCAAATTAAATACGAAATACGTATTTTTAATTGTCTAAAAAACAAGGCTAAAGATTTGATTGCAATGTTTTTGACAAAGAAGCTTAACCAAGTTGCTGTAACATACAATATTTTAAGATAACAACTGGAATCATGACTGGTAACACTACACCAGGACATATCCGAATTTCAGAAACGTACAGTTTCTACCACGTCTATCTTAATACATTTACCAATACACTATAATCTGATGAGGCTTGTCACTCCTTTACAAAGCTTCCCATTTAATTTAACATACCAACCAATCCTAGTTAGTTTAATATTTATCTCTGACATGCCTTAGGGGCCCTCTGAAGCATTCCAAAGTTAGCTGGATGTCAAAAGAATTTTAATTAGAATTTAATAGGAAGTTTGTCAAACAATATCAAGGTTTCGAAACATTTGGTCAAATAAGATCATGGGTCACAATGAATATTTATTCGCTTAATCAGAGTGACAAAAGATTTAAAAACCAAATACTGATCACTTAAAGACAAAGAAGTTCACACAATCTGTTATCAAAGGCAGCATTCCAAGAAAACTTTGAACCGAATCTAGTCCTGCAAAGGCCTACTGTTAATAACAAAATCAATTTACCTAGTTAAATTCCATCTAATCCCAGCCTGTCCATACACGAGAAACTTCTTTTGCAAGACTCCCCTTTCTACAAACCTTTCACAACTTTCTGTGTCCATATTAATTGGCCTTTATTCTTCCTTCCGGAAGCAACTAGCTCTAGGATAACATTACCCTTTTTCCCTTGAGAAAAAAATGTATTTTCAGGCTTCCTTGGTGGTCCAATGGTTAAGAATTCACCTTGCAATGGGAGGGACAGAGGCTCAATCCCTGGTCTGGGAAGATCCCACATGCCACAGGGCAGCTAAACCTGCGCGCCACAACTGAGGGGCTCTGGAGCCCACAGGTCACAGCGGCGGAGCCCCCGTGCAGCGCCCGCTGAGGCCTGCGTGCCTCAGACCCTATGCTCTGCAAGGGATGCTGCCAAACTGGGAAGCCCGTGCACGGCAACTCGGGGGCAGTCCCCACGCTCGCAGCTAGAGCAAGCCTGCACACGGTAACGAAGACCTAGTGCAGCCAAAAATAAATACATAGTTTTTAATGTATTTTTCATTCTTCATGCTTTCCTACACATCCTACTTTCCTGGCATACCGAAATGTTTCCCTTATTATTTTAGTAGCTTTATGTACATAAACTATGATTTTAGCTCTTAAAGACCTTAATCTCCAGGAGAAAACAAGAAGCAAGCAATTGTGAACTGTCTGTCATATTAGCATTTCCTGATTGGAACTTACGAACATATTCCCTAACTTTTTGAAATACCTATTTACTCATAGCAGAATTTCTTTCTTCAGTGTGATATAAGACACGTGTCTAACAAACCCACACATCCTTAGTTTTCCTTTCATAAGAAGGCAAAGGTAAGTAAACTTAGAACCACCCAGCAATTGATGTTCCAATATTTTGTCCTCTTTGAAGTGAGCCATATAGTCAGTGAGATTTTGCTGTTTGACTTAATTTAGCAAGTTGCCAAAATCTGGGAAGACTATTCTTGAGTAGACACTCCTAAGACATAATTATTCCAAAAGAGTTCACCCCAAAAAACTATCTTATTTACACATAATTTTCTTGAGTTTTATCAAATCAAATTACTTTTCTTGCTGACAAATTTGCAACCAATATAAGGTCTTATTTGACCTCTAGTAATCAGGTACAGGGCCTCCCTGGTAGCTCATCTGGGAAAGAATCCGCCTGCAGTGCAGGAGACCCTGGTTTGATTCCTGGATCAGGAAGATTCCCCTGGAGAAGGGAGAGGCGACCCATCCCAGTATTCTTGGGCTTCCCTGGTGTCTAAGATGGTAAAGAATCTGCCTGCAATGTAGGAGACCTGGGTTCCATCCCTGGGTTGGGAAGATCCCCTGGAGGAGGGCATGGCAACCCACTCCAGTATTATTGCTGGAGAATCCCCATGGACAGAGGAGCCTGGTGGGCTACAGCCCATAGGGTCACAAAGAGTCAGACACAACTAAGAACAGCACAGCGTAAACTTAGGTCCAACAGAAGTACTATATTTAACATTAAGGAATCTAAAGACATGTTCGTATTACTCAAACCAATGAGCTTAAGCTAGCTTTCAAACAAGCTAGCTTTAATTCATTAACTTAATGAATTCATTCTGGCTAATTTCTTTTGTATTTCTGAGAATTTGTATATGTGCTCAATTTCCTTTAAGGCAATTAAATAGAGCTCATTTGCAAATTAATTTTGACATCCATCCATATAGACAAAGAACTCAAAATTTTCCTGCTTAAATTTTAAAAGTCCTTTATTTTTCTCTGCAGTCTCAGAGATCACAGATAATTAAACAGAAGTTCCGGAGAGCCAGGTAGACATTTATATCCCAAAAGCAGGTCCATCCTAGAAAACTGGCTTCTTCTAACAGCCTAGGCAAAACTCAGCCATCTTGGCCATTTTCAAGGACTTTTTTTCACTTTCCAAATATGTTGATTACTGTCTAACAGTAACAAACAATCATACACATCATTCACCCACATTCACATCCCTCCCTTTCAGAGGAACACGAATCAGCATTCAAGTTACCAGGACACTTAACAAAAGTCAAACCAGGAAGAAAGACCAGGATATGGACTCAGGTACAGAGACACACACATACCCAAGATAAAGCCAGACCAATTCCAAAAGACTCACTTTGCTGAAGCAGCAGAGCTATTGGGGGTCTTTGTTCTCCAGGTATCAGGGAGTACTAAACCCAAACAGTGTTACAAGCGAAGTATCATTTCCTTTCATTTATGGGAGTGTAGCTGAAGATTTCCCAGTTTTGCAAAATACACCCTAAGGGGACCACAAGATGGGACAGAGCTCTGATTGCTCATACTCAATTATTCATGGATGGTATTAGCAAATAGCAAACAAACAAACCAGGGCAATGCAAACCTGTCTCTCAGGGGCACAGTTTTCCAGCCACAGAAAAGATTCCCAGCCAAGTCAAATGACCAGGTCTTAGATCAAAAGGGAAAATCCCAGCCAGTGCTCTACCGGAGGTGAAGCCAACGCCATAGGGAGGGATACCCTGGTGTTACCCCTGCGAGTGCCCCATGGACGTCTCAGCCAATGAGAGAGCCTTGCTACCTCTGCTACAAAAACCAAAGGTGTTAAGGACAGAAATCTAGATCGGTGGAACAAAACAGAAAGTCCAGAGATAAATCCATGGACCTATGGACAACTTATCTTTGACAAAGGAGGCAAAAATATACAATGGAAAAAAGACAGTCTCTGTAATAAGTGGTGCTGGGAAAACTGGCCAACTACATGTAAAAGAATGAAACTAGAACACTTTCTAACACCATACACAAAAATAAAACTCTTAGAGGAAAAGATACGCAAACATTCTCTGACATAAATCACACCAGGATCCTCTATGACCCACCTCCCAGAGTAATGGAAATAAAAATGAAAATATACAAATTAGACCTAATTAAACGTAAAGGCTTCTGCACAATGAAAGAAACTATAAGCAAGGTGAAAAATCAGCCTTCAGAATGGGAGAAAACAATAGCAAACAAATCAACTGACAAAGAATTAATCTCCAAAATACACAAGCAGCTTATGCAGCTCAATATCAGAAAAACAAACAACCCAATCAAAAAGTGGGCAAAAGAACTGAACAGATGTTTCTCCAAAGAAGACATACAGATGGCTAATAAACACATGAGAAGATGCTCAACATCACTCATTATTAGAGAAATGCAAATCAAAACCACAATGAGATATCGTCTAAGGCTGGTCAGAATGGCTGCCGTCAAAAAGTCTACAAACAATAAATGCTGGAGAGGGTGTGGAGAAAACAGAACCCTCTTACACTGTTGGTGGGAGTGAAAACTGGTACAGTCACTATGGAGAGCCGTGTGGAGATTCCTTAAAAAACTGGAGATAGAACTACCATACGACCCAGCAATCCTACCGCTGGGTATACACACCGAGGTAACCAGAATTGAGACTCAAGTACCCCAATGTTCATTTCAGCACTGCAACCTAGATGTCCATCAATAGATGAATGGATAAAGAAGCTGCGGTACATATACACAATGGAATATTACTCAGCCATAAAAAGGAATGCATTTGAGTCTGTTCTAATGAGGTGGATGAAACTGGAGCCTATTACACAGAGTGAAGTAAGCCAGAAAGAGAAACACCAATACAGTATACTACCGCATGTATATGGAATTTAGACAGATGGTAACAACCATCCTATATACAAGGCAGCAAAAGAGACACAGATGTGAAGAACAGACTTTTGGACTCTGGGAGAAAACGAGGGTGGGATGATTTGAGAGAATAGCATTGAAACGTGTATTACCATATGTAAGATAGATCCCCAGTGCAAGTTTGATGCATGAAGCTGGGCACGTACAGACGGTGCTCTGGAGCAACCCAGAGGGTTGGGGTGGGGAGGGAAGGGGGAGGGGGTTCAGGATGGGGGGGACACATGTGTACCCGTGTCTGATTCATGCCGATGTATGGCAAAAAAATCACAGTATTGTAGAGTAATTATCCTATAATTAAGATAAATAAATTAATTTAAAAAAAATCAAAGGTGCTGAGGGTCAGCATCCTGACCAGCAGCCAGCCCTCGGGGGTCAGCACCCTGACCGGCAGCCAGCCCTCGGGGGTCAGCACCCTGACCGGCAGCCAGCCCTCGGGGGTCAGCACCCTGACCGGCAGCCAGCCCTCGGGGGTCAGCACTCTGACCGGCAGCCAGCCCTCGGGGGTCAGCACCCTGACCGGCAGCCAGCCCTCGGGCTATCCTGAGACAACGCAGTCATGTAGCTCCCCTTTCGGGAGCCGCCAGTGCCCAGGGGCCAATGCTCCACCGGGGGGTGTCCACCTGGGACTCAGGCTCCACACTGGACACCAGAACTGTTTCTGAACCGGTGTTGGTCTGCTCGCCACATGCAGGACAGCCTCTGCTGACACCAGATGGCGCTGAAGGAAAGCGCAGCGTTTACTGTAGGGCTGCAGACGAGGAGGTGGGAACAGAGGATGCTGAAAAGTCCAAATTCCCCAGTGAGGTTCAAGGCAGCCTTTTTCAAAAGTCATTTTTAAAAATAATTCATTTATGTATTTCTTTGCTGTTGCGCTGGGTCTTCGTTGCTGTGTGTGGGCCTTCTCTCGCTGCGGCAAGCAGGGGCTACTCCCCACTGGAGCGTGCAGGCTTCTCGGTGCGGTGGCTTTACTCGGGGTGGAGCACAGGCTCCAGGCGTGTCGACTTCGCGGCTTGAGGACTCTTGAGTTCACGCTCAGCAGTGTGGCCCTCAGGTTTTAGCTGCCCCATGGCATGGGGAATCTTCCTGGACCAGGGATTAAACCCACGTCCCCTGCATGGCAGGCAGATTCCTACCCACGGTACCACCCTGGTAGTCCCAGAGCGCCCTCTTAAAAGCCAAGAGCGGGAGGGAAATTGCAGGGTGTGCGAGTGGCTCGTGCACAGTTCTCTGACTGGTTGATGGTGAGGGAACAGGGGGATGTCACAGGGGTTAACATTCTCAATCCTCAGGGCTCCTGGTCATCAAGTACTAATAGTTAATTTCGCCCGTTGGTGGTGATTTTAGCACTTGTAAAACAACTCAGGAAATGTGCATCAGATACTATTATCCGGGCACTTCAGAGACGAGCTAAAGCAGAGGGCCTGGGGGAGGGGTCTGTCCGGGGAAGGCCCCGAGGGGTTCGCTCAGTTACCCCCATGGGGTCAGCCAGCAGGACACAGAAATGGGCCTCTCCAGCAAAGGGAAAGATGGAACCATGTTGGGATCATCTCCCCCACATCCTAAATTCTCATGAAACAAAACTGTATATGCCACAGAACTGTCAGATCTCAAGGTTCATCTTGACACCCACTTTCCTTTCCAAAACCTGACTGTCCGGCCCCACCCTCGCCTGGGTCTGCTGCCTGAGGCAGGCGGGCATCTTGTGAGCAGGGCGGCACCCAGCCAGCTGAGTAGGGCCCAGTGGAGGCAAGGCCGTGGGTAGTGGAGGGTGGGCACAGGTGGGAAAGCACAGGGTGAGCCCAGACCTCGGGTGCCCAGGGTCAGTCTGTCCAGCCCGGGCAAGAACAGGCTCTGAGGAATCCAGCTCAGCTCCCACGCCGGAGGCTGAGGCTGCAGGGACCAACCCTCTCTGTCCTCAGACCGGAAGGAACACGCACCCAGAGGGTGGGATGGACGCTCCAGCCTTCGTCCACCCTCATGTCTGCCGAGGAGCCCACCTGGGGGCCCGCATGGCCCCGGCTGTGGCCCCCAGGGTGGCCCCACTGGGTGGCAGTCTCTCCGGAAGCCCTCCCCACCCCCGTCCGAGCGTGATTGGCCCTGACCGACCCCCTCCTCCCCCGACCCCGGGAAGCCCACAGCCTCTCCCCAAGGCCCAGACTCACCCAGCCTCGACTCCCAGAATGTCGGTGCTTTGTTGGATACCTGGTCACCTGAATCAAATCTGGAAACTATTTTAGCGGAAAGTTAGAAGAGTCAACTCCCCAGATTTTAAAACTAAGACCAAACAAAAAGCACCGTATGCAAAGGTTGCAATGAGTGAGTGACACAAGCGTGCGCGCGCGCGCACAGGGAGGCCTTATCAAACCAATTAGGTGACAAAAGCAAAGGCGACAAACTGAAAGAAGTTTCCCGGCCGGCGTCCTGGGGCGGCGCCCGGAGCGCCCTCGGCTCAGCCCGCCCGAGGCTGCGGAGGGCGCGTGCCCCCCGGGGCGTCTGCTCCCGGCTGGGCCCGGAGCGTGAAACTGCTCTTTCCTCCCAAAGAGACCTGAGCGAATGGTCAACAGGGGACACTGGCGGAGTACTATTGCGGTAGACAGTTGGAAGCTTAGAGTTCTTTCAAGAAGATTCCTCTCCGTGGGGCTTCTCCGGGGGTCCAGCGGCTAAGACTCCGAGCTTCCAAGGATGGGGGGCCAGGGTTCCCCTCCCTGATCAGGGAACTCGATCCTGCATGCTGCAACTAAGAGTTCACAGGCTACAACTTAAAAAAAAAAAAAAAGACCCCACATGCCAAAACTAAGACCTGGTGCAGCCAAATAAAATTTATTTTTTAAAGAGAGAAATGTTCTCCAAAACAAAAATGTGGAGTAGGGCAGAGAATGGGGCAACACTGATCATCACAGTGTCACCAGGCGCTGTTACCTCCTCTGTGGTTCTGACACTAACGTGGCCCCCGGGACAATGGCTTTCATGCCCCAGTCCACGGTAAGAGATGCATCTCAGATGTGACCCTGTGCACACCCACAGAGACACCTGAAGTAACGCTTACTCCCACCGTGTGAAGCCCTTTCTGAGACTTTCACTTCTACACGACTTCGGGTTGCCAGATTTAGCCATAAAAATATGGAACTCCCAGTTAAATCTGACTTTAAGATAAACAACAAAGGCTTTTTATTAGAATGTGTAAGCCTTGTCTAATACTGGGGATATATTTATACTGAAAAAAAAATGCCTTCAGTGTCTGAAATTCAGATTTAACAGAGGTCCTGTATTTTACCCGACAACCCTTTAAAATGCTGGTCACAACCCCCTAACCTGATGTCGCTAGTGCCCCTTAGGTGGCTGGACCACAGCACTTCTCTTTTATGGGGAAACCAAGTCAGTGCAGGAGGCCCTCGGGCTCCACCCCGCCCAGCTGTCACACTCTTCTCCCCTCCCCCACCCCAGCAAAGGCCTGCGCTTGCTGCAGTAGAAGGTTTGCGGTTTTGTTTTTTTTTAATCAAGCAAGAATCTGTTAACAGTTTTATTATTTTTGTGTTAAATACCATGGGGCTGGATTGGAAAAATGAAAAACTCAGGCAACAACTGCTTTACAAGGGATAAGAAAAATCCTGCTGTGATATGAGCAAAGGTGAAGGAGAAAATTTACACTGTACAAGGCACCATTTCCCCATAGAATACCTCCTGGCATTTCCTGAATGAGTGGGATTAGCAATCTAAATAGATCATGTTTCAAGTGTTAACAGCAACAGATAAAATTCAAAGGGACCATCAAAATGACATTTGCAAGACTCTGGACAATTCTCGAACTCTTATTAAAACCACAAAGAAAGAACAGCTCTTTATTTGTGAACATCACGAAGGACGGATGCGCGGTGACACCCTGTAGGGACGGTCTGGAGCCCAGCACCCTGCTCCTGCCTGTCTCTGTAACCTCGGGACCGCGTTGGCGAGGCCTACAGGACGCTGTGCACACAGCGCAGGGGCACCGGGGACCACACCACCAGTAAGACGGTTGCTGTTCAGTTGCTCAGTTGCGTCTGATTCTTTGCAACCATGTGGACTGCAGCCTACTAGCCTCCCCTGTCCTCCGCTGTCTCCCGGAGCTTGCTCAAACTCATGTCTGCTGAGTCGGTGACACCATCCAGCCATCTCAGCCTCTGTCGTCCCCTTATCCTCTTGCCTTCAATCGCTCCCAGCATCAGGGTCTTTTCCAATGAGTCAGTTCTTTGCATCAGGAGGCCAGCGTACTGGAGCTTCAGCTTCAGGCTTTGCAATGAATCTTTTCTGGTCAAAAGGAAATAAAGAAACAGCACTCTGTATGCTTCGCTCTTCAAGGTGGGTTTCCCTACAAAGAACCCAGTGACGCGGCTGCAGTGACAGCAAGAAGAGGAGGCCGAGGACTGGTGACGTTCTCTCCGGAGGCCCCGCTGAGGTGGGTCCGGGTTTACTGGGATGTGCTACCTTCCTGAGCCCAAGCCTCCTCCCTCGGGGGCTGGTTTTCTTCTTTCAGCTCTCCCTTGGAGCCTCCTGCACTTTTCACGAGCTTCCTCATCTCAGTCTTGTTGAGGGAAACCCAGTGCGGCTTTGGCAGGGGTCGTCCAGCTTCGCAGCGTTCAAAGGAACGGCTCTGCTGGGTTCCAAGTCCTTCCGTTTATCGTTTGCACTGGGCATCTCAAATACACATCTCACTTGTGGTGGCGGTGGTTTAGTCGCTAAGTCGTGTCCTACTCTTGCAACCCCGTGCACTGTAGCCTGCCACGCTCCTCCGTCCGTGGGATTCTCCAGGCAAGAATCTCAGTTGAGAACCTGTTAACTCACGGGGTTTTGCCTCTTTCCACACAGCTTCCACGCCTGAAATGCTTGGTGGAGCAAAGATGGTCTGTACCATAAACTCGTGTTTACTCGTCTCCTGGGGTCACCGTCCTCCCTGGGTCAGCGATTCCCCTGCTGGGCCTCACACAGTACCCACGAGGTGCTGTCGTCTTCACTTCGAAACACACCGTTCGATCCAATGGATTTCTCAATGGGAGATTTGTAGTGACTCCATCTGTGAAGGGGCCTTTGAATTTGACAGGATCTGCCTGTGCTTTGCCACGGCCGCAGAGGCGGATGCCATCGGAAACAGCGCAGAGCCAGGGCATGCCCACAGTGTGTGGCTGGCTGCTGGTGGGGGTGGCGGTGGCATGGCCAGGCCTCCCGAACCCCGCACCCGCCACTCTGTCGCCGGCTCACTGGGCCACCCGCCAGTCCACAGCTCCGGGTCTCACAACTGACTCAAGCCCACACCAGCCGCTGTGGCCACGCGCACTCTGAGTTTTTTTGTAAGATGACTTTTGTGTGCAGAAATACCTAGTAGCAATCTGTTTTTTAAAATAAATATTCAATTTATTGAAATACTACATTTAAAAGCACAGTTTTTCCTTAAGCACTGACGTCCAACTTAAAAATCTTTTACTGTTCATAAACCTTACAGTCTGTGCTTGAACCACCAGGGAAGCCCAAAAACACGAGTGGGTAGCCTATTCCTTCTCCAGAAATTGAACTGGGATCTCCTGCATTGCAGGCGGATTCTTTACCAGCTGAGCTACCAGGGAAGCCCCTTTATAAATCCAGTCAATTTTAACAGTCATTTACCAGGGGCTCTTTGATTGATGTTCTGTCTCCCTGACAAACTAGTTTAAGTAAAAATTCTTAAACTTTTAACACTGTGTGTTTAAATGCTTCAAACACTTCAATTCAGTAATGAACAAAACGTTACCTGGCAATAATGTCCTGGCACAGAAGTACCTTCTCTGCAACCACTGGCTGTGCAGGTGTGGAGGGAGAAAGAGAGAGATGGACACATATATACACACCCACGAACCAAGCCCCGGCCTAGAGGGAGCAAGTGTCACCCTCCTTAGAAACCGGCCAAAACAACCTCTTATCAGTGACCACTTGTTTGCCTTCTGAATCTCAGTAGAAAATAATTCATTCCAGATAAAGCATTGCTGGCTCCCCTTTTGAAGAAAATGAGCACTCTGGGGAGCAGAGGCTCTAAGTGGGGAGGACAGGGAGGCATGCTCACAGCTGGAGAGGCGGAGGACTGGTCTGCTTCGGGCACAGTCCAGCCATCTTTATGGTTAGAGAAAATCAGCCTTCCAAGCACCTCGGGATATCACCTTTGGGGTGACAGAGCCGGGCAAGAGTGGGGTTTCAAAGTGCAGATGTAAGGTTCTGTTTTGTGATCCGGGCATTGGTTCCCACAGGGGCCAGTGTGTGAACAGTCACTGGGCCGTGTGCTCTGCGTGTAGATCATACTTCAGTTTTGTGGTTGGTCAGTTGCCAGTCATGTCCAACTCTTTGTGATCCCACGGACTGCAGCTCTCCAGGCCTCCCTGTCCCTCACCGGTCTCCCGGAGTTTGCCCAAGTTCGTGTCCATTGCATCAGTGATGCCATCCAGCCATCTCATCCTCTGACGCCCTCTTCTCCTCCTGCCCTCAGTCTTTCCCAGCATCAGGGACTTTCCAATGAGTCGGCTGTTCTCATCAGATGACCAAAATATTGCAGCTTCAGCTTCAGCATCAGTCCTTCCAACTCTGAGTATTCAGAGTTGATTTCCCTTAAGATTGACTGGGACTCTCAGGAGTCTTCTCCAGCACCACAGTTCAGAGGCGTCAGTTCTTGGTCACCCTGCCTTTGTGGTCCAGCTCTTACAGCTGTGTGTGACCCTGGGAGACCAGCGCCTTGTCTGTACGCACCTTTGTCGGCAGAGCAGTGTCTCTGCATTTCAGCACGCTGTCTAGGTTTGTCATCGCTCTCCTGCCAAGAAGCAAACGTCTTCTGATTTCACGGCTGCCGTCACCATCCACAGTGATTTTAGAGCCCAAGAAGAGGAAATCTGTCACTGCTTCCACCTTTTCTCCCTCTGTTTGCCATGAAGTAAGGGAGCCAGATGCTATGATCTTAGTTTTTTTAATATTTAAGCCAACTCTTTCACTCTCCTCCTTCACCTTCATCAAGAGACCCTTTAATTCCTCTTCGCTTTCAGCCATTAGAGTGGTATCATTTGCATATCTGAGATTGTTGATGTTTCTCCTACCTATCTGGATTCCAGCTTGTAACTCATCCAGCCCGGCATTTCTCATGATGTGCTCAGTGTATAGGTTAAATAAACAGGGTAACAGCAGACAGCCCTGTTGTACTCCTTTCTCAATCTCGAACCAGTTGCTCCATGCAGGGTTCTAACTGTTGTTTCTTGACCTGCCTACAGGTTTCTCAGGAGACAGGAAAGATGATCTAGTATTCCCATCTCTTTAAGAGCTTTCTACAGTTTATTATGATCCACAGAGTCGAAGGCTTTGGTGTAGCCGATGAAACAGAGGTAGATGTTTTTCTGGAATTCCCCTGCCTTCTCTATGATCTAGCAAATGTTAGAAATTTGATCTCTGTCTCCTCTTTCTTTTCTAAACCCAGCTTGGGCATCTGGAAGTTCTCGGTTCGCATAATGCTAAAGCCTAGCATGCGGGATTTTAAGCACGACCTTATTAGCGTGGGAGATAAGGGCAACTGTCTGATGGTTAGCACATTCTTTGGCACTATCCTTCTCAGGAACTGGGATGAGGATTGACCTTTTCCAGTCCCATGGCCACTGCTGTGTCTTCCAGATTTGCTGACATGTTGAACTCAACACCTTGATGGCATCATCCTTTAGGGTTTTGAATAGTTCTGCTGGAATTCCATTGCATCCAGTAGCTTTATGAAAAGAAGTATTTCCTAAAGTCAACTTGACTTTGCTCTCTAGGATGCCTGGCTCTGGGTGACTGACCACACCATCATAGTTATCCAGTTCATTAAGATCTTTTTTGTACAGTTCCTCCATGTATTCTTTCCATTTCTTCTTCATCTCTTTAGCATCTATTAAGCCTCTACCATTTCTGTCCTTTATTAGGGTGAAATGTTCCCTTGTTATCTCCAATTTTCCTGAAGAGATCTCTAGTCCTTCCCCTTCTGTTGTTTTCTTCAATACTTCAGTAAAAAGCTCCAAAGTTTTGCTTTGAAAGTCAGTTAAGCTTCTCTTCCTCTGGATACCACACTCATAAGCCAAAACAGTTCACTTCTCTGCAGGCCCAAGTGGAGTAGTCTTCTTGCAATAGGGTTCCAAGAGTTTCACCCCAAAGCATGCATCTAGCAGCAAGCCCCCCTGTGTTAACTCACTGCTCTGCTATTTCAGGTCAACCAGCCGCTCTCCCACCAGACATCAGCCCAAGCCCTGGACCCTCTGCTGGGCCCCAGGACAGCCCGGGGTGGCGGGAGGGGCAAGGCTGAGCTCAGCTACGGATGGGAGCCTGGGCACAGAGTGCCCAGGACAGGCACATCGGGCTGGTGTTGGAGACAGGGGAGCAGGGGAAGATGTAGGGTTGAGCTGTCTGGGTGGAGGAGTGGGGGTCCTGACCTCCAGGCAGCAGGGGGAGAATCACTGACACCCTAAATGCCCCCTTGAAAGTGAAAGTGGAAGTTGCTCAGTTGTGTCTGACTCTTGGCAACTCCATGGACTCAGGTCATGGACTTCTCCAGGCCAGAACACTGGAGTGGGTAGCCTTTCCCTTCTCCAGGGGATCTTCCCAACCCAGGGATAGAACCCAGCTCTCCCACATTTCAAGCAGATTCTTTACCAGCTGAGCCACAAGGGAAGTCCAAAAATACTGGAGTGGGTACCCTTTCCCTTCTCCAGGGGATCTTCCCAACCCAGGAATCAAACCGGGGTCTCCTGCATTGCAAGCAGATTCTTTACCAACTGAGCTATCAGGGAAGCCCAAATGCCACCTTAATTCAAGTCAATCTTCTCACAGCATCCCTACGAGAACTCTTATTACATTGTCCCAGGTTGTACACAAGGCCAACAGGGCCTACACAAACCAGGAAGGAGTCACATTGTCCCAGGTTGTACACAAGGTCAACAGGGCCTACACAAACCAGGAAGGAGTCACGCCAGCACCAGGATGGGCATCTCCTAACCCCGACTGCAGGCCTGATCCTGTAGCTGTCACTCCCAGCCAGAGAAAACCCCAAACTCAAACCAACCGAGGCCCAGCAGGCCGGGGCCTTGCCTGGGCTCCCAGCTCCGTGTCCAGTACCGCCAAAGGCAGAGCCTGGGCTGGGTCCAAGCCGGTCACCAGGAACACCAGCCAGGTCCATGGCCCCCGAGCAAGTGATCCGTCAGGTTCAAAGTGTGGGCCGCACTGCAGGACACCTTCTTAAATGTCAACAGCCTTAAACTATGGGGGAGGGTGCTGATGAGAGTCTGAGACACAGAGACCTTACAGACATGTGAGTGAGTCTGCCCGGTGCACTTCTGGCTTTTCCCTCGTCATCCTAGAGAACTGCCAGAACGTTCTCTGCCTTAAGGAGATGGGGGAGCACACCGATGGGGTCCAAGGCAGAGGCTCTCTGCAAGTTCGTCACTTTCAGCTGAGACCCACAGGAAGAAACCCGCCTCCATTATTGCCCAGAGCTCTCGGGGGTCAGCCCTGGGCCCTTGGGGCTGACAACAGGAGACACGGCTTTGAGCTCAAGTGATCAGGCCCAGGGCTCAGTGGTAAAGAACCCGGCTGCCATTGCAAGAGACATCAGGGATGAGGGCTGAACCGCTGGGTCGGGAAGATTCCCTGGAGAGGAAATGGCAACCCACTCCCGTATTCTGACCTGGAGAATTCTACGGACTGTGTAGTCCGTGGGGTCCCCAAACGTTGGGCACAACCGAGTAAATTCCCCTTCCCTTGGTGATTTTACTAAAGATGGCTCCCACCTTACGAAAACAGACTCAGAGACACGGAGATCGAGTGGCTGGTTGCTGGCGGGTGGAGGGAGGCAGTTTGGAGAAGAGGATCAAGAGGTAGAACCCTCCAGTTAGGAAGTAAATAAGTCACGGGATGTAAGATACAGGATAAGGACCATCAGTGATATTGTAATAACTCTGTGTGGCGACGGACAGACTCACCCTGATGATCACAGTGTACGCAACGTCCAGTCATTCTGCGGTATACCTGAAAGGCAGTATACAGCATTGTGCATTAGCTATGTGTCAATCGTTTCAGACTTCCCTGGTGGCCCAGTGGATGGGAATCCAACTGCCAGTGCTGGGGACACAGGTTCGATCCCTGGTCCAGGAAGATCCCCCACGCCATGGGGCAACTAAGCCTCTGTGCCGTAGCTACTGAGCCCGAGCTCTAGAGCCCGCGCGCCACAACCACTGAGCCGCAGGCCTGGAGCCTGTGCTCCGCAACGAGAGAGGACAGCGCAGTGAGACGGCGACACACCACAACTACAGAGCAGCCCCGGCTCGCCGCAACTAGAGAGGAGCCCCCACCGCGGCGAAGACCCCGCGCAGCCAACAATAAAGAAGTAAAAGAGTTTTAAAAAGTTTGCTCCCACCTTTACTCATTCCACAAATGTTTATTAAGTTACCCAAATACACCAGTCACTGCTTTCTAGGACCGACATAAAGTACCCCAGACTGGGAGGCTTAAACAAGAGAATTTTCTCACAGTCTCAGAGGCTGGAAAGTTCAATACCAAGGTGTCAGCAAGGCTGGTTCCTCCCAAGGCCTCTCTCCTCGCCTTGGGGTCAGCCGTCTCCTCTCTGCGAACTCGCACGGTCCTCCCTCTGTGCAGCGGAGTCCTCAGCCCCTCTGCCTGTAAGGACACCAGTTGTAGCACATCAGGACCTCCCTCGTGACCTCTTCTTGACCTGACAACATCTCTCAAGACTCGTCCCCAAATACAGTCCCGTTCTGGGAGACTGGGGGTTCGGACTTCAACCGACCGATTTTGGGTAGACACAATTCAGTCCATAAGATGGATATTGAATCTTAAAAAAGACAAAGAAAACAGAGTCGCAGGACCCTTTAGAGTCTGGGAGACGTGACTACAGCCCCACCCAGAGAAGAGCTCAAACTCAGACAGGACCATCAAGGCAGGAGCCCAGAAGAGGAAGGCGTGGGGGCTCGCCTCGCCCAAACCGTTGCGGAGAAACCCCACCAGGCCCCAGCAAACCTCGTGTGTCGGCCAGGCCACAGATGCTATGTCAACCTGTGCTACAGATACCTGTGGCTCCCACCACATCCCCGTCCCCAGGGAAGCCTTTCAGGGAGCCACGCGGTACCATCTTTCCAAGCGGCACTCAGCAGCCTCGACACTCAGATCAAGGCCCAGAGAGTGGAAACAACAGTGCGGCACAGAGCAGAGGTCAAATGAGAGCTAGCTCACGGCCAAGTCCCTCCTCTGTCCTCCCCAAGAAGTCACCCGCTGCCCAAGCTGCTAGCTCCATCCAGCAAATACTGCTCTTACAAACAGCTGACCCAGATTCTCGGCCTGAATTGGGATGTTTCCCAGGCAGGCCAGGATGTACAGGGATGAATTTAAATGTTTCTTAAAAGCAAACTTGGGCTGCCCTCTCCAGCAGGGACAGCAGTGTGGGGACCAGCCAGCAGCAGCGACCCCCATGTGGGACCTCATCACGGTTCCCGAATCTTGGGCCTCCTTCCCCATGCTCCACGCTGACTCACGGAACCACTGCAGAGACATCTGTGTTTTAAATTTTAATTAACCCACATTCTTTCCTAGATCTCCTGACCTGATTTTCCATTCTCCCTCTGCTGAGACCTCCATGTAGCAAGAGAATCACGTTCCATTTTAACCCCAGTACCCATCAAACAGGGACTTGACCCTCCAAGCAAAGGACACACACATCTGGCAGCAAGCAGGAACTGGTGACAAATGAACGCATTGGTTAGGACCACTGTTCCCCTTGACCACTGCGCCTAGGATCACAGGGGTGCAGTGGAGGGGCCCAGTCCAGGCCAGTCATGGGCAAGGGAGTGTGGACCGTGCAGATGCAGGAATGATAATCAACCCAGGGTCCTAGCTGCTGAGTCTGAAATTCGTGCTCCCCGAAGCCCCTCCCAGCCAAGGACCTAGAGCAGCAAGGTGGAGAAAGCAGGCCTGCTCCTAGGAGCCAGCTCCTCTGATGACCTAACAGGACCTCTCCTAGGCTGCAGGCCTCCCAGGATGTCATCAGCCTCCCCTCCTTCCCTGGGGTCAGACCTGCGTGGCTGCCCACCTCCTCAAGTTCCCTCCCACAGACATTCTCAGGTTAAAACTTTTAACCCCCTTGCTTCTCAGAAAGTGAAAGTCACTCAGTCTCTTTGAGACCCCATGGACTACATACAGTCCATGGGATCCTCCAGGCCAGAACACTGGAGTGGGTAGCCTTTCCCTTCTCCAGGGGATCTTCCCAACCCAGGGATCGAACCCAGCTCTCCCACATTGCAGGAGGATTCTTTACCAGCTGAGCCACAAGGGAAGCAAAACAAAGAGACCAGCTGCTGGGCCTCACGCCTCCTTAGCCCATCCTTCACCTTCACCGGACAGTAGCCAAGCCCCTCCTCCTGGCCCCCACCCCCAGAATCTGTCCTTCAACGCAGCAACCAGACTGACCCCCACCTGTGGCCTGACCCTGCTCCTGTCCGACCAGACGTCGTCTGCAGCCCCTTTTCGCCCTCTGCTCTGGCCGCCCGGCCCCCTCTCTCTGCGCGGCTGTTCCCTCCACCGGCAGCTCTTCCCAGACGCCTCCTCCCCCACTCGGCCACCAGCTCATGGGGCAGCCTCCCCCCACCCCCGCCCCACTCCAGTTTCCTCCTCGGCCAGGATACCTGGTCACAGAAGAAACAGCTCATAGCATCACTGACTCCACCTCACCACTCCACAAGAACAAGGGGGGCCGGGTATCCGTTTGCTTAACAGCAAAGCCCCAGGAACCGGGAAGGGCGCCTGCACTGAACAAGGGGACGATGGCGCAGAGGAGAGAAAAGCGAAGCATCTTCACACCGTCGTCTCCTAGGACTTGTCAGAAGAGGGAAATAAAGGGGAGAGAAAAAAATAAACTTTTCAGAGCAGAAAAGAGACTCAAGTCTTCACTGTGAAAGAATAAGGTGAGTCCTGAGAGGGACAAAAGTAAAATAAAATAAACATGAATTCTATCCAGAATATATAAAGAACTCTTGAAACTTAGACAACAAAACCCACAAGTTTTAAAAAGGCCAACAAATTGGAACTGACACTTCACCAAAGAAGACACACAATGGCAAAAAGCATATAAAAAGATGCACAACATCATTAGTCACTAAGGAGATGCAAATTAAGGCCCCAATGAGGTGCTGCTATACCCTTGTTGGAGAGGCTGAAATTAAAAGACGGACAAGGGACTTCCCTGGCGGTCCAGTGACTAAGACTTCACACCCCCAGTGCAGGGGGCCCAGGTCCAATCCCTGGTCAGGGAACTAGATCTCAGATGCCACAACTAAAAAAAATGAGAGGAAACTGTCCAGCATGCCACAGCAAAGACGGAAGATCCCACACGCAGCAGCCAAGGCCCAGCACACCCAAATAAATAAGGAAAATATTTTACAAATTAATTAATTAATTAATTAAATGGTGTTCTGTTTAAAGGAAAAAAAAATTTAAATATAGCCAATTTCATTGCCAGAGCTGTGCCAGGCCCTTGCTCAAAACCTACCATCCTCCACTTTTACCATGAATTAATATCTTTAAGCCACAGATTCTAGAGATAAGAAAGGAAGTTCTAGAGAGAGAAACAAAAACCAGATGGCACCAGAATTAATATGGCCATGAATCTGACTTCCAGTAGACCCTGAGTCCACTATAGCCTGATTTTAATATATTAGTGTATTGAACCACACACCTATCGGCAGCTGTGGCTGGAAATTACAAACCAAAAAAGGACCTTTGTCAGCAAAGTGATGTCTCTGCCTTTTAATACGTTATCTATGTTTGTCGTGGCTTTTCTTCCAAGGAGCAAGCATCTTTTAATTTCATGACTGCAATCACCATCCTCAGTGATTTTGGAGCCCCAGAAAATAAATTCTGTCACTGTTTCCATCATTGCCCCATCTATTTGCCATGAGCTAGTGGAGGTGATGGAATTCCAGCTGAGCTATTTCAAATCCTAAAAGATGATACTGTGAAAGTGCTGCACTCAATATGCCAGCAAAGTTGGAAAACTCAGCAGTGGCCACAAGACTAGAAAAGGTCAGTTTTCATTCCAATCTCAAAGAAGGGCAATGCCAAAGAATGTTCAAAGCACTGCACAATTGAATTCTCTCACACACTAGCAAAGTAATGCTCAAAATTCTCCAAGCCAGGCTTCAACAATACGTGAACTATGAACTTCCGGATGTTCAAGCTGGATTTAGAAAAGGCAGAGGAACCAGAGATCAAATTGCCAACATCTGTTGGATCATAGAAAAAGCAAGAGAATTTCAGAAAAATATCTGTTTCTGCTTAATTGATTATGCTAAAGCCTTTGACTGTGTGGATCACAACAAACTGCAGAAAATTCTTCAAGAGATAGGAATACCACACAACCTTACCTGCCTCCTGAGAAATCTGTATGCAGGTCAAGAGGCAACAGTTAGAATCAGACATGAAACAACAGACTGACTCCAAATTGGGAAGGGAGTGCATCAAGGCTGTATATTGCCGTCCTGCTTATTTAACTTATATGCAGAGTACATCATGAGAAATGCTGGACTGGATGAAGCACAAGCTGGAATCAAGACTGGGGGAGAAATACCAATAACCTCAGATATGCAGACGACACCACCCTTATGGCAGAAAGCAAAGAGGAACTAAAGAGTCTCTTGATGAAAGTGAAAGAGGAAAGTGAAAAATCTGCCTTAAAACTCAATATTCAAAAAACTAAGATTGAGTCCCATCACTTCATGGCAAATAGATGAGGAAACAATGGAAACAGTGACAGACTTTATTTTCTTGGGCTCCAAAATCCCTCAGGTGATGACTGCAGCTGAAATTAAAAGACACTTGCTCCTTGGAAGAAAAGCTATGACCAACCTCAACAGAATATTAAAAATCAGAGACATTACTTTGCCAACAAAGGTCCATCTTATCAAAGCTATGGTTTTTCCCGTAGTCATTAATGGATGTGAGAATTGGACGGTGAAGAAAGCTGAGCACCAAAGAACTGATGCTTTTGAACTGTGGTGTCAGAGAAGACTCTTGAGAGTCCCTTGGACTGCAAGCAGATCCAATCAGTCAGTCCTAAAGGAAATCAGTCCTGAATATTCATTGGAAGGACTGATGCCGAAACTGAAGCTCTAGTACTTAGACACCTGATGTGAAGCACTGACTCATTGGAAAAGACCCTGATTCTGGGAAAGACTGAAGGCAGGAGGAGAAGGGACGACAGAGGATGAGATGGTTGGATGGCATCACTGACTCGATGGACATGAGTTTGCGCAAGCTCCAGGAGTTGGTGATGGACAGGGAAGCCTGGCGTGCTGCAGTCCGTGGGGTCGCAAAGAGTCGGACACGGCTGAGCGACTAACACACACATATAATATTACTCAGCTTTACCAGGAATAGAGGTGGTCAATAAATGATGGAAAAGGACCAAGTCAGCAAGACAGCGATGTGACTTTAAACAAGTATGTACCAACAACAAGATCTTCCTGTAGAGCAATATTCTGTGATAAACCATAATGGAAAAGAATATTTTAAAAAAGAATATATATATATGTGTGTGTATAATAGAGTCACTTTGCTGTGCAGCAGAAACTGGCAGTGTTGTGAACCAACCATACTTCAATGAAAACAAAATGTGTGATAGATAACACAGCCTCAAGATCTCTAAGGTGAAGGCATAGAAGCACTGTCTTAGAAAGAGATTTCAACTCATCCTTCAGATACTGATCCTTCCGATACCGACAGTAAAAAAACAGTATGGAGTTAAAAGATCTGGAGCCCAGTGGGTAACACACAGAGAGTTCTGGGGGCTGTGAGGAAAGCATTCACACAGGTGCTCTTTAGAAGACCCTGTCATGGGCCTTCCCTGTGGTCCAGCGGCTAAGACTCCACACCCCCAGTGCAGGGGCCCAGGGAACTGGGGAGGGGACTGGATGCCCCTGAGTTCACACTGAGTGGTCCCAAAGTGGCCCACTAGTTTGCCACAACTGAAGGGTCCAGGGCAGCCAAACAAATAAATATCAAAAAAAGTTTGCCATGGGCCCAGCTGTCCTCCACCTGCCCTACACGAGGTCCAGGGCGGCCCCTGGGGGCTTCGGAGTCCCCCACAGACCACAGGTCCCGGGAGTGGGGACAGCGGCCAGTCGCTGGGATTTCCCAGAGCCTGACACTGGAGGACCAGTCACCCTGCACCCGCCCTCCCCTCGTCCGCCTGGTCCCTCGCCACCCCTAGACCAAGACCAGTTTCCTCCTGCCCCTCCACAGGCCTCGGAAGGACAGATGCGGCCCAGCCTTGGCTCCCCTGCGGCCACCGCTCGGCTGGGAGCCTCGGAGAGCTCTCCTGCCACCGCTTCCAGACACACACCTGCAGTCACCCTTCGGGGTTTCAGACCGCTTCTCCGTCCTCCGCAAGCCCGTGTCCTGTTTCACTCTGAGCCCTTACACCTGCTGTCCCCTGCCTGGAACGTCCCGCACTCTGTTCATCTGGCTACTTCCTGTTCAGAACTTGCGACTTTGTGCAACTTGTCACTCCCCAAGTCAGCGCCCTAGGTTCCCCTTTTGCACTCGGCTGTCTCTTGTCTACACCCAAGAGCAAGGACCACAGCCACCCAGCTCGTCGTCGTATCCTGGGCCTCAGAGATGGCCTGTGCTCAGGCGGTGGCCGGTAAACTTCGATTACTCAGCCGATCAAAAGCGATGGCTACGACACAGCACGCCCCACAGCCTCTGGCCCCATCTTCCTCCCCAGCACGCTCTAAGCCCTGCCCGCCACGCTGGGGCCACTCACGTTCTTTCCAAATGCGGTCTCTGCTTCCACACCTCCACCTCCGCAGCTGGCTCTTGCTATTCACCACCCCAGGACAGATGCCAACGCCCTTCCTTTTCCCTCCGAGGCTGAGTCTCCTTTCCTGCCCACCCCAGCACACAGTGCTTCTCTGGACATGAGGTATTCTGGATTTAGCAGTTGTCACGTTGCATCAGACATAGAAAGTCAGTCTTCTTGGAGGCACGGAGGAGGTAATCAAGGTGTGTTGCTGGATGAATGGAAAGTCAGGGCTACTGGGGGAGATCCTTGAAGGTTAGCCTTAGATGCTGTCTCAGGCCCATCGCCCCTCAATCTGGTGCTTCCCCAAGGGGAAAACAGCTGGGGATGACTCTTTCGCAGCTGTGTGAGTATTAAGTAGCGCTGCACCCCGTCCCCTGAGGCGATGGGGTCTCATCACTGACCCTGATACCCAGCACCCAGTAGCTGATGCGGCAGGACACCTTCTGGGCGCCGCAGCGGCCCGGATGCCAATTGTAGCATCCGGTCACCAGGAAACTGGCTAGAAAGCAATGGAGTGTCCCAAAGAGGGGCAGAGAGACCCTTGGTCCCCTGATGGCCCTTGGGAGGATGAAGCATGATAAATAGGTCTTTTTGTTTCAAAGTCTAGGTCATTCAAAGCAGCAGATTTGGTTGTTCAGCCTGGGAAGCCATTGGCAATGGCGTTTCCCAAAAGAGCAGTAGGAAGCTACTGGGTGGACGTGGGGCTCCCTAAACAGCCATCACAGTCCTGGATCCTGGAGTGGGCTGCCCTTCCCTTCTCCAGCGGACCATACTTTGTCAGGACTCTCCACTGTGACCCGTCTGCCCTGGGTGGCCCTGCCTGGCTTGGCTTGTAGCTTCACTGAGTTGTGCAAGCCCCTTCACGGCGACAAGGCTGTGATCCACGACGGGGATAACAGTCCATGAACATGCACAGAAACTGGGGCTTGCCAAGGTGAGGGGGGAGCACGGGCCTTCTCCAGGAGGGGCCTGGTGAGAGCTAGAGGGGGGGTCAGGGCACAGAGAAGGCACACAGCGTCATTTGGAGGAAGACGTGGTGCCCATTCCGGTCTGGGGGCAGCAGGAACCCTGAGTTCAGGAGCACAGGCGCCACGTGGACCACAGTGTGGTCCAAGGCGACCACGCTGAACCGGCGAAGAACAACATCCCTGGTCACTTGGTTTAAAAGAGAAAGTGGCCAAGGGCGGCGCCTCACTGCTGAGGCACCCTCACCTGTGCTGGGCCCACCCTGGGGACTCCAGCTGCGCGGGGAGAGAGCCGGGCATGTCACGGTGGGAGGCCTGGGGTGCTGCCGGGGTCTCCTCGGAGCCCCCCAGATCCACATCCCTCCCTGACCCGCGGTCAGACCTCCACTCCCTGAACAAGTCAATACAACAGACATGGTGCTCTCAGGGTGATCTCTGCCCCTTGAAGCAGAACATGAAAGAACGGCCAAACCAAACTTTCCCCACCTCAGATCTTCCATTTGGGCCCTCAGCGTCCCCGCCCGCACCCCACACCTGCTGGCCCCTGGTCAGACGCCACCTCTGACCTCCCTCAGCTCTCCTAGGAGTGGCTGCCCCCAAACGTTCCTAAAGAAAGCCTGACTGTAACAGCAGGTAAATCAGGCCTCTCCCCACACGCCAGGCACTGCGTCACCAGACACACAACCTGCCCGGGAGGCAGCGTGAGTACCCCCGGCTCGCGGCTGACAAGCAGGGGTCCCCAGGGGTGCAGTGTGTGCCGGGGCCACGCATCAGTGAACCACAGAGCAGGCGTCAAACCCTGACCCCCCCAAGACTTCCAAGGCCCCAAGATTCCGAGTCTTCCGCCCTGACCTGCCTTCCTCCCTCCATGTTCCCAGCTGTCTCTTCAGTCCCTTTCCCGGGGGCTTCTCTGGGATGCCTCCCTACCCCAGGGAGGCTTCCAGGTTCTCCCCAGCCTGACGTGCCCCTGGCCCCTCAACTCTAAGCAGAGCATCTCGACCACCTGTCACCACGACCCAGCTAGAAGGAGCCTAACACGACCACCTGGCACAGATGTGCTTGATAAGGGTCTAGTGATCCATTCTATGTCCTTCCATTTTCTTTGAGATGCTCTTCCACATAAAATGTCCACCAAGAGTGAACCCCAAAGCAATCTATGGGCTTTGGGTGCTAATTATGTGTCGTTGGAGGTTCATCGACTGGAACAAAAGTATGTGCGTGGGGGGGTGGGTTGGGAGGAGCCTGTGGCAGGCGAGGCGTAGAGGGGAGCTCTCTGTACTTTCTGCTCAGTTTACCATGAGCCCAAAGCTGCTCTAAAATAATTAAAAATAAACATTGAAACAAACATTCTTCTGGCCTCACTACACCGCTTTTACCCCTGGCCATCACCTGTAGAGTGAACGTCCTAGAGAACTTGATCTTGATCATGTTTTTGGCACACTTTTTTTTATTATTATTATTCCACTTGATGCTATACCAGGTAATTTAGATTAAATGAGTGCCCTCCCCAGGGTGGCTCACTGCTGGGGTTTGCTGTGACAGAGAGGAGTGGAAAGAGCGGGAAAGTCCTGAGCAAACTGGGACAAGTTGTTCCCTGGAGTTCCCCTCGCAGCCTAAGCTCCATTAGCACCATGCAGCCTGACTCCTAACCCTTGAAAAGAACCTTGCTCAGCATCCACGGGAACTGACTAGATGTGGGCCACTGCTTTATGAAGATTGTTCTCATCGATGGCCCCTGTGGCCCCTGACCGTGGGGACGCTTCCATAAATGCTAACTGGGCTGCATGGGACCGGAATGGTTTTAAATTCCATTCCTAAATGAAGGTCTCCTTCGTGTCCCCTTGGCGCTCACCCCTTCCATGAGGACACGACTTCCAACGCTCTGGCTGAAGACCCACACAGCCAGAGGCAGAGCAATAAATGGATCTGTTCCCTGTCCAGGGGGCCAAGTCCAACGACCGCACATGGGGCTGTCCAAACATGGTCAGATGACACGCTTGACCTCTGAACTCTCCTTCTAGAGAGCCTCAGTTTCACAACATGGCACTGTGATCTTGCTTTCGTGAGACAGATCACGACCTTGCCTGGTGGTCCAGCGCTTAAGAATCACCTTCCAATGCAGGAGTTTCAAACTTGGGTTTGATCCTTGGTCGGGGAACTAAGATCCCACATACCAAGGGGCAACGGAGCCCACGTGCGCCAGCGAGGATCCCGTGTGCTGCAACTAAGACCCAACACAGCCATAAATAAGTAAACAGAAAGAGTCATTGGTGGGGGAGTGGGGGAGTGTGCCAGTCTTCCCAGAGCACGTGATGATCTCAGGCATTTCATTCCCCTCCTCCCCAGAAATGGTCGCCAAGCACAACACACCGGCTGGGGCCATATGCATTCTAGGTAGGCCAGCTCATGCTGGTTCAGAGTTTTCTTAGAATAATCCAAATTCTCACAACAGATGTTAATAACCAAGGAGCCAGAGAAAAACCTATGTTTTGCAAGACATGTTAAATCTCTCAGAAGGCCAGCAGAAGCAGAGACGTGAAGGTGCCCACCAATGAACTCCTTTGGCACTTTAATCCAAACAACCAAATACAGATAACTGCGATTCTTTAAGCTTTCTTAAAATATTTGTTTATTTTTGGCTGAACTGGGTCTTCACGGCTGCACACAGGCTTTCTCTGGTAGGAGAGAGCAGGGTTACCCCCGCCTGCCGTGCATGGACTTCTCGTTGAGGTGGCTTCCCTTGCTGCAGAATGTGGGCTCTGTGGCTGGAAGGCTCCGAGTCGGGGCACTCCGGCTCTGTAGTTGTGGCTAACAGGCTTAGTTGCCCTGCAGCGTGTGGGGTCTTCCCTGACCAGGGACTGAATCAGCGCCCCCTGCACTGCAAGGCAGATTTTAACTACTGAACCACCAGGAAAGCCCCAGGTAATTGCAACTTTAAAAAGCTACTGGCATATAGTAAGTATATCAAAATTTCTGCCTACCATTGAGCAATTGGATTTTGTTGGGAACTGGAAGCTACTATTAAAATAGAAAGACGTTGTACTATGGGCTGACTTGATCTGGGCAGTAAGATGAAATTAAATACATTTTTTCTGTTTTGAAAAAAAAAAATAAGGTTACTCCCTGTGGCTCAGATGGTAAAGACTGCCTGCAATGCAGAAGACCAGGGTTCGATCCCTGGGTCAGGAAGATTATCTGGAGAAGGGAATGACAACTCACTCCAGTACTCTTACCTGGAAGATCCCACGGAGAGAAGAGCCTGGCAGGCTGCAGTCATGGGGTCACAGAGCCGGACGCGGCTGAGCACACAGCAGCAACAGTCTCTATGGCCCCTGCCATTCCTTACTGCCGGGTTCACACCGTGCTGTCCTTCTTGCTCTGGGGACGAAGAGATTTCCAGAATTACGCTGATTCCTTTACACTGTGAACCGTACTAAGGGGTGATCTCAATTTACTCCGGTTTACACTTGTGTTACAGAGTCTATTTCATGTCTTTAACTCTCCCTCCCTCTTTGGTAGCCCTGTAGAGTTAGTGTCCCTATTTTACAGGATAATAATAGCTCAGAATGCTAAAAAGACTTGTTCTAAGTCACACAGTAAGTAAGAGAGCTAGAATTAGGAACTTTTTAACTTAATACAGAAAAGCACAAAACAGTAAACAAATTTCATAAAACTATACATGTAATTGTTAACAATCTTTATGATATGTATCACATTTAATTGTGGGAAGGTGAGGTTTTACATATTTTGTATATATATAGATATGCTAGATTTATGTTAGTAAGGATGAAAGAGGACAGTGAAAAAGCTGGCTTGAAACTCAACATTCAAAAAACTAAGATTATGGCACCTGGTCCCATCACTTCATGGCAAATAGAAGGGGGAAAAGTGGAAGCGATGACAGATTTTCTTTCCCTGGACCCCAAAATCTCTGTGGACTGTGACTGCAGCCGTGAAATTAAGAGACGCCTACTCCTTGGAAGAAAAGCTATGACAAACCTAAACAGCATTTTAAAAAGCAGAGAAGTCACTTTGCCAACAAAGGTCAGTATAGTCAAAGCTATGGTTTTTCCAGTAGTCATGAACAGATGTGAGAGTTGGACCATAAAGAAGGCTGAACACCAACGAATTGAAATTTTTGAATTGTGATTCTGGAGAAGACTCTTTTGGGCAGCAAGGAGATCAAACCAGTCAATCCTAAAGGAAATCAACCCTGGATACTCACTGGAAGGACTGATGCTGAAGCTCCAATACTTTGGCCACCTGATGCAAAGAGCTGACTCACTGGAAAAGACCCCAGTGCTGGGGAAGATTGAAGGTGGGAGGAGAAGAGCAGTAGCAAAGGATGGAGTGGTCAGATAGCATCCCCGAGTCAATGGACATGAACGTGAGCAGATTCTTGGAGACAGGGGAGGACAGAGGAGCCTGGCGTGCTGCAGCCCCTGGGGTCTCAAAGAGTCGGACATGACTTATGACTGAACAACAACATAAGTATATATTAGACAGATTTATAGTGACTTGGGTTATTATAGCCATTTTCCCCTTATTGTGGTAAAATAGACATAACAAAATGTACCATTTTACCCATTTTTAAGTGTATTGTTTAGTGGCATTATATAATATATGTTGTTGTGTAGCCATCACCTCTATCTACCACCAGGACTTTTTCATCTTCCCAAGTAAAACTCTGTCCCTATTAAACGCTAACTTTTGAGAATGGAAATAGTTCTTGCCACATCAGTAAACAAGGATGTGACAGTCATCGGCGATTCCAGCCTTCCAACGTGAGCCTAAGAGCCCCGGGAAGGAGAAGACCTGTGATCTAACAGACTGCAGCCGCTCCCTATGGCGAGCCCAGGGGAGCGTGGGGTGTGAAAAGCACAGAGCACTGACCCAGGATCCTGAGGTGCCTATGACACGAATGACTTCAGTGAGCCCAGACACTTTCCCATTCACAGAAGAGCACTAAGTTCCTTAACTTGGGATATCTGGTTTTCTTTCATTAACAATAATATTCTGGTGCTCAGATTACCTACCCTTCATTGTGAAGCTTCAGTATAACCTGGCTCCTCCCCTCGCCTCCTTGGAGCAGTTCTCTCAGAGTTACTTGAGATGCTACCTCCCAGGCTTGAAGTCCTAAAAATTCTCACCCAATAAAACATAAACTCTCGACTTTTAGGTGGTGAATATTTTTTAACTTTACACTCTCTACTACTCCCTTCCTTCAGGCCCTGGCAATATCCTTCTACTTTCTGTCTCTGAATCTGCCTACTCTAGGAACCTCATATAAGTGGACTTACACTGTATTTGTCCTTTTGTGACTGGCTTATTTCACTTAGCATAATGGACGAAACTTGAAGACATGCTAACTGAAAAAGTCAGTCATAGCTTTAAATTCTGATTGTGGCTTTAAGGTAGCCAAGGTGTGTGTTAAAAATAGCCATGAACTTTGTATATACCTAGCAAGAGAGTATGAAATGTGAGTGACCTAGCCCAGAAGACTTCTTTCTGCATGAAATACTCAAACATACAAGCAGCCTTTGTGAGCCATACTAAAAAAAGGAACTCTGAGCTCAGACTCCTTGCACATGAAGCTCAGAATAGCTGCGCTTAACTTACCAAGTTTAACAGTACAAAATGTCATACTGGGAATATTGAAAGTGGGAGTTGATCACCCAAGGAAAAAAAATCTCTCATCTAATTTAAGGGAACTCACAATGAATCTATTCTCTCGTTCAGAATTCTTTACAAAAGTCCCATCTGGTGCTAACTATATTTACTTAGATGGATCATACCACAAAATAAAGGTTATTTACAGCATCTTGTTATGGTTTTCTGGATGATTCTTCCATCTACGAGAGAATGCAACAGAGACACAGGAAATTGACCCTAAATACGGACTGTAGTTTGCTCAAATGTAAATGTAGAGTCATCACCCTTCCAGTCAAGAAAACAATCAGACCTTTCATATGCGACACACACAGAGCCTCTGCAATTGCCCTGGGAAGCCCCTGGAACAGCAGGGACTGTAAATTAGGTAAGCACTAGGTTTCATGATGGGGGCCAAGATACAGGCTAGCATCACGCTGTCTGATGTCCACAAGTCAAGGGGAAAAGTCAAAGGGGCAAGGGAAAGCAGTTTGCTGAGCTTCACCCACTCGCTGGAACTCCCTGCTCTGTCTCCACACTGAGCTCTGCTTCCTTGGCGACCTTCACAGTGTAACCAGGTTATACCACACAGTGCTTTCCCTGCCTCAGTTTCCTCACCTGCAAAGTAAAGTCACAACAGTCCACCTCGGAGGGCACAACACCACGTCGGTGTACTCCACACAGGTCGCCACTGGGGTTCTTTGCTGACGTTTCGGAGCCTTGTCTCCCAAAGAGGATGATGAGCGAGGCCCATGGGTTGTTTGAGGTGGGCTTTTTCTTTGTTACTATTCATTTATTTTGGCTGTGCTGAGTCGTTTTTGTTGTGCTCGGACGTTCCCTCCTTGTGGCAAGCAGGGGCTACTCTCTGGCGCTGGTGCAGGGGCTTCCCGCTGTGGTGGCCTCTCCTGTGGCAGGGCATAGCCTCTAGGGCCCGTGGGCTTAGTAGCTGCAGCCTCCAGAGCCCAGGCTCCAGAGCTGTGTGCGCGGTCTGAGCACAGCCTGTAGGATCTTCCCAGACCAGAGAGCAAGCCAGAGTGCCCTGCAATGCAAGGCTCATTTAATCACTGAGACACCAGGGAAGCCCGAGTTGTGGTTTTTTTTTAACGTCTGTTGTGAGTTGAACTGCATCCTCCCGAAAAAGACACTGAAGCCCTGCCCCTGAAGAAGCTGAGTGAGGCCTTGTTTGTAGCTGCTGCTTGTTGAAGATGTAATCAAGCTGAGGCCAGGGCTTCCCCGGTGGCCCAGAGGGAAAGAATCTGCCTGCCAATAGGAGAGACGCGAGTTTGGAAGATTCCACAAGCCTCAGAGCAACTAAACCCTTGGCCACAGCCACTGACCCTGTACTCTAGAGCCCAGAAGCCGTGCTCTAGATCCTGTGTGTTCCGCAATAAGAGAAGCCACCACAATGAGAAGCCTGCTCACCGCAACTAGAGAAAAGTCCACGCAGCAACAAAGGCCCAGCAAAGCCAAATATATATATATATACACACATATAAAAAAAGATGAAGTCACACTGAACTGAGAAGGAGGGTGGTGCCCTTAATCCATCATGCTGTCGTCCTTCTAAAAAGAGACACAGAGAGAGGCACACAGAAAGGAAAATGCCATGTGAAGACAGACACTCGGAGGGAAGAAGGTCACAGGACGGAGGCAGAGACAAGAGTGATGCAGCTGCCAGCCAAGAACTGCTGGCCACCAGCAGCAGCTGGAGAGAGGATGTGGCCTTGCCAACACCTCTGGCCTCCAGAACTATGAGAGACTAAACCTCTGCTATTTAAGCCAGGCAGTTTGTGAGGCAGCAGCACTAAGAAACTAATGCAATGTCTTAAGCGTTTAAATTCCCGAGAGCTGGCACACGGAGGGCATTCGATATATATCAGTTGAATGAATGAGCCAATGAATAGATGAGTGAAGAAAACAGGCAGGCAGGCAACGGGAGTGACAGGACAGATGGAGACACAGGTGTCTACGCACACCTGGATGGGTGGGGGGACACTGGCTCTCGGCCATGAACACTCACACCCCATCTTAGGCTCTGAATGACAGGGAGTTGGTTCCTGGCAAACTGCCACATGGGAATAGGTCCCAGTGTGCCAAAGCTTCCAACTTTCCAAAGAACCAGAAATCTGGGGTTTAGGTGAAATCTCCAAAGTTCTTAGATACTAGTTCACAACAAAGTGAGTGTGCGAGCACCTCCAGAAGCTCAGCTGCATCTCGCATGTCTGGCTCAGCCTCAGACAGGAGACACAGCATCTGCCTGATGAAAATCACGGGCATGAAATAGGCATCACTTGTAGTCTTGCAGAACAGATAGGGACCTACAGATAAGTCTGTACTTCCTTCCTTCCCCCTTTCTACTGTCAGGGAAAATAATCAATATGCAACTTATGATAGGTTCAGAAAAGGGTTTTATTTGCGCCAAACTGAGGACTACAGCCCAGAAGCCTGTTTCCAAGATTACTCTGAGGAGCTCCTCCAGAGAAGCATGGTTTCCAGCACAGTTTTATGTCTGCTTGGAACAAAGAACCTCACACAGGTCAGGAATATATTCCCTCAAGGTTTCAAAAATCAGATCAGTACACACTCAGAGAATCAGCATGGCCTTGGCACCTGGGAGGGGAGTCTTATCATTGAAAATAACACAAGCGTTGGTGCTCCAGAAAGGGAGGCATTTGATCCTCATTTTTAACATGGACATTCTCTCATTCTGGTCAATGCACCCTTTTCTTCAATAATTAAAGCAGACGTACAATGCATGCTTGATAAACCACAAACAAGCTATTCTAGTCAGCATAGGACTCAAGCTAACTCAAGTATGAGCCAGAACGACTCGCCTGTACATCAGAATGTGGAATTTTCTGTTATCATTTCCCCTTTTTTGATTGTAAATCTATAGAAAGCATTGATGATCAAAATATTTGTCCCTCGGGGCTTCCTTGATGGCTCAGTGGTAGAGAATCCAGCTGCAAACGCAGGACGCGGTCCCATCCCTGACCCAGGAAGGTCCCACCTGCCACAGAGCAGCTAAGCCCGTGCGCCGCAACTGCTGAGCTCCTGCTCCAGAGCCGGGAGCCGCAGCTGAGCCCTGGCATCCTAGAGCCTGTGCTCTGCAGCAAGAGAAGCCACAACCAGAGAAAAATCCCGTGCAGCAGTGAAGACCCAGCACCACCAAAAATAAAGAAGTAATTTAAATTATCTAAAAAATATTAGTCCTTCAATGCCAGGGTGATTTCTGCCTGTCTTGAGTCTATCATGTCACTTGGTCATAGATCAATCTCTTTCCTTTGCTTTTTCTTCTTTGTATTTTTATTTTTTATAGGAAAAGAGTTGCCTAGTTATCCTCATTTGGGGGTAACTAATTGAATGTAATGGATATATATTGAAGGGGGAAGCATTTTATAAGCTATATGTATTATCAACCATTATCAAATTGTCACACAAACATATTACTTGTGATTTTAGCAGTAGACAATGCCAGCAGTGATACATATTATGAGTAGCTTGATAGGAAAAGAATGATAGCATATATTATAAATCTTTTGTAAAGTAGAGTGGGAAAAAATAGCTTATTCCTGAAGGATGCTAACTGAACAGGTCACTTAAGGGGTCAGTTTTCCTTACGTCTTGTAACTATCTTGCCTTTGGGGAAGTTATTTCTCGGCAAGTCTCAGCTTCTCCAGAGGCACTGATATAAGTGGAACAAGAAGTATGTGCACTAGCAGAAAAGGCTCCTTCTTTACCCAGTAGACCGTCTCAGGCAGCCCATTGTCTAACACCACTTGGGCTAAGGAATTTAGGATATCTGTTGTGTTGCATTGTTTTTTGCAGTCTCTTCAGCTATTTGACCAATGGTAGCTGATAGACTTCTAATTATCTCTCTGTTTACATATATTCTTGTATTTAAAATGAAACTATTTTGCCGCCAGGTATCTTGGTTTCTTGGTCTTCCCAGGAGGTACTAGTGGTAAAGAACCCACCTGCCTATGACACAGGTTCAGTCCCTAGGTTGGGAAGATCCCCTGGAGGAGGACATGGCAACCCACTCCAGTGTTTCTGCCTGGATAATCCCGTGGACAGAGGAGCCTGGCAGGCTACAGTCCACAGGGTCACACAGAGTTGGACACGACTGAAGTGAGTTAGCACACATCTTGATGTCTTTCTAACATGGACCTCTTGATTCTGTAATGAGGGCAGAAAGGAAGTTCATCTATTTCCTGATGTGTAGACAATGGGGCAACGTAATGTCCTAGTAAACATAAACCTTCTGTTTGTCAGCTGTTGAGACATTTATGTGCCCGTCCTTGGGAAGCTGATCGGTTCCAGGTCCACGTGTGAAGACGGAACCTGGGGAGCACAGGAGATCTCTCCCAGGGTTCTCCCATCAATAGCCTCATGAACTGAGAGTTCTGTCAGCACAGTTTTATTAAACTACAGATCATGTCTCTTGTAGGCTTTCCAAAAGTCAACTAGACTCTTGATATAAGGAAGTTGCTAGCACAATTTCCTTGCATTTTTCTCTTTAAGACATTTTTCAGTTACATAAGGAATAGAGCAAGGGTGTCCTGGGGTAAATCGTGTCTGCTCCCTAAGAACAGAGGATGGTATCAGACAGGGATGGGCATATTAGTATGTTGGAGAATCTGAACCTGAAAAGATTAGGTCAGAGGGCAGCTGGTCTGGTGAGTGGTCATGTTAGGAACATCTGAACGGTCAGTGATAGGTAGTATGAGGGGCTTCTCCCAATAACTCTACTTGATGACAACTTTACTAGAGCATTTTCTTTCCATCCTGAATATTGGAGCAAAAATATAGCTGGAAGTCAAACCATAACTTTCAATCGTGATAGAAGACAAATGTTTGATAAACAGTTAGACTGAACTAGTAGGATCAATCTTACAGGCCTGACCCAGATTCTTTGGTTAGCTGTATGCTGTTGTCATCTTGTCCTGATGAGGGTGTCATTTGATCTTAGTTGAAGTCAGGTGTCAGAAATAGGGGACAAAGTCCACTCAGGTGGAGAGGGCTTCTGTGTGTGTATGTGTGTCGGTTCAAGATTCTTTTTTTAAAATTGAAGTTTAGTTGATGTACAATATTGTCCCAGTTTCTGAAGTACATCAAAGTGATTCAGTTATACATGTATATATTTTCCTTTTTCTTGCTCTTTTCCATTATGGTTTGTTACAGGATATTGAATATAGTTCCCTGTGCTCTACAGTAGGACCTTATTGCTTATCCATTCTATATATAATCGCTTACATCTGCTAATCCCAAACTCCCAGTTCATCCCTCCCCAACTCTCCATCCTCCTTGGCAACCATGAGTGTTTTCTCTATGTCTGTGAGTCTGTTTCTGTTCTGTAAATAAGTTCATTTGCGTCATATTTTAATTCCACATATAAGTTATATTATATGATATTCGTCTTTCTCTTTCTGACTTGCTTCATTTAATTAATTATCTCTAGGTCCATCCATACTGCTGCAAATGGCATTATTTCATTATTTTTTATGACGGAATAATATTATATATATCCATATGTATAATATTACACACGGATATATATATAATGTTAGGCTTCCCTGATGGCTCAGACAGTAAAGAATCTGCCTGTGATGCTAGAGACTCGGGTTCAATCTCTAAGTTGGAAGATCCCTTGAAGAAGGGACTGGCTAACTCACTCCAGTATTCTTGCCTGGAGAATCCCATGGACAGAGGAGCCTGGCGGGCTGTAGTGCACAGGGTCGCAAAGAGTCAGAAACAACTGAGAGACTAACATACACATAATATTATATATAATATATATATGAATAATATATATAATATTATTCAGCCATAAAATAGAAGGAAATAATGCCATTTGCAGCAATATGGATTGACCTAGAGATTATTATATTAAATGAAGTAAGTCAGAAAGAGAATGAGAAATATCATTTAGTATTACTTATATGTGGAACCTAAACTATGATACAAATGGACTTATTTATAGAACAGAAACATATGTGTGTATATATGCTAGTGGTAAAGAACCTGCCTGCCAACAGGTAGACATAAGAGACACAGGTTCAATCCCTGGGTCGGGAAGAACTCCAGGAGGAGGGCATGACAACCTGCTCCAGTAATCTAGCCTGGAGAATCCATGGACAGAGGAGCCTGGGGGGGCCACGGTTCACAGAGTCGCAAACAGCGGGACATGACTGAAGTAACAGCATCTCTCTTACCCACTCATCTGTTGATGGACACTTAGATTGCTTCCATGTCTTGGCTATTGTAAATAGGGGTGCATATGTCTTTTTGAAATAGAGTTTTGTCCAGATATACACCCAGGAATGGAATTGCTGGATCATATGGCAACTCTGTTTTTAGGTTTTTAAGGAAACTTCATACTATTTTTGATAGCAGTTGCACCAATTTACATTCCTACCAACAGTTTAGGAGGGTTCTCTTTTAGAGAAGGTTTTTTAAAATTAGAAATGTGAATCCATGAATCTATACCTTCTATTAATAGTTTGGCAGCATATGGATTAGTAAATAATAACTGATAAGATCCTTTCTGATGTGGCTGCAACAAATCTTTTATGTCTTTTCCAATAAACAAAATCTCCAGATTATAATCCATGGTATTTAAGTATTTCATCTTCCAGGCACTCACAGTGAAAGGGGTTAGGTACTGATTTTTCATTTTCCTTATGTATTTTAATAAGGTCCTGACAATAACACAATATATCTCCCTGGAGTGAGGTTGGTCCATATATTCCCTCACCTAATCATAGGCCATCCTGTTATTATTTCAAAAGGAGATGGCCCATGTTTACCAAAAGGCATAGATTTAAGGTCATGAGGCACTAGCAGAAGAGCTTTTGGCCATGAGAGATGAAATGCTTCTGAAAGTTTTGCCAATTGCATTTTCATAGTGCCACTAGCTCTTTCTACTGATGCTGAAGATATGCACAGTGAAAATGCCACATAATTGGTCAAATGTCACATATAGATTTAATTATTTGTGCAGTAAAATGAGTTTCCCAATCACTGTGTAATTCAGAAGGATTTTCCCAGATAAGAATTATTATCTTTTCTATGACAGCATATTAAAAAGCAGACATTACTTTGCCAACAAAGGTCCATCTAGCCAAGTCTATGGTTTTTCCAGCAGTTGTGTATGGATGTGAGAGTTGGACTATAAAGAAAGCTGAGCACTGAAGAATTGATGCTTTTGAACTGTGGTGTTGGAGAAGACTCTTGAGAGTCCCTTGGACTGCAAGGAGATCCAACCAGTCCATCCTAAAGGAAACCAGTCCTGGGTATTCATTGGAAGGACTGATGTTGAAGCTGAAACTCCAATTCTTTGGCCACCTCATGTGAAGAGCTGACTCATTGGAAAAGACCCTGATGTTGGGAAAGACTGAAGGTGGGAGGAGAAGGGGACAACAGAGGATGAGGTGGCTGGATGGCATCGGCGACTCAGTGGACACGAGTTTGGGTAAACTCCGGGAGTTGGTGATGGACAGGGAGGCCTGGCGTGCTGCAGTCCGTGGGGTCACAAAGAGTCAGACACGACTGAGCGACTGAACTGAACTGAACAGCAATTTACCTCCTGTTAAAGCCGTCACTCTCCTGAATGGCAAAGCTTCCTGCCAGTGTGAACACATGAAGATCACTATGAACATGGATTTATTTCCTTGGCTCGACAGAATCCAACTGCCATATGTCAAAGGGTCCCTTAGGAAGGGGAAGGTGGTCCTGTGACCCACAAAATGACTTTCCTAGATTATACGTAGGACATACCTTACAGCAAGTATATACACTAAGAACCAGTGTGGGGGAAAAGCTTCTCAACATACTGTTTTCCGCACAGAGCCACTTTCTCAGGCACCCAGTGAGTAAAAGAATGTATATATTGGAGCCACCGGCTCCAGCAGGTACGACAGATTTCTTCTCAGGTCCAAACCATATTTGTGTGACAGGGTTAAACATTTCCCCTTTTTGATTACTGTATCTGTTTCTCTTCTTCAGTAGCAGGAAATCCCTCATTGAGTGAGCAGGGTTGAAAGAGCAGTGGGCACTCTCAACGCTGGACAGAATGACTATTTAGAGCTGGCTGCTTGCTGCTGGTGGCAGCACCGGCAAGCTGATTTCCTTTAGCTTCCATAGCCTTAGAGTTCAAGTGTCCTGGGGCTTTAATAGTGGGAACTCTTTTGGTAATTGCGTACCATTAATAACTCTGCAACCTGTTTCCCAGTAGTTATTTAGTTACTTATGGCTCTGTCGGGGCTTCCTTGCCGCGGAGGCTTTTCTCTAGTCGTGGGGAGTGGGGGCTCCTCCCTAGCAGCGGCGCATGGGCTTCGGCTGCGGTGGCTCCTCTCGTCGCGGAGCGCGGGCTCTCGGGCGTGCAGGCGTCACTGGCTGGGGCACGGAGGCGCAGCAGTTGCGGCTCCCAGGCTCACAGTTGTGATGCATGGGCTTAGCTGCCCTGCGGCACGTGGGATCTTCCCAGATCAGGGGTGTCCCCTGCACTGGCAGGCTGATTCTCTACCACTGAGCCTTCAGGGAACCCCTTGTTTACCATTTTTTTGGTAGGTTGTCCCTAAGAGGTTGGAGAAGGCACTGACGACCCACTCCAGTCCTCTTGCCTGGAAAATCCCATGGACAGAGGAGCCTGGTGGGCTGCAGTCCATGGGGTCGCTGGGAGTCCGACGACTGAGCGGCTTCACTTTCACTTTTCACTTTCACGCACTGGAGAAGGAAATGGCAACCCACTCCAGTGTTCTTGCTTGGAGAATCCCAGGGACAGGGGAGTCTGGTGGGCTGCCGTCTATGGGGTCACACAGAGTCGGACACGACTTAAGTGACTTAGCAGCAGCAGCCAGAAGAGGTAAAAACCTCATTGTTGCCATAATATCCCAAAGTCACGGGCCACTCCAAATGTATAAGAACTATCAGTATAAACAGTTGCTATCTAGTCTTTAGCTAGTTGACAAGCTTGACTTAAAGCCATTAATTCAGCTGATTCTACTGACCTCATTTCTGGTAAACAAGAGTTTTCAATTATGTCCACAGTGGACGTTACTGTATTTACAGCTCGGTAATATCCTCGTTCATCTTTTAAGTAGGACCCATCAGGAAACCAAACCAGACCAGCACTGTCAATGGGAGCTTCTTGTAAGTCACTCCTAGAATAAGATAATCCATCAGTAGAACGCAGTCGGTCTTTCTAGATGGCACTAGTGGCAGAGAACCCTCCCACCAATGCAGGAGACAAAAGAGACTTGGGTTCGATCCCTGGGTCAGGAAGATCTCCTGGATGAGGACACGGCAACCCACTCCAGTACTCTTGCCTGAAGAATCCCATGGACAGAGGAGCCTGGCGGGCTACAGTCCACGGGGTCGCAGAGAGTCAGACACGACTGAGCGACTTAGCACACAGCAAACAGAAGGCAGTCACTGTTGTTTAGCCAACAGTCCTTTCTATAGACCAAGTCTAGTGCACGACTTGGCGACGAAACAGTAACACGCAGAGAGAAAAGATAAATGCTTCCTATCTGTGTGTGTTTAGTCACTAAGTCATGTCTGATTCTTTCGAGACCCCATGGGCTGTAGCCCACCAGTCTCCTCAGTCCATGGGATTTCCCAGGCAAGAATACTGGAGTGGGTTGCCATTTCCTTCTCCAGTGAATCTTCCCAACCCGGGGATCAAACCTGTGTCTCCTGCATTTCAGGCAGATTCTTTACCACTAAGCTACCTGGGAAATGCTCAAATCTGTTTACAAATGTGTAATTTATCAAATGGCTGTAAGTCATAATTAGCTTAAAGTGAAAGATTCCCTTATCTGGAAAATAAAGATTAAAATTTAGTAATATTTCAGACAAAAAGTCACAAAAATTTTACTTATATTTCATATTTATCAGTTCATTTAATCCCAGGTAATTAATTATTGTTCCATTTGAGTCCAGTGTCTCCATTACTTTTGTTGACTTTGTCTGATAACTGAGGAGCACAGTCACAGCGATAATTTTAAGAAGTTGGTGAGGTTTTTGTTAAGATTAGTATGATTTGCCCAATAAAGTGGGTGCCTTGATCACTTTATTGCCTTGATCACAGTGGGAGGCTGTGGAAAGCACAACCCTAAGTGGAAAACAGAATTTCTAACAGCTTCTCTGCCTCTGTGAGGGAATCAGCCTTGCAGCAAACGAAGGCTTTAATCCCCAGATGAAAAGCAGTGTTTGTGAGGGAGCTGGAAAGAGCCCAGCTGCTCAACTCACAGCTACCGTTCACCCGTCTAATCCCTCTGATGTAGGAGCAGACTGTCACAAGGACCTCAGGGTGGCAGAAGTCTGACAGGGAGGGGTCAATGTTCTGTAGAAGCAGGACAGACTTTATCTACGTAGAGTCTGTTGTCGCCACCTTGGCATGAAAGTCAGCGAGGGCATTTCCCAAATACTCGGGTTCAGTTCTCTACTGGGAGCCTCAGTTTTGATGACAGATAACATTTCATGTCAGAACATGTACGATTTCCAGGAATTTCATGTAATTTCTAAAACACTTATAATACATATACTTATGTAGACATAACATAAAGAAAGCTTAGTGTTACGTCTTATTTGACAGTGCTTCCTACATAATTTAATCTACCAAATAATCTTAGTTAGTTTAACATTTTTCTGAGATGACTCAGGGGCCCTATGATGAAGCACCTCAAAGTTAGCTGGAGATCAAAAGAACTTTAATCAGAATTTGATGTTCTAGAAGTTTGTGAAAAATATCAGAAAACTTCAAAACACTTGGTCAAATAGGATCATAGGTTACTGTGAAACAATACTTATTTACTTAGGCAAAGTGATAAAAGATTTCAAAAGCAAGTACAGATCATGTAAAAGGCAAGGAAATTCACACAATCTGTTATCAAGAGTGGCACTGCAAGAGAATTTTGTTCTCTCAACAGAGAGAAAACCAAATCCAGTCTTGCTTCAGCTTACCTTTAATAACAAATTTTATTTACCTAATTAAATGCAATCTAATTTTAATCAATTCTGACCACATACAAAATTATAGAAAAGTTTTCTTTTCTATAATCTTACATCACTGCTTGTATTCATTATTTATTTGTCTTTTTTTCCCATCCAGAAACAACTGATTCTAGGACAAAATTATACTTTTTTTCTCCTAAACAAAGATATTTCATTTTTTATATTTTCTGTCAACATTAGATAGCCTATTTTTTTATAAATGAAATGTTCACTTTATTATTTTAGTATCTTTAATTACATAGATTATAATTTTTAAACCTTAAAAAGCTTGTAGCGAGCCTCTTTCCTGGCTGGAACCATGGAGGGTGCAGAAGAGAAGAAAAAGAAGGTTCCTGCTGTGCCAGAAACCCTTAAGAAAAAGCGAAAGAATTTCGCAGAGCTTAAGATCAAGCGCCTGAGAAAGGAGTTTGCCCAAAAGATGCTTCGAAAGGCAAGGAGGAAGCTTATCTATGAAAAAGCTAAGCATTACCACAAGGAACACAGGCAGATGTACAGAACTGAAATTCGAATGGCTAGGATGGCACAAAAAGCCGGCAACTTCTATGTACCCAAGGAACCCAAATTGGCATTTGTCATCAGAATCAGAGGTATCAGCGGTGTGAGCCCAAAGGTTCGAAAAGTGCTGCAGCTCCTTCGCCTCCGGCAGATCTTCAATAACACCTTTGTGAAGCTCAACAAGGCGTCAATTAACATGCTGAGAATTGTGGAGCCATACATTGCATGGGGGTACCCAAATCTGAAGTCTGTGAATGAACTGATCTACAAGTGTGGTTATGGCAAAATCAACAAGAAGCGAATTGCCCTGACAGACAACGCATTGATTGCTCGATCTCTTGGGAAATATGGAATCATCTGCATGGAGGATCTGATTCATGAGATCTATACCGTTGGAAAACGTTTCAAAGAATCGAACAACTTCCTATGGCCCTTTAAATTGTCTTCTCCACGAGGTGGAATGAAGAAAAAGACCACCCATTTTGTAGAAGGTGGAGATGCTGGCAACAGGGAAGACCAGATCAACAGGCTTATTAGAAGGATGAACTAAGGTATCTACCAGGATTATTTTTGTAATCTGGTCAATTAATAAACAATTGAAACAAAAAAAAAAAAAAGGTTGTAGTGAAAATCAAGAAGCAAGTAATTGACTCTGCCATACCAGTATTACCTGACTAGCAAACTTAAGAATATACTCCATCACCTTTAAAAACATACTTTTTCCTCATAGCATAATTTCTCTTTAATGTGGTACAAGATGTGCCTAATAAACCCGAATATCTTTAATTTTTTTCTCTTGTAAGACAACGAAGTAGGTAAATTTAGACATGTTTAGCAATGAAAGTTTCAGTATTTTTATCTTAATTGGAAATGATCCGGATATCAAAAAAAATTCCCAAAATCTATCCTAATCTAACAAAACTCTGGAGTTTCAAATTACCAAAAATCTGGAGAAACATTTAGACACACCCTAAACCATAATCACTCTTTAAGAGTTCACCTAAAACTTTTATCTTATTTATCTCTACTTTATTACTTGTGAAAGTTAATTTTCTTGCTGAGGAATTTTGTGACATAGATAACATGAACTTATTAACTTTCAGCAAACTTGTGCTAAGTTGCTTTAGTCGGATCTTTGAGACCCTATGGACTGTAGCCCGCCAGGCTCCTCTGTCCATGGGATTCTCCAGGCAAGAACACTGGAGTGGGTTGCTGTGCCCTCCTCCAGGCGTACAATGAAAGATATTATACTTAATGCGGATGACCCTAAAGACATGTCTGTATTAATGAAACCCATAACTTAAACTTGTTTCCATTTATTAAAGATTAATCTTGATTAATCCTGGATCACATGATCCTTTAAGCATTTGGATTACTTTTATGTTACCTTTAGAAATATTTGATTTGCAAGTACTTACTTTTTAAAAATTGAAGTATTATAGATTTACAATATCGTGTTAGTTTTTGGTATATAGGGAAGTGATTCAAAGATAGAGACATACATACATATGCATAAGATATCGGTATATAGCTATAGATACAGCATATATTCTTTTCAGATTACTTTTCATTATGGTTTATTACAAAATCTTGAATATAGTTTCATGTGCTATACAACAGGACCTGGTTGCTTATCTGTTCTATACACAGCAGTGTGTGTCTGCCCATCCCAAACTCCTAATTTACCCCTTCCCCGTTTCCCCTTTGGTACTAAAGTTTGTCTTCGAGGTCTATGAATCTGTTTCAGATTCTGTAAATAAGTTCATTTGTCTTGTTTTTTCTGGATTCCACATATAAGTGATATCATATGATATTTGTCTTTATCTGACTTATTTCACTTAATATGCTCATCTCTAGGTCCACCTGTGTTGCTGCAAATGGCACTGTTTTTTTTCTAATGGCTGAGTAATGTAAGAGCTTGGGCTTCCCTGGTGGCTCAGATGGCAAAGAATCTGCCTGCAATGAAGGAGATCGGGTTTGATCCCTGGGTCGGGAAGATCCCCTGGAGAAGGGAACGGCAACTCACTCCTGTGTTCTTGCCTGGAGAACACCATGGACAGAGGAGCCTGGAGGGCTACAGCCCACGAGGTCAGAGAGCTTGACACGACTGAGCAACCGGGCACAACGTAGAAGTCACTTTTAAGTCAATCAAATAAAGCTCTTTTACAAACTCATATTGATAATATATCATTCAGAGGTAGAAATGTATCACATTTATAACATACATACATCTAGATAGACACGGAGATCTCCTAGTTTTCCTACTTGAATTTTAAAAGTTCTTCAGGACTTCCTTGGTGGGAATGCAGGGGACACAGGTGCAATCCCTGATCTGGGGAGAGTCCACATGCCGCAGGGCAACGAAGTCCTCGCACCCCAACTCTTGAGCCCATGCACCCTTAGAGCCTGCGCTCTGCCACAAGAAGCCGCCACAGTGAGGAGCCCACGCGTTGCTACGAGGCGTAGCCCCAGGCACAACTAGAGAAGGCGAACACAAGGCAATGAAGACTCAAGCAGCCAAAATTAACTAATTTCTTAAAAAGAGAAAAAGCCGCCCCTGCTTCCCCCCCTTTGGTTTTAGGTTCTACTCACTGAGCTAAGGCTGTAGTCTCAGGCAGTGCAGCTGTGTCTGCATTTCAAGGACAAGATAAGAGTTACAATTTTGTTTTCTCCTGGGAGTACTTATGTTCTCTCAGGGTCAGAATTTCGAAAAGATGTTTTATCAAGCCAGTTTTCCCTAGCTGTGTGTGCAAAAATCAGTTTTGGAATGTCTAAAAAGCTTTATCCTGGCGATTTAGGGTTAGGAAAGCACTTGTAAGTACTCATTCCATACAAATTGTAGAAGCCAGCCTGAGTTCCAAAGGATGACAGCCTGCCCGGGTGCTGATAAAGCTTTAGAAACACAACTTCCCCCTTTGTAACTATTTATTGACCCATTTATTTGGCTGCTCCAGGTGCTGGTTTCAGCACGTGAGATCTAGTTCCCTGACCAGGGATCAAACCCAGGCCCACTGCACTGGGAGCTCAGAGTCTTAGCCGCTGGACCAAGGGAGTACTCCGCCTTTCTTTTAGATTCATTTTGTTATAAAGTGCAAGTCTTAAGGGCTTCCAAAGTGGCTCAGTGGTAAAGAATCTCCCTGCCATTGCAGGAGACACAGGAGATACAGGTTGAAATACAGGAAAACCCCCTGGAGTAGGAAATGGCCACTCCCTCCAGTATTCTTGCCTGGAAAATTCCATGGACAGAGGAGCCTGGCAGGCTATAGTCCACGGGGTCGCCAAGAGTTGGACACGTGCATGCTGCGTGGCACGAGCAAAAAACAAAAATACAAGGAACTCCAGATATCAGGAAAACTTTCTGAAGCACCTGGAGGGTGTTGAGCAGCAGCCAGGGAGCCAGAGGCCCAGACTCGGTGCCGACTGACGGCCCAGAGCAGAGTCTGTGTGGCACTGTGTGGGTTTTCCTGATGTCCTGCCAACTACGCCAAGTGACTTTGACAAAAACAATCAATAAACAACTTGTAATAGGTATAGAAGAGTCCTGAGGCAAACTGAGGACTACTCTGATTACTCTGAGAAGCTGGAGGAGAAACATGGTTTTCAGCAGTTCTATGTCTGGTTGGAACAAAGAACATCACAGAAGAATATAATCCCTCAAGGTTTCAAAAATCAAATTGGTACATACGCAAAGAGTCAGCGTGGCCTTGGCACCTGGGGAGGGAGTCTAATCATCAAAGGAGGATGTCCCAGGAAGGGAGGCATTTAATCTTTATTTTTAACAAGGATATTCTTGTGGTCAGTATGCCCTTTTCTTTAATAATTAAAAGCAGATGTACAATATCCGTATGTTTGATAGGCCACACACAGGCTGTTCAAGTCAGTATAAAACTCAAAGTCAACATGTGTATAAGCCAGAATGACTTCCCATACCTCAATACGCAAAAATTCCTTTTATCACTACCTTCTTTCTATTTTTCTTTTTTTAGCACTGTACTTAGCATGCAATTGGTACCGAATAAGTACGTGCACAGTAGAATCAGATATTTTTAAAATACTGAAAACGACAGAGAATGATACATTAAACATCAGTGTATCCCCATACAGAACTAACCTATTTCAATATCCTGTAGTCTTCGTTCCAGATCTTTTCCATTACTCATGAAAGACACACAGACAATACAGATCCAGTTGCCCTTTCTTTAGTATGTAACAACACGTTATCTGCTTCCTTCATCTCAAGGGCTACCACAATCATAGATGTTATCTTTATTCTTTACATACCTGTGTTATACTTAAATTAGACATTATATATTTATCATATAATGTTTTGCATACAGAGTAACTTGCTTTTTTTTATTCTATACTGTTTTTGAGAAATTTAGGCATATTCATATTATGTAAATTAACTCCCATGTAGGACTTCATTACATACACCCCAATTTAATTATCCTATACTGTACTGATGGATATCTTAGAGTAGAACTTCATTTTTAATTTTAGAAACAATGATGCAGTAAACATTTGCCTTATATTTCTAAAATATATACCTAGAAGTGGAATTTTTGAATTGCAGTAATCATTGCCAGAATTTCCAATGTTGTTCATCAGATTTACACAACTATTGATGGTTTATAGTCATTTGAACTTTTCAAGTCATAGTCAGAGACAATCAAAACCATGTCCAAGAAGTATTAATAAAAATGCTTCCCTGAATAAAGTAGTTTGCACTTTTCCAAGATCTGGTCAACATCTGACAAAGCCAGACTTTAAAATTCTGCTACAGATGGGCAAAGTAGATGCTCCACTTTAGTAAGACTGAATGTGTATTTGCTCCTATTTTTATCAACCATTTAGATTTCTTCTTCCATGAGTCTGCTGTTAGTATTGTCTAGTTCATTTTTCAATTTGGTTGTTTGGTTTCTTATCAATTTGTAAAGATTCTCTGTTATGTTTTGAATATTAGTCCTTTCCCATCTCTTTTGTCTGCGTGTGCATGTATTACAATCTGCAACAGTCCATTGTTTTTGTCCATTTTGTGTAGGGTGACTTTTACTGAACAGAATTAAAATTTTTCATATAGTAAAAAAAAGAAAGAAAAATGAGTGGTATAAAGAAAATGTATCAACTCTTGGATCCCATCTCCTCTAAAGCACAGCACTAGAGCCACTGGAATCCCACTGAAGGAGAAGCCAACTGCGCGAATCTGGACGCGCCAAGCAGGGTAAGTAGTCCCTGCTGCACGGGAAGAGCCCTCAAGCTGGGACTCAGGACACCTGATCCCCCAAACGAGGTAAGTCCTCTCTCCTCATTCACGAGAGGAGGCGAGGCGGTACCGTGGATACTTGCCACCTCCCCGAGGTGTCAGGATGCCAATGAGAGAACATAGGCCATAGGGCTTCAGCAGCAACACAGCCTCACCAGAACCGTTAGCGGAACTCCAACGGGTGCGGTCCGTGTAAGGCAAAGTCTCTGGACAGCCGGTCTCGTAACTCCACCGTCAGGCCAGGTGACCACTGCTGCAACGCAGTCGCCGGGCATCGTTTTGCTCTTTACTTATTTTAATTCAGACGAGACTGCCTGAATTAGGGCACATGGGCTATCTCAGAAGAAAGCGGCTGGGACTCTGAGGTGGGGGAAAAGAGGTACCCAGACTCCAAAGTCGTGGGTCCTGCGGCTCTAAGGCAAGATGTTTCTGGAGACCAGTAGCTCGCACAGCGCCTGGGAATCTGGTAGAAATCTAAACTCCAGGCCCATCCACACCTATTGAGTCCCAGTCTGAGGAGGGCCCAAGGATCTGTGTTTTTCTAAGCTCTCCCAGGATTCTAATGCCCACCCCTACTTGGGAACCACTGTCTAAGGAAAACAGGCAGTGCACAAACAGCACAGGAGTCCTTCAAGAAATACAGAGCCCAGAGTAACCACAGATGTTTGCTCTCAAAAACGAGTCCTAGGTGTCAAGCCTATGCCAAGTGGCAGCTGACTCAGCAAAGAATGTGCTTCCCCGGGCGTGGGTCTAGGGCTTGAATCCAAGGCCTGGGCCACAGCCTGTCAGCAATCAGGGGGCTCACTGGCTGGCTCCCTGTTCCGACTCCCGACTCCCAGCAAGAGAGGCAGCATGCGGCAGCAACGGGAACGCGTTAAGATGTTTTCTCACTGAACTCCCCCGTTAGTCTAGTGGCTAAGGCTCTGCACTCCCAGTGCAGGGGGCGTCTAGGTTCAATCGCTGGTGCAGGAACTAGATCCCACACGCCACAACTAAGCCCCAGCGCGACCAAACATTTTTAAAACATAAACCACTTCTCACACAGGTTTGCGCATGGCTGTCAGGAATCGGAATGGGAATCCAGCTGCAGCAGGAGAGCCAGCTGCAGGGCACCCCGTGAGCACGTGCTGTGCCCACTGCCACTCAAACCTCAGAGGAGAAGGTCCAGCTCAGCACACACACACCTTGCTGCCCTGAAGAAAGACCCCGAGGCGGCCAGGAGCCACCAGCGTGGTCACCGTCATCCAGAGCCGGACGGTGTGTGTGACTGGGACGACCAATCCAAGGGCAGAGCCTGCTTGCCAAGGCCCCCATATTTCCCCGCCACCTACCGACCCCACCCCACTTGGTGCTTTTCCTTCCCTTCCCACGAGTGACAGATTATCAGTCCCCAGTGACACCTGGCCTGGATACCTCCTCTTTCCCTCAGGGGCACCTGTCCCCTTCCCCACCTGAAGGATCCTAGGCCTCAGCCACAGTTCAGAGCCCTTGTTTCTCCTCAAGGATAACTGCCCTGTCTGGAAGTTACTTACCCTAAGGAAGAAGAGAAACGAGTAAACAGGCAAACCACCATGAAGCGCCGTGAACGCCAGAGCTCCGGGGTGGGAGTGGGACCAGCCAAAGGCAGGGAGCCGTCCTGCCCAGAGGGATGGTGAAGCCGCGGAGCGCGGTAAGCTTCACTCGGGGGTCCACCAGGACGGCATTAGCCCCTACTTGTTGACATGTGGTCACCCCTGGCAGGGCCTGAGATGCAGGCAGGGCCTTCATCCTCTCTGCCTAGTGATTCAGGAATGTTTGCTGACATGGGTGCATTAGATTACCATGGCTCAGGATGCTGGCCCTCAACACAGCCAACGCCCTGCACTACCTCTGTACTCCCCAGATAACCTCCTTTCCTCCAGCAGCTTCGAACATCTGCCTGCATACATTTACAGGCTTCTGCTAGAAAAAGAGTGATGCATACTCCCCGTAGCCCATCCTCAAGGAGGGGAAACAGCACCTTAAGTCACTAATAATGCACAGCCTTAAAAGACTTCCCTGGTGGCTCAGACGGTAAAGTGTCTGTCTACAATGTGGGAGGCCCGGGTTTAATCCCTGGGTCAGGAAGATCCCCTGGAAAAGGAAATGGCAGCCCACTCCAGTACTCTTGCCTGGAAAATCCCATGGACGGAGGAGCCTGGTAGGCTACAGTCCATGGGATCACAAAGAGTCGGACACAACTGGGTGACTCCACTTTCACTTTAAAAGAATGCTAGAGGGTAGAGAGAGGGGTGTCTGAGGGAGACCCATCACAGAGGGCAATGCCTTGATCCCTTCAGTGGCCCTCAGCTCAGAAGCACAAGGTTCCCAGTGCACACAGACTTGTTATGCTTAACTCATGCCAAACAGACTCACAGCCACCAATAACTAAACAACCCTAAGGCCAAGTTAATAATCTACCTTTGCAGTAGCTACTCACATCTGCCCAGGACATTTCCTGAAACGCACAGTTCAGGCACTCATTCCACAGGGATTTCATAAGCACCAAGTACCCATATTTAGTAAACTATGAGCACCTGGTTGGGGGAAATAATGCAGCCAAATGAGGCGGAGACCCAGAAACGGGAGACGGAACTGGGCAACGAGCTTGGCATCAAGCTGGAGTTCACACATTGTGCGCTATTTACTAGTGAGGTGACTTGAGCAAACTTAACCTTCCTGAGTCTCTTTCCTCACCTGTAAAATGGGCATGACAACACTCCCTCATGTGAATGTTAAAGAATTAAATGAGGTTACACATGCATAACTAGGGTTATACACCCTAGTTTTATCTATGGTTATATTCGTCTAGAGAGACTGTGTGGTATAATGGTTAAGAGAACAGACCCTGGGATCAGACAGGTCTGATTCTAGCTCTACCACTTACTAATATATCATCCAGAGCAAGCTGCTTAACCCTTTACAGTAAGCTTCAGTTCGCTCATTTGTAAAATGGGAATAAAAATTCCTCATAGAGGCAAAGAAGTAAGTGAGATAGTGTATTCCAAGGACTTAGAAAATTCTAGGTTATGAAAAACATTCAACAAATGGTATGTTTTGAAATTTTTTAAAATTGTCCATTAGATATAATGAACATGTACTAAAAATTAAAATTAGTACAAACGTCAATGAAATTAAATATGGGGCCATCAAAGATGATCCAAAAAAAGCGATCACTTTGTATTTAGTTATCAAAAAACTTTTTGAGGAAGCAGGCCTCTAGCCTCAGACTAGTTTCATGCTTATAAACTAGTTTCTAAAATAATGTGATTTGTGTGCAGTCATGCAAAAACTCCAAGTTTCAATACTGCTAAGTCATGCCTCAGCGTGAACCAGAGAAGCATGTCTGGATCTATCCTTCCAGTTTGTGTGACCGGAACCCTGGTATCCATAAAGCGTTATGCATTTGGTTTAACAATTATGTACCAAAGTATACACCGTGCGATTGTAATAAAAGCCCCTGCAGCAAGGGACAGATCACTTCTCTCAATTCTGGATCATGCCTTTTATTTATTCTCCCCACTGACCCTGTTGAGTTTTAAATGATTTATAAAGCTTATAAAACCTTGCAAGAGTAATCTTGAACTTTGATTTTAAAAATCAACATTTTTCAATCCTAACCTTGCAAATTTGAATGGTGTAAATCAAAGGTCAGCTCCTTATCCAACTCACCCTGTCCTCAGCAACACTTACTTACTTCACCCAGATCCGGGAAACCACACAGCTGCCCAGGACACTGCTCCAACCGCTCGGTTATTTGGCTCTTACTCTATATAATCAAGTATGTTTTCACACTTCAAGGTGGACTCTGCATTTTTACAGTCGCAACCGAAATTTTACACAAAAGTATCTTAAAGAGTGAGTTTGAGAAGCTCCTGGTAAACTGTGATCATTTGCAAGTGAATACACTGGAACTGGAACCTCATTAGTACACCCACTTTGGTCTCTGCTTTGCCGAGCAAGGAGGTCGAAATTCGGAAACACTGGATGATTCCACGAACGGCAAGGTGATGTGAGGCTTATCTTGAGCAAAGTGGTGGTGGAGCATGAGAACATGGAGACTGTCCCCCCGCCAAGATCACTCCCAGGAGGTCCAGGGGTTAAGAATTAATTTCGTGTTTTCGTCTTTAGAAAACATGTGTACAAGAGACACGTCAAGCCTGGCCTGCAGACCGGGTGCCCAGGAAGGGGCGAGGCGGACGGCTGAATCACGACCGCCGCGACCACGCACACCTGAGCTTCGGAGGATAAAAGGCGGCACGTGAGAGCAAAGACCCAGGCCTCCAAGCCTCGCCCTCTGTCCAGACCGAGGGAACTGTGGAGGGAAAGCAACTTCTCACGACTGCAGGACGAGGGTCCCCGGAAAAAAAGGGACAGAGAGGAGATCCCGAGAGTTCCCGCACCCGCCTCGGGAACCCCTGAGGGAACGCGGCCTCGGGAGCCGCGACGCAGCCAGCGGGGGAGGGGGCGCCAACCGCCATCTTCCCCCGGCGCCCAAACCGACAAAGCGCAGGGCTAACGCCGGATCTCCGCCGCCGAGGCCCGCCCACTCTCGCGAGACCGCGAGGGCCTCTGGGAAAAGCGGGGGAGGGGAGCGCGAGAGGAGGAAGCCGGGACGCGGGGCTGGGGGCGGGCGGAGGCGGTGAGTGGGGCCTCAGGAAGCAGAAAGGGCGGGGAAAGACGCGACAGACGCGGCAGGCAGGCCAATGACGAGCGAGCTCGGGCGGCCCGCCAGCCAATGGGCTGTGCGGCCTGGCGCGGGGGGCGGGCGCTGGGGCCGAGGGTAGCTTGAGCGCGGCGGCGGCGTTGTTCAGTCAGAGCGAGAACATTCCAGAGGTGAGTCCGGCGGCCGGGCGGAGCCCCGCGCCCCCTCCCCCGCCTCCCGCCCCCTCGCCCCGCGGGCCGCCGGCCGGCGGGAAGGCGCCCCGACGCCCGCCGCTCACTGCGCGTCTCTCCGCGCCAGGTCGCCAGGCCCCGGGCGCTGAAGGGTGTGGACCCCGGACGTCGCTGGGACAGCCCCTCCCCGCTGCTCGGCGGCGCCTGGCCCGGCCGCTGCTCGCTGCGCTGCCTCCGCCGCCTCCGCCGCCGCTCCTCGGACTCGGGTTCGCGCGCCTCACTTCATCCCAGTCCCGGGAGAGCAGCGTTGGGTTTATGTCTTTATTTGACGAAAACGGTGAGTCGGCAAGCGGGCGGGCTCGGGCCGGCGGGGAGATGGCGGCCGCACAAGATGGCGGCGCGCCGCGTGACCCGCGCGCGCGCGTGAGTGTGAGCGCGCCCGCGTGTGTGAGCGAGTGCGAGCGCGTGCGTGTGAGCGCGCGAGTGTGTGTGAGCGCGCGCGAGTGGCGCAGCCCGGGCGGCGGGCCGGCGCCGCCCCCCCGCCCCGCCCCCAGCGGCCCCGGGAGCGCGCCGCGCGGGCCCGCCGCCCGGGCTGACTCAGGCCCGACTGCTGCATTTATGAGTCATCGCCGCGGCGGGGCGGGGCCGGCCCCTCCGCCGGTTTCGCTTCCCCGGGCGGAGCGGCGGCCCTGCGTCCGCGGAGGGAGGCCCGGGCGGCGCACATGGCGGCGCTGCCCGCCTCGCGGGTGCAGCGGGGGCGGCGCCAACGTGGCCGGAGCGCTTGCCCGGAGAAGGGGATCAAGAGGGCACAGGCCCCGCGCTCCCGTCCGGCGAGGTCGTGCTCCGCGGGCGTAGTTTCGGAAGGGCGGCTCCGAAGGAAGCGCCCGCCGCGGAAGGCGTCGGGATCGGAGAACAACTCCGCGGCCTGCCGTCTTGAGGCGATGTGGACGTGTCCGAGAAGTCTGTGGGCACCACGGTCCGGGTTCGGGCCGGGGGCAGGTCTGTGTTGGTTCTTCGGTTAAAATAGGGCCCACCCGCGGAGGCGAGCCGTCGACGTGAGCGCTGGTCTGATGGAAAGCTGATGCAGCGTAATGCGTCTTGTTTCAGGCTGGCAGCAACCAAAGTCGCATCTTCCTCACAGTGAAGGCTTTTTGTTGCTACAGGCGCCTCGTGTTTCGGGAGCCTCGTAGTTGTCCTTTGTACAGAAACTCATGTTTTTGATGTAGGGGAAGTAGGCGTGATTATACAGAACGGACAGGGAGGGATTTCGTTGCTGGAATTGTTAAACGTGGGGGTTTGTTTTCTCTTTCAGAGCTGTTGCGCAGCCATTGGTACCTGTATTGGGGAAACATAGCGTACAAGCAAGAAGCTCACAGCCTCAGTGGCGAAAAGTTTTTCATGTCAGAGACCGAGAACTCTTGCGGTCGTTTATGTCATCCCTTCTTCTCCAGACAGAGGATACCAAAAAATCGCAATCAAAGGTCTCTTCATCTTATTGATAAAGCCACTAATAAGGCAAAATGTCTGTCAACGTCAACCGCAGCGTGTCAGACCAGTTCTATCGCTACAAGATGCCCCGTCTGATTGCCAAGGTAATACTAATTTTCATTTTAGTAGCAAGTCCTAAGCTTTTTTCATGATTATTAAAGATTGCTTCTCCCAGTGTGGACAGTGCAAAATTAAACTTTTTACTTCCTTTAGGTTGAGGGCAAAGGAAATGGAATCAAGACAGTTATAGTCAACATGGTTGACGTAGCGAAAGCGCTTAATCGGCCTCCAACGTGTAAGTAATGCCTCTTGAAAAGTCTGAGAAGGCATTTTATTGGCATAACTGTGATGCTCTCTGGTCTGCAAATCTTGCCTGAATTGAGTTAGCTTTTGAGTTAAGTGGAAACGTGGATTTAAAACTGATTGATAGTTGATATTAGTATATAAAATTACTAGGGCAACACTTTTTTAATCCTGTTTGTTTTAAAAGAGTGATAATTCTATAAATGAGGGGGAGTAGCCAAAGAGTCCTAGAGTAGGAAATTGCAACCCACTCTAGTATTCTTGGCTGGGAAATCCCATGGACAGAGGACTCTTGTAGGCCATGGGGTTGAAAAAAGTTGGACATGACTTGAGTGACTCAGCACTCAGCCAAAGATTTAGTTAATTGTAATAAATTACATTTTTTTCCCTCTTCAAATAGATCCCACCAAATATTTTGGTTGTGAGCTGGGAGCACAGACCCAGTTTGATGTTAAGAATGACCGTTACATTGTCAATGGATCTCATGAGGCGAATAAGCTGCAAGACATGTTGGATGGATTCATTAAAAAATTTGTTCTCTGTCCTGAGTGTGAGAATCCTGAAACAGATCTGGTGAGTGCCTTTGAGGTTCTTGTCAACACGAGAAAAACTTACCTATTTCTGTGATATCACCAAATCATGTTCCCAAGAAGGCAGAGCAGACTTACATAAATTGCAAAACCTCAAATTTTGTAGATGTTTCCATACTGACCTTTTGTTTGAAATTCTTTTGATGTTAAACTGGTGTTTAGGTGGCCTTTGATGGTTAGCTTCACATTTTGTTTTTGAATTTTCATCATATGTTAATGGATGACACATTTTTCTTTTTTTGGCAGCATGTCAATCCAAAGAAGCAAACAATAGGTAATTCTTGTAAAGCCTGTGGCTATCGAGGCATGCTTGACACACATCATAAACTCTGCACATTCATTCTCAAAAACCCACCTGGTAAGTACTTGTGATGAGCTTCTAAAACCTTAACATAAAGCAACTGGTGGTTGGAAACAGTGGGAAGTGTCTTTACGGCTATAATGAATAAGGTTAACCCTTGAATACCTGCCCAGGTGAAAGTTGGCTTATAACCATAAGGTCAGTCCTCTGTATACAAGGATCAACCAACCAACAGTGCATGTAGAGTACTGTAGTGTGTATGTATTGGGAAAAGAAAAACTCCATGTAAATGGATGTGTGTGGTTTCAACTTGTGTTCAAAGGTCAACTGTTTGATAAACAGTTTTAATGTACTGTTAAAGGTCAAGTACAGGCTACCATTAAACTCAGCCATATCCTCAATTTTTAAGACCTTTTAGGATGTATGAAATATTGGACACATTGTGATGGGGTCGTAGTAGAAGCTGTACTTGTGAAATTGTTACATTGCTAGGTTGAGTTGGACTCTGCAGCCTATGGGGTGGAGTACTGGTTTGTAAATGGGGGCCTTGACTCAGTAGACGGAGTAGGTTTAGTGCATGCAAGCAACACTCTGTGGCAGATAATCAAAATTGTCTGACACAATTTGAGCTTGCTATAGCAAGGAAGTCTGACCTATTCCGCTGTTCTCTGCTCTGTGGGACCAGCCGTTATATAGACTTAAACACTGAAGCTTAGTTGGGAATACCCTTGTATATAAGTTTAGGAGGAGTGGAAAGAGGGTCAGAAGTCCCAGCTTTCAGCTTGATCCACTGAGGTGTCACCTTGTGGTCTTAATTTTATTGTTGAGTCACTAAGTCATGTCCAACTCTTAGTTTTACTAAAATAGCTAGTACCATGGATATTGACTGACTTTTTTTACTTAGACTTAGTTGCTTACCTGTGAAACACAGTGGATACATTTGATTTCTGAGTCCTTTCAGAAGTATAGGTACCATTTTCTGTGGTCTTCTGAAGGGAGGGTTTTCAGTGTTCATGGTGGGCGATAAGGTGTGATACAATTCATACTAAACTTACGTTCCCCTTTATCCATGTAGAGAATAGTGACAGTAGTACAGGAAAAAAAGAAAAGGAAAAGAAAAATAGAAAGGGCAAAGACAAGGAAAATGGCTCCGTTTCCAGCAGTGAGACACCACCACCACCACCACCCAATGAAATCAGTCCTCCTCCACATGCTGTGGTGAGTACAAGGTTTGATGGGCATGATGGGCACTGAAATTGTAAAATGTGGCCTTTGGTTGAGGTGGGCAGAAACAAACTGCTTTTCAGTGAGGAATGTACCTCTACATCGGGTTCCAGGTGCAACTGGTTGATTAAAAGTAAATAGAAATTTAGTGAGAAAATGATAATTTCACTAGAAATCTGGATTCTTTTTTTTTTTTTTTTTAACACCTTTAAGGTCTCTTTTTGGCCAAGCATTTTTGTTATTAAAAACAGGAAGAAGAGGAGGATGACGACTGGGGGGAGGATACAACAGAGGAAGCTCAAAGGCGCAGAATGGATGAAATCAGTGACCATGCGAAAGTTTTAACCCTCAGTGATGATTTGGAAAGGACTGTTGAAGAGCGGGTCAATATCCTCTTTGACTTTGTTAAGGTAAAAACATTTTGTTCAAAAATTTTCTGAGGGTAGTTCCAGGCACTGTCTTCGAAGTGTATATTTATTTAGAAGTCCTAGAATCTTTAGTTAGGTAAGGGAAGGGTTCACCAAAGCAAGGAGTGTGGTACTGTGTTGTGTGTCATCACTCAGTCATGTGCAACTCTTTGCAACCCGATGGACTTCCAGATTCTGTCCATGGAATTCTCCAGGCCTGAATGGGTAACCATTTCCTTCTCCAGGGGATCTTCCCAACCCATGGATCTAACCCACTTCCTCCTGCATTGCAGGCAGATTCCTTTACCATCTGAGCTACCCCAGAAGCCCCAGGGACAGTGCAAAAATGTACCTCCATCTCACTGAATTGCTTCTTTTCTTTTTAACTTGCTTCCTTTTATTTGCAGAAAAAGAAAGAAGAAGGTATTATTGACTCATCTGACAAAGAGATTGTAGCTGAAGCAGAAAGACTGGATGTAAAAGCCATGGGCCCTCTTGTTTTGACTGAAGTTCTTTTTAATGAGAAGATTAGAGAACAGATTAAGAAATACAGGCGCCATTTCTTACGGGTAAGCAAAGTGTTCTGTGTTCATAGTGAGAGTTATAGGTGTGTGAGCTTGGAAACACCGCTTTAACCTCCTGTGTATTCTGTCATCCTGAGAAAGGGAAATAACTAACCTACCTTAACAAGCACGAGAGTATCTGGAAAATGCTACATGTCGTCCTGTGTATGTGAAGTAAATTAGAAATCTTTAAGCGTTGACTTCTTTATTAGGGCCATCACATCTAAGAAAGCTTGTTAACACCAAGAATATCTATTTGCAGTTTTGTCACAACAACAAAAAAGCTCAGCGGTACCTTCTTCATGGTTTGGAGTGTGTGGTAGCAATGCATCAGGCTCAGCTCATTTCCAAGATTCCACATATCTTGAAGGAGATGTATGATGCAGACCTTTTGGAGGAAGAGGTCATCATTAGCTGGTCGGAAAAGGTGGGGAATATATTGATGAGCTCTTAAAAGATTAGAAGGATTGGAAAAAGTTTTCTAACACCTAGTCTCTACTTGCTTGACTGGTACAATCTGTAGGATGATTCCCACCATGGTAGCTTTATAGTAATGACTGAAGAAAATCTTAATGCTCTTTGCTGAATACATTTAATCTGTATAGAGTTTGAGATTAGTATGTGGTCCAGTCCCCTCAAAGGATGGGTATAGGCAATTATGTACAACTCAAGTTACTGTTTAGTTGCTTGAACTAAAGATTTTACTGAACGTTTTTTAGACCTCTAAGAAGTATGTCTCAAAAGAACTTGCCAAAGAGATTCGTGTCAAAGCGGAACCTTTTATAAAATGGTTGAAGGAAGCAGAGGAAGAATCTTCTGGTGGTGAAGATGATGATGAAGATGAGAATATTGAGGTAAACACCAGGGAAGTTGTTAAATACAGTGTTAGTGGTACATGTTTTGAGAATTATGAAATGCCAATATTGGATAGTTGCAAATTAATATAATATAGCCTTTTAATTAGGAAAGCAATTGCATTAGTAGAAAAGGTGCTAGAAATCTCTCCTACCCCCAGGCATCATGATTTCAAGTAAATACTGTGTGGGTTCTCAAAGGGAGGGTTTTGTTTAACTTCAGTATAGGGTTCCATAAGTGTAGAGTTGTTAACTTAGTTTTTACATAAATTCAAAATTTTTCATGAACAGATGGCTGTTTCTAGGCAGTTTTTCTCTTTTGTTGACCACTGACTTACTATTGTTTTTATGAGCAGTTTTACTGGGATAAAAGTTTACAATGAAAAATCTTCTGTTTTACCAGGTGGTGTATTCAAAGACTGCCAGTGTACCGAAGGTTGAAGCTGTAAAGTCTGACAACAAAGATGATGACATTGATATTGATGCCATTTAAAGGGGTGGGTGCAGCCCAGCTTAACAGTGTAATGCTAAGAATCTTTTTGCATCATTGGCCAGAAGTGCACCATGAATGTGCAAAAGCTAAAATGGCTTAACATCATGCTACACTTTTTCTACTAAAAATGTATTGCTGTGAGTGGTCTGTATTTAAACCCAACAAGACATCTAGGGAGTCCATACACGTATCAGTGAGCAGGTGTAGTTTGCTTATTTATAGCATGTTTCTTTTTGAAAAATTAGTGGTGGACACATTTGGATCACATTTATACAGTTTAAAAAATAAAGATTTGATTTTGGTCATTCTTCAGATTTTTTACTCTGAATGACTTAAGTAAGCTGAAATAATTGGCTCCTTTAAAATGTTGCACCACCATTTAACCTGATAGGATTGTTGGAGCCTGTTAGATATTAGGTGCCGAGCCTTCAATGAGGTCCTTCAGCAGAATGTGAACGTAAACTTATAAATACCTTACTCAGTCATTAGGAAATACATAGTGCTTTTTAAGTCTTATTTCTAGTCCCTGAAATTGGCATCTGATATGTACATCCTTCCCATGCCAAGGTGGACAGATAATCAAATGACAGTGCAACACCTTTATCTTACTAAGAAGTTAAAATGACCTGAGTGTCCTATAAATTTAAGAGCAGGTTTTGAAACTTGAATTGTGTTTGTTTTTTTAAAAAATCTATACTTCCCCCAAATTGTAGTGTTTGAAGTCCTATGCATTGCACGTTGGATGAGCCAGGGGAATTATTACGTTAACATTACAAGCATTTTATTATGTGTATGTAGCTATTGCTTTATACTGAAAGAAAATGGAAATTCGGGGGAGTGATGAAATACTAATAAACTATGATTTTATTTGGGGGAAGCAGGAAAAGATGCGATTAATCTCAAGCAAAAACTAGGTGTAACTTCTCAACATTTACTCTTGATTCAGACTACAGTTTCAGAATATTTAGACATACTGTATCTTTTGTTCAGTGTGCATTTTTCCCCCCGGATACTGTGGTTCTTTTATTTTTGCATTTGGATACATAACTTATGCTTTTTTGATTTTTGTTGCTTTCTTGCCAAAATAAGTATTAACTGTCTCAAACTCTCTGCCACATCCCCCCAAAAATGTGTGTGGTTTTTTTTTTTTTTTTTTAAAAAGCTAAAAGCATGCTTCTAAGTCATAGCCTATATTTTGGTGTAAGACTTGGGGTGTTTTTATTTCATACTGAATATAGTGAGATACCCGAGAAGACTGGCGATGGCAACTGGGGCCTGGCCCTGCCTATCCTGGGCTTTAGATTTGCAAACAGCATCATTGCAAATTGCTTGCCCAGTTTGCTGATCTAAATCACTTGATGGAAGGACTTAGGAGTACATCTTAGAAGTCTTGAAGGTACAAATCTACGCAAAACACCGTGTGGGGATCCAGTGCACGGGGTGCATCTTGTTTGGAACACTGGCTTGTATCATTCATCTCTCTGAGACCCATCTCACAGATTACAAGACGTTAACAAATGTATGTAAGTTTTTTTCACATTGAAATTATACAATCTGGTATAATAAAACCTTGTTAGCTTGATATTTTAAGGAAAAACACTGGTATTAATGGAGAGGTAGAAAGTGGTCTCCAGCTGCCTTTTTTTGTTGTTGTTGAGATTAAAGGAGAGTCATATGTCTATGTGGAGGGAATGTGCTTTGTCACACCAAAGAGAAAAGGCTTTTGTAAATTCACATCTTACCTATGTTTTATATTTCTTTGCATTTTATGAAATTTGGGGGAGTACCAAGTTGCATTCAGGATACCCATTATCAAGCTAATGAGGTTCTGTTACAGAGGGTTCCCCCCTACCCACCCCTTTAAATCTGAAGGAAGGTGTTCAGGGTTTCTAAAACACTAAATAGAAAATTTTGGCTTAGACCAGTGTTCAGTCTAGTGCCAAACTTAAAATGGGATTCAAATCCACATAGTAAGGAATTTATTCATAGCAGCTATCCTAATAGAGTGATCTTTCACTTTGGTCTATTCAACTGTCTTAAAATTTCCTGTTTCAAACAGCTGTTATTTGATTAAAACAATGTTAAAATTATTTTTGTCTCTGCTTTAATATTAACCTGAATTTTTGTTTATAAAGTTGGAGCATTGAAAACTCCCTTTTGGTAGCTGTTGCTTCAAATTCAAGTTGGTGTTGGGTGTTTCTGCTGTTGTGTCCCTCCTCAAAAAACACGTTACTAACAATTACAGTGGCTTTACTTAGACCTTGTGTTCCTAGTCTGTATCTCAAATTGATTAGAAACTGAAAATATCTGCCTTCATCTGATTCCTTAGTTGATTAGTGACTTTAAGTGGGTCAAATATGTAGTTAAATAACTGGCTATAGCATTTCTCTTTAGTTAAGAAAGGAATGTTTCTAAAATTCTGAGGTGAATGAACTTGCAAGGTACTATGTGGCGTCCTAAAGGTTTGAGAGAGAAGTGCTGTTCTCTGAAACCCAGTGTGTTCACGTTCAGCTGTGTTAGGATTGCTTTCCACTATTTAAGGCACTAAGCCTTTGACCTGGGCATAACTTAAAAGCTGGCCTTCCCAAGAGTGTAGAAAAACAACCAAAGGGTCCCAGTGTGGGTGAGCCTTCTACGTTGCGTGCTGGCCCAGTCTTCGTGGTGTCTGAGATGTGTTAACCCCGTGGTCACCCAGCTAGTCTGGCTCCTGTGTCTTGCCAGTGCTTAGATAATGTGTTTAAAACCCAAACAAGATTCTGCTGGAGTCTACATAAAATTTACTTTTAATGAAACCAAACTATGAAGGGTTTAAATTTTTGTTACCATGCAAACTTGATCCAAGGAACTCTGCTAGTACTCACCTGCCAATATGTTTGTCCAGTTTGTGTTGTCAGGTCAGTGGTTGTGCAAATTTCAGCTCTACCTGACTATTCCAAAGCTTCAGAGTGCTTTCAGGACCAGGAACGGTATGGCACCTGACTGACTCCCTGTCTTAACTATCCTGTGGTTTGTGTTCTGTGTTTCCTAAATTGAGTCATGCTTACATCTTCTCTACCCCTAGGACTCTGTATAGACTCCACAAATGACACTCTTTAAGACTTGCTGAAGTTGTTATGGCTGACTCTAGTGCACAGCCTCCAGAATTTGTCCTTTTGAGCTCTTTCTTCATGGGAGGTTGAAAACTCAAGTTGAGAATTCCATATTCTAGCTCTAGCCCAGTAAAGAGGTCTTAGGAAATCAGGTTGCCAATTTGTTATTCAGTTGCTATGTCATGTCCAACTCTTTGCAACACCATGGGCTGTGGCACACCAGGCCTCCCTGTGCTTCACTGTCCCAAGTTTGCTCAGATTCACATCCATTGAAATTGGTAGTGGCATCCAACCATCTCTTTCTCTGCTGCCCTCTTTTACCGTCAGTCATCCCCACTGTCAGGGTCTCCTGCAGTGAGTCAGCTCTTGACATCAGATGGTCAGGATACCGTAGCTTCAGTGTCAGCCTCACGCACCCTTACCTGTACTGGCCTGCACCTCACGTGTGCTCCAGCTTTGTCCCCACTTTGACATTTACTTAATGGAGGCACTTGGTCTTCATTGCTGCACGTGGTCTTTCTCGAGGGGCAGGTGGGCTTAAGGCTCAGTAGTTCTGGTGCCCAGGCTGGTACTCCTTGCCGTGTGGCATCTTCCCAGTCCAGGGATTGAACTCAAGTCCCCAGCGTTGGCAGGTGAATTCTTGACCACTCAGCCACCAAGACGCCTGTGCCCACTTAACACAGGACAGGGGTGGAACTCTGGAGGAGGGAGGAAATGAATGATTGAGACTTTGAGGAATGTCGAGTAAGAGGTAGCATTTCAAAGAGTAATTTGCATGGTAGGAGTAAGTAGGGGAGCACTTGTGAAAAGTAGAAGCTGCTCTTAGCTGAATGCAGTGCATGGTGGTGGTGAGGCTGGAGGAGAGGACGGGATTGATCTGGAAGCTGAGCCCTGGAGGGCTGAATGTCTACAAGCTGCAGGGGTGCTAAGCCACTGTGGGAATGGAGAGGCACAGAGTGGACATCTGTATCCCTTGGCTCACAAGCCCAGCAAGTGCCTCAAGGGTAGACTGGTCCGATGATGCACGTTGGCTCGGGAAGGTTGGGGTCCCCAAGCAGCCTGGCTGTTCTAAGGGCATAGGGTCAGATTGGGAGGGTTTACAAGCCCAAACCCCTGTCCCACCTGCAGCAGGATCTGAAAGTGCAGAAGTAATGAAATGTTCCCTTGAGATAAAGATCTCCTGTTTGGGGTAAGGGCAGCATCCAGGAGGGGGCTCCAGGAGCTTTCAGAGCCTGCGTGAGTGTGGTTCTCTGCTTAGGACCTCCAAGTCAGGAGCAGCCATCGGGTGGTTGGTAGGGTCGGATTCCTCAAAGCAAAGGAAAGGAGCTTCAGATGTGATCAGCAGTCACGAGTAGTCAAGTTCATTTGGTGACAACCCAGAGTCATGGGGTGGGGGAGAAGGGTTTCCCAAGAGTCTATGGCAGTTGTATTGCAAGAGCCTGGCCTTGCACGGATCCAGAGATAGTGGCTGATCCAGCCTTGTGGACACAGATAATATCAAATCTGGGCAAGAAAGAAAATTTCCTCCAGGGTGCTGCTCACCTGTCTGCTTCTCAAGGTTTCTCTAGACTGTCCCCACTACCCATGAGTTTTCTGCCCCTGCGGGGTGGCACAGAAACTTCATATTTCGCTTTTTCATGGTAATCAGGTTTCTGTTGAGCTGCCTAATGCCTAGTTTTCCAGACCTCCCAGTTCAGATCTGACAGGCTCCACTGGTCTTCAGCATTTGCCAGGTTGACTTCACTTCCAGTACTATGAGCTTCATTGGCAGCTCCAGTCAGATGTACCTAGGAACGAAGCGGCAGGGGCAGGGGGTCGGGGGATTTTAAACACGGCTGCCAAAGGCTACCTCACTATGGGAATTTGTGATTGGAGCCAGAGAAACCCTGGTCCTTGGAGATATCTAAAACAGGTTCCTTTTCACTGGAACTTAATTTCTCTGCTCACCAGCCACCTCATACCACCAGTTTAACAGCGAGTGGACTCTGCCCTTCCATGAGTGACCAGCACTTCAGTTTCCCTGTGTGGGAGGCAAGAGGGGACAGGACATGGGTCCTGCTGAGGAACTCTTACAGTCTAATAGAGGCACAATTGGCCTTTGGGAAGCTACTGGAGGTTACTTGAGAGAGGTGGCCTTGCACAGTTGTGAGTATCTGAATGGCTGTCAGTGAAGGCGTCGGGAGACCCCGATGCAGAGTGGAGGAGTCCCTGAGTTTAATAACATTCTCTGGACCATTTGGGAGACCCGAATGATGGAGCCACATTCAGTGTGAGAGAAAAGTCAGGCTGGTGGCCAGGCTCTAGGTGACAGCATGAGGGACATCAAGGGGCTGAAGATGGGGCAAAGGTCGAGGAGATGATGTCTTAAAGACTGTTGAAAACATAAAGTGAAGTTGTATTAAAAAGTGCAGTAGCTAAAATGAGAATTTTACTAGAGGGATTTAAGGCAGCATTTGGGCACACACAAGAGTCAGGAAACAAAAAACAGACCAATGGAAATTATTGACTGAAAAAAAATTTTTATAAAAATAGAACCTAAGTGACCTGTGAAACACCATGAAGAGTAACATACACATTGTGGGAGTCTCAGAAGGGAAAGAGCTGAAAGGGCAAGAGTGTTTGAAGAGAGAATGGCTGAGAAGGTCCCTAAGTAAATGAATGAGGCTCTATAAACATCCAAGAGACTTAAGTTCCAAGTAAGATAGACAGCCACCAGAGACAATCAGATTTTTGAAAGGTAAAGAGATCTTGAAGGTGTTGAGAGACGTGACTCATACAGGGCTCCCATAACGTAACAGATTTTGCATCTGGAATCTTGGAGACCAGAATGCAGTGAGTTGATCTATTTTTAAAATGCTAAAAGAAAAAACCTGTCAACCAAGAATACAGTATTGTCAAAACTCTTCAAAAAGGAGAGAGGAATTCAAACATTCCTGGATAAACAAAAGCTGAGGTGCTTTACCACTAGATGTTCCTTGCAAGAAATGCTCAAGGGATTCCTGCAGAGGAGAACTAAAGGATACTAGACAATAAAACTGAAAAAAAGAAACATCCCAATGAAAGTAAAGACATGGAACAACACAAAAGCTAGTGGTAACAGTGCTTTGTAATAATTTTCTACATGGTTTAAGAAAATGGTAAAAAATTCCTAATCTAAAAGCTAGTAGCATAACTGGTTTGTGTTATGTTTGAGGGCACTACACTGTATAAAGATGTTATTTTGTGACATCTACAGATATGGTTAGGGATAGAGGTTAGGGTAGAGCTCTAAAAGAGAAGAGATTTTGAGTGAAAATTGTATAAATGCAATTTAGAGGGTTACAACTTAAGGATGTTATATGTAGCACCCATGATAACTACAAAGGAAAATAGCCTGATACATGGCAACGAGGACTTCCCTGGCGTCCAGTGGTTAAGACTGCGCTTCCAGTGTAGGGGTCACAGGTTAGATGCCTGGTTGGTGATCTAAGATCTCACATGCCATAAAGTGCGGCCAAAAAATCAACCGCAAAAAAATTTTTTTTTCAAATGCAAAATAGTAACACAGGCAGGAAGTGAAGGACAAAAAGCTATGAACGTACAGGAAGAAAGCAAGGAGTGCAATGACAGGACTAAGTCCCTACTTAGCAATGACGCTGTGAATGAATTAAGCCGCCCGATCAAAAGACGCGATGCGCAAGATGAATAGAAACACATGACCCAACAAGCCATCTACAAAAGGCACACTTGAGATTCAAACACAAAAAGACTGAAAGAGTGGAAAAAGATATTTCATGATAATAATAGAAATGAAGGATGGCTATACTAATGTCAGACAAAATAAGAGTTTAAGTCAAAAAAGTTTATGAGATGGACTGTGTTAAGAGTTTCAATAGAAGACGAACAATTACACACCTAACAGACCAGCAAAACATATGAAGGAAAAACTGACAGAATCGAAGGGAGAAAAAAGACGACCTACAGTAGTGGTTGGAGGCTATATAGCCTACTGTCGGTAGCAGACAGAACGAGCAGGCAGAAGTAGAGAAACAGAAGGCTCCACCCAAACCGATGCAGTGAATATACATGTAACGCCGTACCCAGCAGCAGCGTAAACGTTTTTCTCAAGTGCACATGGACTGTTCTCAGGATAAACCACGTGTTAGGACGCTGTCTTGCGTGTGTGCTAAGTTGCTTCAGTCATGTCTGACTCTTGAACTTACAGACTGGCCCACCAGGCTCCTCTGTTCATAGGATTAAGTCTGTCGACACAGTATCTTTTCTGACCATAATGAAGTTAGAGGCCAACAACAGAAGTAAAACTAGGAGGGAAGAAGTTGCAAAAATTAAACAAAATGATCTTACACAATTGATTGCTCAAAGAAGAAATCAAGGGAAATGAAGAAATGCCTAGAGACAATAGTTTCAAAAATAGAGGAATTCCTGGTGATCCAGGGGTTAGGGCTCCATGCCGCCACTGCAGTGGGCAGGGGTTTGATCCCTGGTCAGGGAACTAAGGTCCTGCATCCCACGCAGTGTGGCCTACCTAAAGCACACATCATACCGAAACCTAAGGGGCGCAGCAGAGTGGTGCTGAGGAGACTTACAGCTGCACACGCTTACATTAAAAAGCAGATCTCAAATCAACAACCTCACTTTGGAATTTAAGGAAGTGGGAGAAGTACAAGCTAAATAATAGTGTTAGTGGAAGGGAGGAAGTAATAAAAACCAGAGCAGAGAGAAACAGAGAATAGGAAGATAATAGAAAAAAAGCCCAAAGTTGCCTGTTTCTGTGTTTTTTTAATTTTTATTTTTTAATACCAAGAACATTTTGTTTTGGGGTATAGTCAATTAACGTTGTGGTAGTTTTAAGTGAACAGAGAAGGGACTCAACCATACATATACATGTATCCATTCTCTGGAAAATCCCCTCCCATCCAGGCTGGCACATTGAGCAGAGTTCCAAGTGTTATACTATAGGTCTTTGTTGGTTATCCATTTTAAATACAGCAGACTGTACATGACCTTCCCCAATTCCCTAACTATCCCTTCCCCCCAGCACCAAAGTTGCCTATTTTTAAAAGATCAACAAAACTGATAGACTTTTAGCTGGAATGACTAAGAAAAAAGAGAATTTTCAAATTACTAAAATCAGAAATGGAAATGGGGATACTACTATCCATAGAAATAAAAAGGTTCATAACAGCAATATGCATAACTGTACAAACAAACTGGATAACCTAGATGAAATGTATGTTCCTAGGAACACAGTTCTGTGGAAAATTCTTAAAGAGATGGGAACATTAGATCACCTTACCTGCCTCCTGAGAAGCCTGTAAGCAGGTCAAGAAGCAACAGGCAGAAGCAGACATGGAGCAACAGACTGGTTCCAAATTGGGAAAGGAGCACATTAAGGCTGTATATTGTCACCCTGCTTATTTAGCTTACATGCAGAGAACATCATGCAAAATGCCAGGCTGGATAAAGTACAAGCTGGAATCAAGATTCCGGGAGAAATATCAACAACCTCAGACATGCAGATGATACTACTCTAATGGTAGAAATTGAAGAGGAATTAAGGGCCTCTTGAAGGTGAAAGAAGAGAGTGAAAAAGTTGGCTTAAAACTCAGCATTCAAAAAACGAAGATCATGGCATCCAGTCCCATCACTTTCATGGCAAATAAATGGGGAAAAGATGGAAACCGGCAGGTTTTATTTTCTTGGGCTCCAAAATCACTGCAGACAAAAATCACTGCCATGAAGTTAGAAGATGCCCCTTGGGAAAAAAGCTATGACAAACCTAGACAGCATACTAAAAAGCAGAGACATCACTTTGCCAACAAAGTTTTGTCTAGTCAAAGCTGTGGTTTTTCCAATAGTCATGTATGGATGTGAGAGTTGAACCATAAAGAAGGCAGAGCATCAAAGAATTGATGCTTTTGAACTGTGGCATTGGAGAAGACTGTTGAGAGTCTCTTTGACAGCAAGGAGATCACACCAGTCAATCTTAAAGGAAATTAACCCTCAATATTCACTGGAAGGATTGATACTGAAGCTAAAGATGGATACTGAAGCTAAAGCTCCAAAACTTTGGCCACTTGAACAAAGAGCTGACTCACTGAAAAAGCCCCTGATGCAGGAAGAGAAGAGGGCAACAGTGAGATGGTTGGAGGGCATCACTGACTTAACTCTGTCCAACGCTGTGCAACCCTAAGGGCTGAAGCCCGCCAGGCTCCTCTGTCCGTGGGACTCTCCAGGCAAGAATACTGGAGTGGGTTGACTTGCTCGCCTCCAGAGGATCTTCCCGACCTAGGAATCAAACCCAAGTCTCTTACATCTCCTGCATTGGCAGGTGGGTTCTTAACCACTAGCGCCACCTGGGAAGCCCCAGTACATGAGTTTAAACAAACTCTGGGAGATAGTGAAGGACAGAGAAGCCTGGCGTGCTGGAGTCCATGGGGTCACAAGGAGTCAGACATGACTTAGCAACTGAACAACAGCAAAAGAAACACAAAGCCTGCCAAAACTAAGTTGCCAAGAAATAAAAAGTCTGCATAGACCTATAACTAATAAATTGAATCAGAAATACAAAATCTCCAAATAGTAAAAGCCCCAGGCCTGATGGCTTTACTGGATAACACAACCAAACATTTAAATAAGAACTAATATAATTCTTCTCAAAATTATCCTTATGAACATTGAAGCTAAAGTCCTCAATAAAATACTAACATACTAATTCAGAAACATATTAAAATGATTATGTGCTTAGTCACTCAGTCATGTCTGACTCTTTGTAACCCTGTGGACTGTATCCCACCAGGCTCCATGGGATTCTCCAGGCAAAAATACTAGAGTGGGTTGCCATGCTCTCCTCCAGGGGATCTTCCCAACCCAGGGATAGAACACAGGCCTCCCGCACTGCAGGTGGATTCGTTACATCTGAGCCATCAGAGAAGCCCAAGAATACTGGAGTAGGTAGCCTATTTCTTCTCCAGGGAAACTTCCTGACCGAGGAATTGAACTGGGGTCTCCTGCTTGGCGGGCGGATTCTCTAGCAGCTGAGCTACCCAGGAAACCCCTAAAAGGATTATACATCCAGCCTGAGTGAATGTATTTATTCCTGGAATGAAATAATGGTTCAACACAAAAATTGGTGAGTGTATACCACATCAACAGAACGAAGGAAAACGTCTGCATAATACAGCTTGACCAATGCATAAAAAGCATTTGGTAAAATTCAACACATTTTCATGATAAAAACAAGCGACAGTCTAGGAATAGAAGTTAACTATCTTGGGGGTTTTCCTGGTGGCTTAGTGGTAAAGAATCCGCCTGCCGATGCAGGAACAAGTTCAGTCCCTGGTCTGGGAAGGTGACACATGCCTTGGGACAGCTAAGCCTGTGAGTCGCAGCGACTGAAGCCCGATTGCCTAGAGCCCACGTTCACAGCCAGAGAAGCCTCCCATCGCAATGAAGAGTAGGCCCCGCGCACCGCAACTGCAGAAAGCCCTGGTGCAGCAACAAAGACCCAGCACAGCCTTAAACAAATAAACCTTCTGTTTTAAAAAAGAAGGAAACTACCTTAACATAATAAAAGATATAAATGCAGAGCCCACAGGGAAGGTCGATGGTGACAAACTGAAAACCTTTCCTCTAAGATCATAAACGAGGCAAGGATAGCTTCTTTGCTTTCAACACCTCTGTTCATCGCAGTATTGGAAGTTCTAGCCAGAGCAATTAAGCTAGTAAAAACGCTAAGAATTCCACCAAGACAAACAATAGTTAGACTATTACAACTGATAAATGAGTTCAGCGAAGTAGCAGAATACAAAGTCAACACACTCAAATCTGTTTCATTTCTATACACCAACAATGAACAATCCAAAAAGGAAATAAAGCACAATTCCAATTACAATATAACCAAAAAGAATAAAATACTTAGGAATTAACCAAGGAGAAGAAAGACTTGTACAATAAAAACTAGAAAACCCTGCTGAAGGTAATTAAAGAAGACATAAATGAAAACCCGTCCAGTGTTCATGGATGGCAAAACTTGATATTGTTGAGATGTCGATAATACCCAAAACAATTAGGGAGCTTTAGGATTGCATCCCAAAGTCTGAAAACTTTAATTCAAATTTATATCTTTTTAAATTCAGAAGCATCCTATCAATTTTTTTTTTACCGCACCTTCCATTATTGCTGCTAGAAATTACATCTGGATGCATTGTGTGTCCAAAAACAGGCTAATTCACTAGCTTTTTAAGTCATATAAAGATGAAAAGTGGAGTTACAGACCAAGTTTCCAGCAATACTGTGTGTTTTTATAATTGCCTATGTGTTTACCTTTACCAGAGATCTTTATTTCTTCATATGACTTTGAGATACTATCTAATGTCCTTTATTTCAGCCTGAAGGACTTGGAGGACTGATCTGGTGGTGATGAGCACGCTCAGCTTTTATCTGGGAATATCTTAATTTGCTCTCAGTTTTTTGGCCTCAAAGCTTGTGGGATTTAATTCCCCAACCAAGGAGTGACCCTGCACCCCCTGTGCTAGAAGTGTGGAGTCCTAACCGCTGGACAACCAGGGACGTCCCCTGCCTTCATTTTTGAAGGGTCGTTTTCTTAGATATGGGACTCTTGATGGACACTGTGGGTTGCTTTTTTTCCCCAACACTTTGGATATATCAACCAGCTACCTTCAGGCCTCTAAAGTTTTTAATGAGAAATCTTAGCGGGAATTTCTGTATGCTATGACTTGCTTCTCTTGCTGCTTTCAAGATTCTCTTTGACTTTGTGTTTTGAAATTTTGAATATAATGCCTTGGTCAGCATCTTCCTGAGTGTCTCCAGTCATGTCTGTCATCAAAGTCGGGAAGGCTTCAGCCATTCTTCAGTTAACCTCTCTGTCCATGTCTCTCTCTCCTCCTCCTGAGACCCCCACAATGCATATTTTGGCCCCTTGGAGTCTGTTTAATTCTTTTCAGTCTTTTTCTTTTTGTTCCTCAGACTCAGTAATTTTCATTTACCTATCTTCAAGTGTGCTAATTCTTTTTTCTCCCTGCTCAAATTCACTTTTGAAATCCCCCAGTGTATTCTTCATTTCGGTTATTGTACTTCTCAGAGACAGAATTTCCTTTTGGTTCCTTTTTAAGCTTTCTATCTACTGAAATTTTCATTTTGTTCGATTATTATTTTCTTGTTTCTGTCCTTATATTCCTTTAGTTCTTTGAATATCTTGAAGACAGTTGTTTTAAAGTCTTTCCTAGCAAGTCCACCACGTACTGCTTCTTAGACAAAGTTTCTATCAATTTATAGTTTCCTTTGGATGGGCCAGACTTTTCTGTATCGTTATATGTCTTATGATTTGTTGTTGTTGTTGAAAACTAGATGTTTGAATTTTGTAATGTAACTTTTGAAGTCAGACTCTCTTCTCCAGTGTTTCCTTCCTTCTTTCCTTTCTTTCTTTTTTAAAAATAATTGCTGGGACTTCACTGGTGGTCCAGTGGTTAAGACTGTGGGCTCCCAATGCAGGGGGCCTTGGTTTGGCCCCCGGTCAGGGAACTAGATCCCATATGCTACAACTAAGACCCAGCACAACCCAATAATAAATAAATATAAAAAATAAAAATAAAATAATTGTTGCAGGGTATGTCTGTGTTGGGTATCAGCCTAAGATACAAATTTAAGGTCTTCTCAGGTCCTCTCTGAGACTATTTCATTTCCTGGGCATGTGCGGTGACTTTCTAAATTCCCCTGTATATGTGGTTGCTTTCAGATGTCCCCATCCTTAGGAATTCCCTGGTGGTTCAGTGGTAAGGACTCACAGCTTTCCCTGCTGAGGGCCCAGGTTCAGTTAGTTCCTGGCCAGGGAACTGGGATTTCACAAGCCGTGGGGCATGGACCAAAATAAAACAAAAACTCCAAAATAAAATGTCCCCATCCTTAGTCATCCAAAAAGAGAAAAGGGAATAATAAAAGGAGGTTGGGGGCGACAGACCGCCTCTTCAGACTCTCTGGAAGCCACTTCGGCCAGTGGAGTGTGCTGTACTAGACTGCCCACCTCCGTGTCTGCACACCCGTGGCCAGAAGCAGCCAGTCGGTGCACAGATCCCTGGTACTCAGAGAGCAAGGTCCTTGTCACTTCCCTACCCTGGCTCCCAGAAACCACTCCAGCAACACGGGCATGGCTTCCTGGTATTGGGCCGAGGGGACTGGGGAAGGGGTACCTGCTACTGCGCATGCTAAGAGGTAAATTGCCTGGAATTAACCAGGGTTTATCATCTAAACCTTCCCTGGAAACTGAAAGCCTTCCAGTCGACTCCAGAGTTCCAAAATGGTTACATCAGTCCGATTCTGCCAGTGCAATTGTGTCTAGGTGGGAAGACAGAGCCCTGGCATTTCCTGCTCCATCATCTTCCCTGATGTCACTGCTATATAAAGAACTCAAATCAACTTCAGTAACCCAGTTTATAAATTATAAAGACAAATATACCAGTTAAAAATTGGGCAAAAGATCTGTACAGACATTTCTCCAAAGAAAATGTACAGGTGACTAATAAACCCATGATAATGCTCAACACCATTATCCATCAAGAAAATTCAAATCGAAACCACAATAAGATGCAACTTCACTCCCACTAGGAATGGTGTGCTAGGTCAGAAAATGGCATCTCAGAAGAAAGGCATGTCAAACCCCTGGAGCCTGGAAATGCCACTTTACGTGGCAAAAGATGTAATTAACTTAAGGACCTTGACAGGGAAAGTTTGTCCTGCATTGTTGGAGTGGACAGTAAAATGCAGTCACGTGTATTCTTATAAGAAAGAGACGGGCAGTTTTTATTGTTGCTGTTGTCGTCGCTGTTGTTTGTTTGTTTGTTTTGGCCATGCTTCACAGCTTGTGGGATCTTAGTCCCCCAACCATGGATCAAATTTGCACCCCCTGCAATGGAAGTGCAGAGTCTTAACTACTGGACCGCGGGGGAAGTCCCAAGACAGGGAGTTTTGAGAGAGATACACAGAGAAGGATGTGTAAGGACAGAAACAAAGATCGGATGTCTCCTCTTTTTTTTTTTTTTTAAATAAAATTTATTTTATTTAAGGAGTTGATTTACAGTGTTGCATTAATTTCTGCTGTGTGATAACCTCTCTTTTCTCTGGAAGAGTTTGCGTGAGATTCGTGTTACTTCTTTTCAAAAGATAGGAGAGGGGCTCCTGGCAGTCCAGTGGTTGGGACTCTGCACTCTCACTGCTGAGGGCCCAGGTTCACTCCCTGGTTGGGGAACTAAGACCTGACAGGCAGCACAGTGCGGCCAAAAAGAAGTTTGGTAGGACCAGCTAGCAACGTCATCTGAGCCTAGAATTTTCTTTGTGGGAAGGTTTTGAGTTGCAAGCATAACCTCCTTGTTGGTTATGAGACTATTTAGAGTTTCTATTTATTCTCATGCCAATTTGGTAAGGTGTATTTTTCTAGAAATGTGTCCGTAGTGTCTACATTTGTAAATGCATTGCTATAAAATTGTTCATAATTCGCTCTTATTGGCACCTTGATGTTTGAAGGTGCTCTAGTAATGCCTTTGTTTCCCATTGACGTCACTCTCTGTGCTACCCTCTTTTCCCGTGATCCGTCTCATCAGAGCTGACACAGCTTTGTTCATTCTTTCTTTTGTTTGTTTTCTCCTCTGTGTTATTTCCTTTCCTCTACTTTCTTTGGGTTTAGTTCACCATTCCTTTTAAAGCTTCTTGAGATTCTTGCTTCGATCATGGACTTTTACTCTTTCTTCTCGTCTGAAAGAATTTGTGTAAAACTGACATTGTGTGTTCTTTTGACCATTTGGGACAGTTTGCCTGTAAAACATTTTGGGCTTGCTTTGATTTCTTTAATAGTTATAGAGCTATTCATTTTCTATTTCTTCTTCAGTAGTTATTATGTATCAGTTTTCTAACAATTAATTGCTTCCATATAAGCTTTAAAATCATTGACACAGGGACTTCCCCAGTGGTCCAGTGGTTAAGAGTCCACCTGCCAATATGGGGACACGGGTTCAATCCCTGGTCTGAGAACTAAGATCCCACGTGTCCCAGTGCAGCTACGGCTGAGCGCCACAACTGCGAAGCCCGAACCCTAGACTGGAGCTCTGCTACAAGAGAAGCCCCCGCATTAGAAGCCCATGCACCGCAGCTGGAGAGATGCCCCCGCTCCCCTGCAACTAGAGAACACCCATACACAGCAACGGAAGACCCAGCGCAGCCAAAACTTTTAAAAATAAATGTTAAAAATTATTGACGCAATGTGTTGATACTAGTCCCTTAATATTTTAATCTGTGCAATCCCTGTGGCCCATCCTCCTTTATATTTTCATATGCGCTATTTATGCTTTCTCTTCTTTATTCTTGGCTAACCAGGGAAGAGTTTTGCCTTTTTTCCTTGTTTTTTCCAAAGAACTATTTCTTGGTTTTGTTGATCTCATTTTATCTTTGTTCTCTGTTTCAGTAATTTCCGCTTTTCACTATCTTTTTACTTCCTTTGCGTACACTGGGTTCTTTTTCTAACTACATAGTATCAGCACATAGCTCATTAATTTTTAGCTCTGATTTTCTTACTGAAGTATATAAGGCTATAATTTTCTCTCTAAATGTCTCTTGCGCTGCACCCCACAAGTTTTGATGTGTTTTGCATCATTATTCAATTCTACTGTTTTCTCTTGATTTCTCTGACCTGTACATTTTCCCTGTGTGTGCATGTTTGTGTTGGTTTCTGGTTTTAGGGGCGTTTTCAGAAACTTGGGGCTTTGTTGCTGTCCCTATGTTTGTTTGCCTGCCGTAGGTCTAGATTCAAGCGTTTAACAGAATCTGTTTGGGGTTTCCCTGGCTACAGAAACCAGTTCCTACTTATTAATATTCAAGCACATCTATTATTCATCTGAGCTTGGACACATTACACACTCCGAGTCATCCAAGCTCCTGCCCTCCTTGTGAAAGGAGGCTTTGAGTCGGTCGGCCCCACAGAGAGGGCGTGTAGGTGGGACTCGGGGCTGACTCAGAAGGCCAGCCCTGGACAGCTCATGTCTGAGGTCACACCCGCCGGAAGAGAATTTGGTTCTAACAATTTGACGGGCTCCAAGCTGCCTCACCATGCCCAGCTCCTGAGCTGTCCATGCGAAGCCAGGGATTTATCAAGATAAAATGCTAGACTTCTGAAGGTTTCATTCCTCCAGTTCTGCCCTTCTCGTTGACCTGGAATCGTACTGACAGCAAACATTCTCCAAATGCAGTCGTGACAACTGCTTTCCCAGCTGACATTTGCTGGGGAATATGATGAACCATCAGAACCGTGCGACCAGCAGATGGGGGAAACAGAAGCGAGGGATGGAGGAAGGGTCCTCAGCAGGGCTACTCAGCCAACCAGGGGCAAGGTGGGCGGAGCTCTGCCTTCCGACCGCCGCTCTCTATCCGCCTCCCACACCGAATCCACAGTGAGGGACAGACGAGGTCAGTCGACCGTTTATGACACCCTCGTGCACTGACTTCCAGACAAAGCTAAATCCATTAGCAGCAAGTAAAGAACCGCTTTCCTTACTTTCAAAACCTCAAAAACAGTCAATATAAACTAACCGTCCGAATATTTTAACACTTTCTCGGTGGTTTGGTCACTTCAGGTTAGCAAGTTGATTAGTCCCACTAAACCCAAGTATAGTAGACCAAATAATGACCCTCAAAATACCGGGTCTGAACTCTGGAGCCTACCTGTGTTACCTTGTGTGCCAAAGGTCTTGCAGAAGGGATCTGTTAAGGAGTTTGAGATGGGGAGATTGGAGAAATTGATTCTCCTGGCTTATTCAAGTGGACCCTAAATGCCATCAGTGGCCTTTTTTTTTTTTTTAAATAGTAAGTATTAATTTGGCTCAAGAGTGTTTCAGGTAAACTGAGTGCCTCTGCTGATCTGGGTGGGTCTGGTTGATCTCAGCCAGGTCCACCCACTCAGGTAACCTGCAGTCAGCGGTGGACAGACTGGGAGCTGCCCGGATCAGCACGGCCTCATCTGGGACAAGGCTGTGGGACATTAGGTGCACAGAGGAGATGGCAGTGTTACTAGAGACTGAAGTGACACAGCCACAAGGCAAGTAACACCAACCGCCACCAGAAGCTGAGAGAGGCGAGGAACAGATGCTTCCGAGGGCCCCCAAAGGAGCACAGCCCGCCAACACCTCGATCTGGGTCTTCTGGCCTCCAGAACTGTGAGAGAATAAACGTACGTCATTTTAATCCACCGTCTGTGGTCATCTGTCCCGGGCCCGTAGGAAACTGACTCGTGGAGACCCCGGGGCAGAGCGGAGGGATGAAGGCGCTCCGTGCTGGTCCCCAGGGAGCCCGCTGCCCTGCTCGGTGGGCGTGGCCTGCTGGGGCTTGTCCAGACCCAGCTGATGCCCCTTCCCGCGCCAGGGGGAGCCCAGGCCTGGCAGGCCCCAAGCAGCCCCTGGGAGGTCAGAGGTGGAAGTGCTGCCACCGCCAGCACCTCTGTCCCTGGCGGGTCCCTGGTTTCTGCTGCCTTCTGGTCCGCTGAGGGATTAACGGCGGGAGCAAACTCACGCTCCTTCCTCTGAGTGGATGGACAAGTCAGCCATTCATTTTAATTTTCATTTTCTCACTGCTCAAATTCAGGGGCCCCAGGGATTTCCCTGGTGGTCCAGTAGCTAAGACTGCACTCCCAATGCAGGGAGCCTAATCAGGGAGCTAGATCCCCCATGTCCCAGTGAAGATCCTGCATGTCACAAAAGTGGGACCTGGCGTAGCCAAAACTGGAAAGAGCTAGGGAGTTCCCCAGATGTCCAGCGGTTGGGACTCAATGCTTCTGCTGCAAAGGGCACAGGTTGGATCCCAAATGTTGCTTGGTAGGCATGGCCAAAAACAAAACAAACCCCCCAAAGAGCTAGTTTCTATCACTTTACCTCGATTCAGTTTTTTAGTCATTCTATGTCCTGAAATTATATTATCCTTGAGTTCTTTTACATATCTTGTAAGTGACATTGAGGACTTAAATTTTTTCTGTTCAAGGTCATTGCTTAAACCACTGCTTCGTACAAAACAGATGCTCAACTAACATTGTAGAAGAAAGGTAGTAGAGGAGAGTGGAGGGAAGGATAGAGGGCCCCCATGAAGGGCTAACATGGCGTTTTGCGGGGGTTCAGGGGCTCCAAGGGTTAGATAAGAAACCGAATAGTAGGAGAAATCTTTGTTCAGACACAGCCTGCACTTAAAAGTTACGATTTGTATTTGGGAGATCTGTATTTCTTGGGGGGTGTTTACTTGTAAAATATGTATTTTGTCATTTGTTTATTTGGCGGCATCGAGTCCCAGCTGGGGCACGCGGGATCCTTCGTTGCGGCCCATGGTGGACTGGGCCCCCTAGTTGTGACACAGGCTTTGTTGCCCCAGCGCTTGGGCATCTTTGTTTCCCGACCAGGGATCGAACCTGCATCTCCAGGATTGGAAGGCGGACTCTCACCCACTGGACCCCCAGGGAGGTCCTGGGGTTGCTTGCTCTAATAGGGCAGCCCTAAAGGAATGGGCAGATAGAAGGCTCCAGGAGAGAGCGGGTTTTATTGACCCGCTCATCCTTTATCTCCCTCGTCCTTTTGTTGTCTGTTTTTGCAGCCATCAGGGTGTCAGGGCCACCAAAGTGGAATATGAGGGCACTACTTTCTACCTAGAGCAGCTTGAGCAAGCCTCCTGCCCTTCCTGAGTTTCCGTGTCCCTGTCCGCAAAATAGAGACAATAAATATGAACATAAACACCTTTTGTACTGCAAGGCCCCTTGCCAAGCACATTTGCACCCATTGCCTCCTATAATGAGCTCAACAACATGTGAGCTGGGTGAAACTGGATGGGAGAAGACCTCTGACCCCCAGCCACCTGTGGCCTGGTAAGACTTGACCTATGTCTCCGGACTCCAAGTCCAGTGCTCACCCAGGGGAGAAGAGAGAAGTGCAGCTGCCCGCGAAGGTGGTCCCTCTGTGGTGGGAGGTGAACTCCACACATACATGCTGGCTGTTCTCTGGGCATCATCTCCGTGGATCCCCACAGCAACCATGGGTAGAATGTTCTATTATTCCCATTTGACTGATTAAAAAAATTGAGTCTCAAAGACATGAAGCAATTTGCTTGAGGTCACCCAGCATTCAGGCCAGGGTTCACGTCCAGGGTTGAAACTCCAGAGCCCTTGCTATTCTGCCACCTCTGTTGTCTCCATAGCCCTCTTTCTTTTCAATTTTTTGGCTGTGTGTGGGTACATGTGGCAAGTAGGGCCTACTCTTGTCGCGGTACGCAGGCTCTAGGTGTGGGGGCTCAGTAGTCTTGGAGCTTTGGTGCATGGGCTTAGTTGCCCCACGGCATGTGGGATCTTCCCAGACCGGGAACTGAACCCCTGTCCCCTGTATTGTCAGGCAGATTCTTAACCACTGAATCACCAGGGAAGCCCTCTCCATAGACCTTTGGATACAGTTCTCAACAGTGGGTTTTCCCAGCTCAGAGTTGAGAGGACAGAGAGCTAGACTGTCAGGATGTAGCAAGGACACCCAACAGCAGGTCATATACATGCACATCTGGACAGATTTAGATCTATAATCTCCAACAGATAAGAGAATAGGACATTTCAATAGCCTGGGACCAGCAAGCACAGGAAAATGGCCCTTTCTATCCTCATATCCCCCCAAGATCACCCCAGTATTGCAGTGTTCATGGGAACTGACAGTAGGACTATGAGTCCTTGATAAAAGCCGAAATTTTTAGAATAGTGTGTTTAGGAATGCTGCGAAGTCTATGATCTACCTCAGAAGCAGTCCATCCACAATTATCCTGAAAGGATACAGTACTGTGGAAGACAGAAAGGAGGACAATCCGGGACAGATCTATGTTGGGTTTCTAACTGAGCCCTCCATGGAGGTAAGCAACCGACTAGAATTCCTTCCACTTGCTCAGAGCCAAGGACCAATCGCCGCTGGACAGCTGGAGGGCAAATCACAGCCTCGGAGCCCGACCATGCTCTCCCCTGGACTGTGGCAATGCTGGACAACTTACAGCCTCTCTCTGAGCCCGGCTGTCTCCTCCCTCACCGGGCTGCTGCAGCTAGGCGTCTCGGCATAGCTGCCCGGTGCACTGCCAATAGAGCTGGAGCTCAGTGAATGTACTACGTACCCGGACAGCGAAAATCAAGGATTCTGCTCACTGGGAGCTAGTCTGAGAGGGTCCCATGCAAGAAGTAAGATGACAGGGCTTCATAGCAAGAGGGAAGATCCAGGTAGTCTGGAAGTCATCCTGGCAGAATGGCAGCGCAAAGTCTTGGATGTGAGAAGTCCTAAGCTGTCTGCTGGCCCTCGCAGAGGACAAGTGTCTTCACGGGGCTGAAGAAGGAATTCCATTTGTCAGAGCAGCAAGTCTACTCTGACCCCTGCTATACCGCCTGCCCGTGGGTGCTGAGGTGGGCGGAGTCTGGACTTCGGATTTCCCTGGGTGGTGGCCTCTAAGCACCTGTGACCTAGTTGAGGACACACCTGTCCCTGCCTCCAGGCATGATGACCCCAACTGTCCCACAATCATCACAATTCTTTTTTTTTTTAAAACAAAGCTAATTTAAAAAGATAATTTTATTTATTCACTTTTATTTATTTTTACTTTCTTATTTAAATAAAAATACAAAATTACTTTTATTTACTTTATTATTTTATTTATTTACACATTATTTATTCATTTTTGGCTGTTCTGGGTTGGTTGTTGCAGCGAGCTGGGGCTACTCTAGTTGCAGTGTGCAGGCTTCTCATTGTGGTGGCTTTTCTTGTTGTGGAGCACAGGCTCCAGCAGCTGCAGCTCTCAGGCTTTGGAGCGGAGGCTCAATAGCTGTGGGACATGGGCTTCGTTGCTTCGCAGCACGTGGAATCGTCCCGAATCAGGGATCAAACCCGTGTCCTCTACGTTGCCAGGCAGATTCTTTACCACTCAGCCACCATGGAAGCCCGTCCTTCTCTTCTTGACTTTTATTTGTTCCAAATGCTCTGCATTCTGTTCCTTATCAGTTACACAAAAACGACAACACCCTTGCACACACATGCTGAGGAATGGATCCTGGATCCCAGCAGTTCCCACACCCTTTCACATCAGAATTGTGCTTGCGAGGGCTGTGGTGTGATGGGCAGGCAGAAGCAGGTCTTTCCACCTCTGTCCGAGCTAGGTGTGGTGCAGAGAACACAGGCCCGGGGATAGGGAGACCTGACCACTTGACATGATCGTACTGGTTAGGAATGCGCTGAGCTGCAAGGAGCAGCCAGCCTCAACTCTTCGGGCTTAAACAAACAGGGGCTTACTTTTCTGGCGTAAGGAGTCCGGAGGAGAGCAGCTCCAGGACTGCTGCAGTTGCTCTTTCTTTCTGGTGCTGGGATGGACTGGATGCTAACGAGATTTCCCCACCACGTGCCCACAGGAGCTGTGGAGCAAGGACACAAGTCTGGGGCTTCTGAAATCAGGGCCCATTCTGGCTCTACTGCTAATCAGCTGTGCAACTTCAGACAAGTCACTTTACCTCTCTCAGGCTCGGTTTCTCTTCTGTCCTACAGTAGCAAGGGTAGGACAAGATTATCTTCAAGATGACCCTCCTTCTTGACATGAAAGCAGGCACTATCTGTGCACATACACGACTTGGTATATTTAGTTGTACCTTTTCAGTTCAAGGAGCCTGAGATAGAACCTATTTTAATATGAAGACAGAAGGGGCTTCCCTGGTGGCTCAGTGGTAAAGAATCTGCCTGCCAATGCAGGAGGCATGGGTTCGACCCTTGATCCAGGAAGATCCCACATGCGACGACTGGACTTGCGCACGCCGACTACAAAGCCTGTGCCCTGGGGCCCAGGAGTCACAGCTCCTGAAGCCCGAGCACCCTAGAGCCCGTTCTCCGCAATAATAAAATCCACCGCGATAAGAAGCCCGCGCACTGCAACCAGAGAGTAGTCCCCACTCGCCACAACTAGAGAAAAGGCCACGCAGCAATGAGGACCCAGCAGCCCAAAATAAATACATAAAATTATAAAAAAAAATAAAGACAGGAAATAGGAATATGAAAAAAGATATGAAAAAGAACAATTTTCAGATCCTACCCTTCCATCTCTCCCAGACAGATCCTTAGATGTACATAATTTAGGCTACAGAGTATCCTTTAGACAGAAAAGTAGATTGTCTTCTTTTTTTCTCCCCTCCATTTTTGCATGTGACTCCTTGTACACCTTGCCTCCCATTTCCAGGTCTTTATAGTACAATCATATCATTTGGCTCAAGTGCTATGAAAGTTTTGAAGTCTTTCTTTAATTCTAGCCTTTATGAAAACCAGAAGCATCTTAAGTACTGTCAGTTTCATTTCCTACCTCTTGGCATTCACTGACTCACTATTTGATGTGTGCCTTCAGTGAAAAAAGCATTGAGGTTGAAATCTCATCCGCCAGCCACTTCTCTGGCCAATGTGAAATGTTCTGAATTGTCCAAACCCTTTCACTCAGCTCCTGCCCCAGGCTGAAACCCTTATGTGGGTCCTCTGGGCATTTACCTCGCTGACCTAGTCGACACTCCCATCATCAGGAGTGCCATGCTGTGTCCAAACCTGGCCTGGGCCTGGCCTACCCCTCCATTCTCACCACTCACCTCTTTACCTTCACCTAAACCACCACGTCGCTCCTCACCTGTACAGGCCATCCTGCCTGGCATCCCTTTTCAGCTACCCTCACCTTGCTAAATTTGACTCACGCATTTGGATTCAGCACAGTCACCACTCTTCCAGGAGGCTTCCTTAACCAACTTCCCAGGTTGGGGGCCAACCATTCCTACAGGGACTCCCACAGTCTTGTGCTCACCCACATTTCTCACTTGAACTGTGTGAAACACACATTTAATAAAAATTCAACCATCTCTGCTTGGCCAAAGAGAGAAAGAGAAGGACATTTTAATTCAAACAGGGCTGTCTTTGGCCGGAACACTTTCCTGAGAGGAAGTGATGGAAGCCCTGACTGCATCTTAGTGCACATATGTCCTAACATTGTGAGCATCTGTCCTCTCTGGGAGTGATTCTGGTGTTTAAAGACATATATATGTCTCACAGGGCAGGAAATGTCCCAGACAGAGCAAGAAGAGTCACATCCTGGGGGACCAAAGGAGAAAACATTAAAAATAGAAAAAGAAAGCAGGACATAGCCACTATAAGCACTTTTCTTTTATGGAAATTTTAGGATATGAGTTCAAATCCCAGCCTTGCCGCTAACCAACTTGAGTACTTTGGTCACTTCACCGTAACCTCTTTAGACTTGGGATCTCTAGGTGTGTCTGCCCAACTTAGAGGGCTACCCCGAGGCTTAAATGAGGTAACAGATGCCTGGAACCCACAAGGTAGACTCTGAGTAGCAGTTCACTGTTACTCCAGCTCATTCCGCTCTGCCTTTTCAGAACCCCGCACTGAAGCGTTCCATCCACCGCAGGCCAGGCTGTGGGCAGATCCACGGGACACATTCAGAGGCTCAGGAGCTAGGCAGGGTTCCAGGGGAGGTTCTGTTTCCAACGTCTCAGTCTGCAAGCGCCCACCAAACTCCGCCCCAAGGTGGGACCCGGGGGTGAAGTCCGGTTATAACCTCCCCCCGACGGGGATTTAGGCCGTGGGCCCAGGGGGACTCTAGGGCTCCCGGCCCCTTGCAGCACTCTTGCTTCTGCAAGCTGCGTCCGGGTCTACCTCCCTCCCCACCGCGAGTTCCTCGCGGGCGGGACGGGCCTGCTGCCCTCAGGATGCTGAGCTCAGCCCAGGGCTGCCAGAGGGCCGGGGACAGGAAAGGTGGCTGAGTTCCCGGTTCCCGGGTCACCGTTAACGATGCAGGAACTCGGCTCCTCCCCGCAGCCCAGACCCAAAACTACTGTCACGGCTCCATCTGGATGCGGCGCGCTCCCAGCTTTGGAGGGACGCGACCTCGGCGTCCTACAAACCCTACAAACGCCAGTGCAGCAGTCTTGGCCCAGGCCGCCGCCTGGGACCATTCGCCGGCTCCTTCCCGACGGCCGAGTGCTCGGGACGCCGGCAGCCCGCCGCCCCAGCCGCCCGCGGTACCAGCCAGCACTTCCCGGCCATGGGCGCCGCCCCTCGGCCCGGGAGTCGCCCCTAGCAACAGCGGCCCGGCCGGCTTCCTCGGGCGGCGCTGATTGGCCGAGCTCTGGGAGGCGGCGGTGCCGTCACTTCCGGCGTCCGGAGGCAGCAAAGGAAGCCGAGAGGCGGCCATCTTGGGTCCGTGAGGCTCGAAGGTGCCGGGAGCGGCGGAGTCGGCAGCCACCGGGCGGAGGCTGAGGCGGAAATCGAGCCGGAGGGAGCAGAGCCGCCAGGCGCAGGCGCCGCTTCCGCAGTCCCCTCCATGGTCGGCGCCCGCAGCTCGCGGGCCCCTGTCTCGCACGCCACATCCTCCTCTCCAGGGGCCGCCGGCGGCGCTGTGCGAAGGCTCCGGCGCTGAAGTCGGCGGCGCGACGGGCGGGGGCGGCGGAGGAGGCGAGGGGCTCCGGGCCTGCGGGGCGCCCTGAGGCGCGGGCGCGCCGGCGGCCGAGTCGCTGCCCGCCGCCGCCGGCCCCGCCACCGCCGCCCGCGGGCTCCTCGCCGCCGACTTCAGCGCCGGAGCCTCCGC
>ML661920.1:189962-285684 GCA_007570785.1 Antilocapra americana
GGGGAGGGGGGCCGCCGGCGCGGCCGCGCGGCTCGGTTCGCCCTCGCGCCGCGACGCGCAGCGAAGTAAGATGTCCACGCGGACCCCGCTGCCGACGGTGAATGAGCGGGACGCCGAGAACGTGAGTAGCCTCGGCGGCCGCCCCCTCTCCCCGCGCCCGGGGCCCGGCGGGCGGCCCGCTTCCGGAGCGCGCGGGGCGGGCAGCGCCGAGGCTGCGGCGCGGCCGGCCGCGGTCCCGAGAGGCGGTGACCGCGCCGCGGGCTCCCCGAGCGCGTCGGGCCACCGCCGCTGGACTCTTGCGAGGCTCTCGGGCTAAACACTGGTTCGTGGTGTTGACGAAGCGTGCTTGGTCGGGCCAAGTGGACTGTCCTTTACGCCTTGTTCCGTAAATCGTCTGCAGCCGAGTTTAGGGACAGTCACTAGAAGTAAGCGCCCACTGAGGGATCTTTTCGGCCCCCTTAGGTGGAACTCCAGAGCTCTTCAGTTCTTGGAGAGAGTAGCCGCGTTCCCAGACGAATCTTGTGAAGGAGTTTGAGCACCTCCTTTGAGCACCTTTCAAAGGAGGCTGTGTAGTCAAGCTGCCTGCCTCGCACTGCCTAGCCGAGGGCCACCCACTCTGGGCCTAGCTCTTCTCCTTCCTCCAAAGAACTTGGCTTAGATGAGCTTTTGGTCCATCCTGGCACGCACATTCTATGATTCTGTAAAAGCAACCTTGGCTTTTGTTCCTGTAAACTTTTGAAAAGGCGAGGAACAGCAGTTTTAGTGACTGACAGCATGTAGTAAAAAGTCCATTGGAGAGATGTTGACTCTGTCCCAGTGCGATTGGAACTGGCTTCAGGACTGTTCCAGTCTAGCTGTGAGTTATTTTCTGTTAAAAACAAAAACATCCAGGTTGGGGGCGGGGAGGGAGGGAGGGATGGTCATGTACACACTGCTGGGTGGACAACCAGCAAGGACCTACTGTATAGCACTTGAAACTCTGTTCAGGTTGTGGGGCAGCCTGAAGGGGAGGGGAGTTTGGGGGAGAATGGATACGTGTGTAGCTACACCTGAGTCCCTCTCACCTGAAACTATCACAACATTGTTAATCGACTATACCCCAATACAAAAGAAAAAGTTTAAAAAAAATCTAGAAAATAACTTGTAAAGAAACTTCACTGGCCTTTTATTATAAGGGTTATAAGGTAATTCCTGGCAAGAAAATACTGTCACTTAGGAAAAGCTTCCTTGTTCTGCCTGTTTTCATGCTTTCAGTAACGTCCTGAGACCTTGTGACTTAGTGGTATCAAATACGTTCATTTTAATCTTCAAAATGCCACTTATTTTCTGGATAACTATTAGGTGATTTAATCTGTTTATGTAAATCTTGGCCTAAAGCATCCCTTTAGTATATTAATGGATGATATTTAATGCTGTTTAACCTGGTAAATCAGTAGCACAGTGATGTATGTACTTTTCCATGACATGGATTAGAAAATTACATAAAAAGTAATAGAAAATCTAGACAAGGTGAATTGGTGAATTCATTGTCTCATAAAACCTAAATCTTATTTGTTTTCTTGTTCTTTGACTGTGCAGAGTGAAGCAAGCAAAAAATGTGAGTTAACTTGTATCATTGACTTTCACTCAGAGAAGCACAATCTTACGTTGAACCAGAGCAGGAGGTCCATACTTCCTATTTTGTTACTATTATTATTTTTCTATTTTTTGACTGCACTGCGTGGCATGTGGGATCTTAGTTCCTTCACCAGGCATGGAACCTGGCCCCCCTTCAGTGGATTTGAAGAGTGTTAACCACTGGACCACCAGGGAAGTCCCAAGAGCTCCATAATTTCTAAGTAAACTATAATCAGAAACAATGATAGCAGATTTGTGATAATGAAGGGTTTATACCAAATGGGTCTTTACTGGTTCTCTGTTGAATTTGTTGAATTACGGTGTAGTCTTTTTGTGTGTCATTAGAAATTACTAACTTTAAGAAAAAATGTAGGGTATGGAGTGTGTCTTTATTTTCTTGTAATGTACTTAAAATTGAATTTCTGACAGTGGTAAAATAGAGGTTTGTAGCACATCATTGCATTATTTCACCATGCCCTCTTTTTAACTCTGGTATTGACATGTTCTGAAAGTAGTTGTCTATCTTTTACAGTGTGATACCTTGTGTGGTGTTTCACGTCTGGCATATACCATATTATTTACCTGATACTACTGAACTGAATATTAGACTTCCTGCCAATTGAGTGATGAGGGTTCAAGAATGAATGGGAGTTCTCAATCTGATGGGCAGCTCTTTTAAGTTGTGTATGTTGAGATGGAACATCCACTCTTCCCAGGTGTGCAGTTTGATGAGTTTTGACAAATGTATAGTTACGTAATCACTATCACGGTCAGGTTAGAGAACGTTTCCATTGCCCAAAAAGGTCCCCTGTGTCTCTTTACAATTCCCTCTCCCTTCCCCCAGCTGTTGGCAACTATGGATCTGTATCTCTCTCTCTAGTTTCTCCTTTTCTAAAACGTTACTTAAATGGTGTCAAAGAGCATATAATTTTGTGTCTAGCATCTTTAATTTGGCATACTATTTTTGAGATTTATTTGTGTTTGTGTGTATATCAGTAGTTCATTCCCTTTTATTGCTGAGTAGTAAGTAGTTCATTGTTTTGGGTGTATAACAGGTTTTTTTTTAAATTTTGATATCAATTACCAGTTGATGGGCAATTTTGGCTGATAATACAATTAGCTTTGTCTTTATATTTTGTAAAAAGATTCCATTTTGCTTACCCCAGGAATCTTATTTAAATTTTAAACAATTATATATAATTGTGTGAAGAATGTTGCTTATAGGTCAAGAATAATAAAAGGCAGATAATTTGCAAAAAGAAAATTTTCTTCATGCTAGTACACTACTCTATTTTCATTTATTTGATTTCCAGATTTGAATATCCACGTTTAGCTGATAGGCTGTTACCAAATTATTTTAAAACTTAAAAGGATAAGATAAAAAAAAAATCCTCAAAAGGACTAGTCAAACAGTTGGACCTGATGAGGATGTTGAGACTCAAAAAGGTGACAGGAGCTGCTTTCAGCTGTTGACTTTAGCAGTAGAGCATCTACTAGGTCTCAGATCTCCATCCCAGTCCTCTTTGCTTTTTTGTGTATCGGGCTGTTTCTCTAAATTTTATGTAGTAATTATTCAACTAGGGAGATGCAGTTGTACCAATACATAGAGTATAATTAAAAGTAGACTTTTAAAAATATTTTTCTATGGAAAGCAAATAAAGAGAATTTAATAAGTATTTATCAATGGTTCTCAACTGGGGAAAAGTTTGGCCCCCAGTGGACATTTGACAGTGTTGGTTTTGGTTGTCACAACGGAAGAGGGTTGCTACTGACCAAAAATGCATCTAAACATTTTACAGTACACAGCACAGTGCCCCCTGCCCCCTCAACAAAGAAATAGCCAAAATGTCAATAGAGCCAGAGTTTGGAAACCCTGATATATAGTTAGCACCCCCATTCCTAGGTACTCAGCAGCTCAGTAACCAGACTAATTTTATATGTTCTGTCCCTAAGAATCAAACTCAGTACATATCATTTCGTCTCTAAAGCTTTTAGAAGAGATAAAGCTTCTTTTAAAAATGTAATCTTAATCCTTTGTCATAACTTTTTAATATTAAATATCCAGTTAGCAGTGTTCAAGTTTCCTCAGTTGTCTTTTTTTTAAAACACTTTGTTCAAATTAGAATCTATATTGGGTCCACATATTATAGATGGCTAATATGTGAAACAAGATGCTTATTTTTTAAAGGCAACAAAAAGTTTGTACTTTAGTGTATGTTCCACAGTTGACCTGTATAGAGGTCATGAACAAACTATGTTTGTGTACTGGGTAAATTTGAAGTGTATTTTCCACTTACGTTTCAAAGCATAGGACGCTTCGTAAGTAAGCCTGGGTTACTTGCGAAAGTACCGGAGGCCCTGGAGTGCTTTGCCAGTTAAGCAGCTCCTGGTGTGTGTGCACGCTGTGTCCTTACTGCGCTATTTGTTAGTGCAGACAGTCACCAGAATTTCTTATCTCTGTGAAATAGCAAACTGATGGTGTTATTGTCTAGCCAGCCACTGGCTGTTTGACTGTTGGCCTGCTCAGACCGGAGTGCCTGCTTCCTGTGTGGCACTGCGCTAGCGAGGCTCCGTGGAGGATATGCCTAGGAATTATATCACTCCTCTGCCTTCAGGCTCCCAGTCCCTGCAGAACACAGCACCCTGAGCTCTGTCAAACTAGCCTGCTAAGTCTCATACTGGAGCAAATACCGCCTGGAGGGCTTAGAGAAGCTCTGATGGCTGGGCTTCACCCCCAGACCTTGATTCTAGCTTTGGGGCCCTAGAGTTTGCATCTCTAACACGTTCTACCAGCTGATGTTAATACTTCAGATCTAGGGAGCACACTTAAAGAATTGCTGTGTTGGTATTCAGTGATGGCTTGATGACCAGATTATGTTCCTTTAGGTTGTTTTGTGACTAAAGAAGCGATTTCAGTGGTTTCAATAACGTTTTCAGGTTCCTTGAGTTTTAAAATTGGTTCTTTGTTGAAAAGTGAGGTTATCGAGAATAAAAATAGTTACCAGTTGTTGATTACTAACTATGTATCAGGCAGCAGTACAAAGTACTTTATATAATATTTTATTTAAAACATGTAGTGTGATTTCATTTAATCTGCTTAACTTCCAAGCACAACTGTCTGTTGAATCAAGCTGTTTGGGCCTTAAAAAAGGTTGATCTCTGAAGAATTAATATTTTTTATTGGGTCAAAGTGTCTGGGAAAAGATCTTTTTCAATTTGAGAGTTGTTTTCATTTCTTTTCTATGTAAATTAGGTGAAGGTGGAAATTTTCAACGAACAGAATATTTGTCGTTTTGATTGTGTGTGTGTGTGGGTGTGTGTGTGTAGACTTGGTTGTGTCTGACTCCTTTGCAGCCCATGGGCTCTGGCCTTCCAGGCTCCTTTGTGGAATTCTCCAGGCAAGAACACTGGAGTGGGTTGCCATTTCCTACTCTAGGAGATCTTCCTGCCCTAGGGATAGAACCCACATCTCCTGTGTCTCCTGCGGTGACAGGTGGGTCCTTTACCACTGCTCCATCTGGGACGCCCCTTTGGTTGTGTGCTGCATCGTTATTTGTGTTGTAATTACTTCTAAGAGATTCATACACAATTTAATGGAAGTTAATAGTACCTGTTAGCTTTAATTTCAAAGAGGATTGCTCTGGGTTCTAAAACATGGCTAGATTTTATCCCTGGAATTTGTTTCCAAGCTGGAAGTCAGAGTCAAGGAGTATAGCCACTTCTGAGCACCACTGGGAGGATTAAAGTATAAATTCACTTGTCTCCCATCCATTTTAAACTTTGAAAATAATGAGGAGAAAACAGATCTCTTCCTTGGGACTCTCCCAACTTTAATGTTGTCTTACACAGGAATTTAAAGAATGTGCATGGAGTTGGTCTACAAGTAGCCACAGAGGGTTGGCGCTGAGCTGCACGCACCTGCCTGTACAGTGACTGAGAGGGCAGAAGCTGGGACTGGAAGAAAATGGCTATTTTGAGGAGAATCCAGCTTTTTCTTCAAACTAGATTTTTTAGCACTGCCCTTAGGTCACCTGAGCTGCTTGGTGATGGTTGGTTAGTCTTACCCAATCTTGTGTAGACTAGATAAGGCATTGTTTCTACCTTATTGTATCTGGGTTACCTGGGATTTTGGTGTTCAGAGCTGAAGCTTGAACAAAGCTTAAGATGTTTTGTTTGGATTTCTCACTAATAGGCAGTTGCTTGGGGATGGAGGTTAAATATTGTGGGATTTGTATTGTTCATTTGCCTAGTCATGTCTGATTGTTTGCGACTCCATGGACTGAGCACACCAGGTCTCCCTGTCCCTCACCATCTCCCAGAGTTTGCCCAAGTTCATGTTCATTGTATCGGTGAAGCTGTCCAGCCTTCTCATCCTTTGACGCCCTCTTCTCCTTCTGCCCTCAACTTTTCCCAGCATCCGGGACCTTTCCAGTGAGCTGTCTGTTTACATCAGATGACCAAAATACTGGAGCTTCAGCTTCAGCATCAGTCCTTCCAGTGAATATTCAGGGTTGCTCTCCCTTCAGATTGATTGGTTTGATCTCCTTGCAGTCCAGGGGACTCTCAGGAGTCTCCTCCAGTACCACAGTTTGAAGGTATCCATTCTTTGGCGTTCTGCCTTCTTTATGGTCCAGCTCGCACAAGTGCACGTGACCATTAGGACATGTTATGTGAAAATCTATTTTGGGAGAATTTCATAGGGAGTTTGAGTAAGCTGAACTCAAGGGTCTTATTCTAGAATTTTACATAATCTCATTCTTTCTGTAGTCAGTGCCTTTATGACCTCATTGACCACAGTGGCAGATTAAAATGAGAATCCCAGAGAGGAATAAGCATAGCACAGTTTCCTAACGTAGCCTTCTGCCCTTAGCCTTACCGTTCTTTGTCCAGAAGAACACAGCTGGGCAGGCAGCTTTTACTCTTGAAGGCACACAAGGTGCTTTTGGTGGCACTCCGTTCACATACTGTGTCCACCTCCTTCTGTGTCTTCCTTCCATTGTGTAGCCCTTGCCTGTCCCAGGCTTGTCCTGGTATTCATAGGCATGTGTTAGCTTCACTAGTGGAATGGACTAAAGGAGCTTATATAGTTTTTTTTCTTAAAAGTAGATTGCCTTCGAGACATTAGAGATTTTCAGTGATGAACCTTCGACATACCATGGTAATGTATTCTAGTTACTTTTTGTTTCTGTTAACTTAGGTCAGGTGCTTAACATTTATTTCCTGCTTATTATATAGTTATTCTACTTATTATTGCTGTGGAACTAGCCACTCCACAACTTAGTAGTGTAAAACAACAACTTTTCATTATACTGAGAGATTTTGTATGAGTAGTGTAATTCAAATGGGAATGACATATCTGGGACTTCGCTTGGGATATTATGAAAGGCTTGGGGATTTGAACAGCAGGGTTGAAAGATGCATATCCTAAGTGAAAGTCGCTCAGTTGTGTCCGACTCTTTGCGACCCCGTGGACTATGTACAGTCAATGGAATTCTCCAGGCCAGAATACTGGAATGGCTAGCTGTTCTCTTCTCCAGGAGAATCTTCCCAGCCCAAGGATCGAACCCAGGTCTCCTGCATTGCAGGCGGATTCTTCACCAGCTGAGCCACCTAAGACCACCTCTTAATCTGGCACACTGACAGGTATTGTTCAAAGGCTGGGCTCCGCTGGGGCTCTTGGTCAGAGCCACTGCTGGGCCTCTCCAGCATGGAGACCTCTGTGTGACCAGACACGAGGTGGCTTGATATTTCAGCAAACGAGACAGCTGCTTGCCTTTTATGGCCTGTCCTTGAAGTCACATGGTATCAGTTCTTAAAATGCTGAAGCGGTCATGGGCACCCAGATTCAAGTGGAAGGGACATAGCTCTTTCCTTGTAATGGGAGTCAGAGACTTTGGGGTCAGGTTTTCCAGCCACTGTAGTAGTGACTCTTCGAATTCATAATCTGACCTAGCATTTCTTGTGTGACCTTGGACAAGTTATTTGACTTCTTCGTGTCTCATCTATAAAATGGGATTCTACCTCATCTATAGAATGGGACTGGTGGTAGTAATCACCTCATGCGGCTGTTACAGTATCTCCCATGCTGTGGCCTCCCTTACCTCTCTGTTTTTATCTCCTGCCTTATCTCGCTCACTGCATCCATAGACCTGGGCATCTTCTTGCTGTTCTCTGAATACCCAGGGACACTGCAGCCTCAGTGCCTTGGCGTTGGCTCTTCTCTTTGTCCGAACGCTTTTCTTCCATGTACCCACATGGCTGATGCTCTCACCTTTTCCTTTTTTCAAGCATCACCTCAGTGAGGCTTGGCTTGCTCTTACCATTGATGACCTCCCAATCTCTCTAACTCTGATCTAGTTGTTTTTTTTTTCCCCATTTCATTGTTACTTTTAACGTAGTATATAGTGTATATATTTCTTAGGTTTATTGTGTTTTGTCGATTTCCTCTGGCATACTGAATACTCCATGAGAGCAGGAATATTTGTTTTGTTTATTGATACTATTTCAAATACCTAGAACATGCTGGTCATTTATTACAGGTGATCAGTAAATAAATATTGGTTGATTTAGTGCTTAGATGGGACAGTGTAGGTAAAGCATTTAGAATGGTGCCTGATGCATGATAAGTGATAGATAAATGCTAGCCATCATTAATGCTTGTTTATTGGTCTTTTCACCTCTCATCTCTATGTTGTCAATTCTTTCATCTCTCATGTCCTGTCTTCAGCCTCTTTGTGTAGTTCCAGTGAATTCATCTTCTTTCTCCTTTTTTAAAACCTTTCTTAAAGGGAGGCTTAATGGAAAGAGTCTGGGCTTGGAAGTCAGAGGTAAAGATGGGAGCCTTAGACTGTGGTTGAGGGAGAGATTCTGAAGACACTTGTGAGGTAGAGTGGGCCAGATGTGGAGCCAAGAAGGAGGAGCAACAAACATGAGAGGAATTCGGGTTTGGAGTTAGAGGCTGGCGTTTGGGCCTGGTCTTCCAATACTAATAGAAGTGATTTGACCATGGACAAGTTAATGACTTGTCTGTGCCTCATTTAAAACTTTTAAATTTAATTAGAAACTTTAATTGATATAATTGACATGTAGCATCATACTAGTTTCAGGTGTACAACAGAATGATTTGATATTTGTATATGTTGTGAAATGATCACCACATTGAGTCTAGTTAATATTCATCACCAGATGTAATTAAGGGTTTTTTCCTGTTCACAAGGATTTAAAAATCTACTCTCTTAGCTACTTTCAAATAGATAATTTAGTATTATGTATTCAATATTCTATAATCAGCATGCTGTGCGTTACATCTTTTTATTTAATAGAAGAGAGTAACATCATCTGTTGAGGCTGTTGTTGACTGAGGAAGCCAGCGCCAAAAAGTGCTTGGCCCGTCCAGCTGCACGTGATGAGGCTTGTGAACGCAGGTGCCAAACGCCCTCTTCAGGCGGCTTCCGTAGTGCTGGACTAGAAAACCGGGTAGTCTGAAGTCTGGTGTGGTATTCACTTGCTGCCCACCTTCCTAGCTTTGTTTTTTCTAACTGTTCACCTATTCTCCTTGACTATTCACTTAGCAGTTTCACCCCTGCTGGTTGCCAGGTCCTGTGTTCTAAGAATACAGAGAGAATTCTCACCATCAAGGAGCTCTTAGTCAAGTATTTCAGTGTAGGAATTAGCTAAAGCAAGAGTTAAAAGCAAGGGGATGCAAGACAAGTGCTAGCCTAGTCAAGAACAGGAAGAGAAGTTTCCAGCAGTCATAATGTTAAGGAGCGAAGCCAATTTTTTTCAGTGTTAGAGGCGTGTGAAAGAATTGTGAGAGGTGAAATTGGCTAGACCTTCAGGTTAAGGGATGTCTTTGCTGGCACCCTCCAAGCTTTTTAAGCGTTCCTTGTGCTCATGTCTGGCTTGAAATGGCCTTCATCTTCCTTCAAAACTCTACTACTGGTCTTTCAAAGACTCCATCCCCATTTTTTTTCCTTCCATCTTGCCCCAATGTGGTCATGTTGTCTGAGTGCTTAGAGCTGCACTGTCCAGCACAATAGCTACCAGCTATGTGTGGCTGCTGAACCCTTGATTTGCGACTGGTCTGAGTTAAGATGTCTTGTGAATATAAAGTATATTCCAGATTTTAAAGACAATATGAAAAAAGGAATGTAGAATCTTACTCTTTTTATATTATGTGTTGAAATATTTGGGAATATATATTTTTAAAAAATACTAAAAATTGAATAAAATTAACCTATTGCTTTAATAGAAAGATGAAAATTTCACACATTTCTCACAAATCTGTTGGATGGTGCTTGGAGTAGTCACACTTTGATTTTCTCACGGGCAGGGGTTGCTCCTCGTTTCAGTTACTGTCCTCCATTAGCGCACCCCAGCTAAACTGCACATGTGTTCTATTTGTTTTATTCCCCTGTAGTGCCTGCTATTTGATGAGTACTTAGCATATAATTAACTGGTCAAAAGCTACTGAGTCAGTTTTGTTTAGCTACAATTTGTGCTTTATTCTTCTGAGGGTAAGTCAAGTAAATTATTTTTCAGTATGTTTCATTATTATGATGCTTCATCTGCTGTACCAGTAATTAGTTCACTGAGTCGTGTTCGACTCTTTGCAACCCTTTGAACTGCAGCACGCCAGGCCTCCCTGTCCATCACCAACTCCTGGAGCTTGCTCAAACTCATGTCCATCAAGTCGGTGATGCCATCCAATCATCTCATCCTCTGTCATCTCCTTCTCCTCCTCCTCCACCTTCAGTCTTTCCCAGCACCAGGGTCTTTTCAGATGAGTTAGTTCTTCACAACAGGTGGCCAAAGTATTGGCGTTTCAGCTTCAGCATCAGTCCTTCCAGTGAATATTCAGGACTGATTTCCTTGAGGATTGACTGGTTGGATCTCCTTGCAGTCCAAGGGACTCAAGAGTCGTCTCCAACACCACAGTTCAAAAGCATCAATTCTTGGGTGCTCAGCTTTCTTTATAGTCCAACTCTCACATCCATATGTGATTACTGAAAAGACAATAGCTTTGACTAGATGGACCTTTGTTGGCAAAGTAATGTCTCTGCTTTTTAATATGCTGTCTAGGTTCGTCATAGCTTTTCTTCCGTCTTTGTCACTGTTTCCATTGTTTCTCCATCTATTTGCCATGAAGTGATGGGACTGGATGCTGTGATCTTTCATTTTTTGAATGTTGAGTTTTCAGCCAGCTTTTTCACTCTCCTCTTTCACTTTCATCAAAAGGCTCTTCTGTTCCTCTTCGCTTTCTGCCTTAAGGGTGGTGTCATCTGCACATTTGAGGTTATTGATATTTCTTGCAGCAATCTTGATTCCAGCTTGTGCTTCTTCCAGCCCAGTATTTCCATGATGTATTCTGTATATAAGTTAAATAAGCAGGGTGACAGTGTACAGCCTTGACATACTTCTTTCCCAGTTTGGAACTAGTCCATTGTTCAATGTCCATTTCTCACTGTGCTTCTTGACCTGCATACAGATTTCTCAGGAGGCAGGTCAGGTGGTCTGGTATTCCCATCTCTTTAAGAATTTTCCACAGTTTGTTGTGATCCACACAGTCAAAGACTTTGACATAGTCAGTAAAGCAGAAGTAGATGTTTTTCTGAAACTCTCTTGCTTTTTCGATGATCCAGTGGATGTTGGCAATTTGATCTCTGGTTCTTCTGCCTTTTCTAAATCCACTTTGAATATCTGGAACTTCTCAGTTCACATACTGTTGAAGCTTCACTTGGAGAATTTTGAGCATTACTTTACTAGCGTGTGCGATGAGTGCAATTGTGCGGTAGTTTGAGCATTCTTTGGCATTGCCTTTCTTTGGGATTGGAATGAAAACTGACCTTTTCTAGTCTTGTGTCCACTGCTGAGTTTTCCAAATTTGTTGGCATATTGAGTGCAACACTTTCACAGCATCATCTTTTAGGATTTGAAATAGCTCAGCTGGAATTCCATCACTTCCACTAGCTTTGTTCGTAGAGATGCTTCCTAAGGCCTGCCTGACTTCACACTCCAGGATGTCTGGCTCTAGGTGAGTGATCACACCATCGTGGTTATCTGGGTCATTTAAGATCTTTTTTGTGTAGTTCTTCTGTATATTCTTGCCACCTTTTTTAAAAAGTATCTTCTGCTTCTTTTAGGTCCTGTTAGGTCCTAATACCAGTAATAATCATTTTATTACAAATGAAACCAAGTTCCCCTTCCCTATTATTCATATTCTTGGAAACATTTTCATAAATGCAGCTGCAGAAGTCACGTCTTGATGAGTGTGAGGCCGTTCTCTTTATTCCTGTAATCCCTATGTATCATGTCCCTATCTTCCCAAGATGTTAGTGTTCTTATATGTGTTCTTAAACACGTGTGTTTTGTGCTTTGTGTAAATATTCCAGTCTCATCTATGCGTCAAACCTGTTGCCTCCGACTGTAGAATAGCAATTCTGTGGTGTGAGTCTGCCGCATTTTACCTGCTTGCCGGGGTAGACTGTCTGTCACACACATGCGCACACCGTGCAGCGATGACTCCTGTCATGTATGTCCCCTGTGGGCTGTGGAAGAAAACCTTGCAGGTGTGTAGCTAGGGGTGGACTCCCGGGGTCGCAGGAGCTGTCAGGTGCTTCCGGTTGCTCCTCTGGGTGGCTCTGTCAGCCCACACTCCCACCAGTAGTGCACAGGATTTTATGACGCTGGTTCTTCCATCTTTAGAATTCTCCATTTTTCTAATTTTTTTTTTTTTGTCAGCCCTAAATGTGATACTTCATTGTTAACTTGTGTTTCTTAATGATTTTCAGTACATCTGTATATTCCTTGGCTTTGGGGGCCTTTTATAAATTGCTGTTTTTTTCCTCTGTCCCTTTTCTAGTTGGTTGTTCTTTTCTTGTTGATTCTTAAACGCTCGTGATTTTATAGGTATTAACCCGATGTAGGTCTTAGGCGTTGCATGTGTCTTCTGACACCTTCCTAGAAGTCCCTTTGGACATTTTGGTGTAACTCACATGAATGCTTACCTTAAGTTTGTGTGTTTGAGGTTTTGCTTAAATATCTGGCTCACAAGGATATTTTCTTAGATTTCATTTTAAGTTTCACATGTGGGTTTTTTAGTCCCTTTGGGTTAAAAGGGAACCTCCCTTCTGCATATGGACTTAGGTAGGGGTCGAGTTTTATTTTTCTGTATAGACTGATCCAGTGAACCAGTTTTCCCCCTGCTGTCCACTCTAACAGTCCATCCTCTCCCCACTGGTTTATAGGATTGCTTTCATTGTATCTTAGGTTCCCATACATTCATTGGCTTTTATCTTTGTGTTTTGTTGCATTGTCTATTTTCCTGTTGTTCCAATACCCTACAGGTTTTCTTTTCTTTAAAAATTACTATGGCTTTATAGAATATTGTAATCTTTGTATTTGTTTATGTATATACCTGTCAAACTTTTTATGTTAAAATAAGTTTAGACTTAGAATCGTAAGATTAGTACAGAGTACATGTATACTTCTCACTGTTTCCCCTGATGTTGAACACTTAGATACCAGTGAACCAGTGAGGCTGCTCAGTCGTGTCTGACTCTTTGCGATCACATGGCCAGGCTCCTCCATCCATGGAATTTTCTAGGCAAGAGTACTAGAGTGGGTTGCCATTTCCTTCTCCAGGGATCGAACCCATGTGTCCTGCATTCCAGGCAGATGCTTTACTGTCTGAGCCACCAGGGAAGCCGAAACCATGGTACCATTATGAAAACTAGAAAATCAACACTGGTCCGATACCATTAACAAAGGCTGCAGAACTTACTTGGAATTGTCACCTGCTATTCTCCAGGGTTCTTCCTCTGTTTCAAGATCCAGTCGAAGATCCCTCAATTTTGCTTGACTAATGTTTTCTCAGAATTAGATTAAAGTTTTATCCTTTCAGCACGAATGCCACAGAAAAGCTGTTGTGTCGCTCTTAGTGCGTGCTTTTGAGGGTGCGGTGTCATGCAGGGATGTCTGGTTAGGGTTTTAACCTTGATCACTTTTTATTTCTGAGCTTTATTTTACTCTTTTTCAAGGCTGACCTCGTAGCCATGAAATATTTGTCCATGTACACTTTAGAGTAAGTTTAAAATTACTCATAAACTACTGGCTGGAAGTGTTAATTGAGCTTGCCTTGAACTTACAGATAAATTTGGGTAGATCGTATAATGTTACCTGTCCAAGAGTGTGGAATTTCCATTTTACAGTATTTAGAGTATCTTTTATGTCTTTTATTAAATATTTAAAGCTTTGTCCAGGGAGCTCTTGTATAGTCTTAAGTTAATTTCTACCTACTTTCTAGTTTTTATTGCCATTATGAAGGTTATTTTTTAGTTAAATTTAGTGGTAGGTTACTGCTGGTGTAGGGAACCTCTGCTATAGGTTGATCTTGCACCTTGCTCAGCTCTCTTCTTGAGTTCCAGTGGTATTTCCAGTTCTTTTGGTTTGCAGGTAGTTTATATCATCTACAAATAATGACATTTTTTTCTTACTTTTTAAGGTTCTTATAAATTTTTCCTCAAAGTGTTAGCCATGAGCTCCAGTTTTTTGTTGAATAATGGTAGTGATAATAAGAAGCTTTGTCTTGTTTCTTATCTTAAGAAAATGGTGCTAAGTTTCTCCGTTTAGGACCTCCCTGGTGGTCCAGTGGTCAAGAATCCGCCTGCCAGTGCAGGGCACCTGGGTTCGATGGCTGGTCTGGGAAGAGTCCACGTGCCGTGGGGCAGCTAAGCCCGTGCAGCACAGCTGCCGAGCTCCCATGCTGTGGTCTGTGCTCCGCAGCAGGAGAAGCCACTGCGTTGAGAAGCCCGTGCGCCACAGCTGGAGGGTAGGTGGCCCCAGGTCTCCGCAGTTAGAGAAAGCCCATACGCAGCAGTGAAGACCCAGTGCAGCCAAAAAATAAAAATAAAATAAAGTCTCTCTGTTTAGTGTAATATTTGTTAAAGGGGTTTTTTGGTCTGTGATTTTTGTCAGATTGAGAAAGTTCCTATTCTGTTCCCAGTTTGCTAAATTTTTAAAAACACAAGTTATTTGATCCAACAGGTATTTTTCCTTCAGTGAATGAAATAACTGTTCAGTTGTTTTCAAAAGTAAATTTTGACTTTGTGAATGTCTCTAAAGTACAAAATACTTGAACAGCTTTTTACTGTCATAGTTTGGCTTTGTAGATTTCCCCGCCCCCCACTTCTATAGATTTTTTTTTCGCCCCCACTTTTGAAAAACCTGCTCATATGTTAAGGAGGTGGCTTGCTATTTTAAGGATTAGAAAGGATGTGTGGGCATACATATTTTATAGAAGAGGCCAAGCTCTCTTCAGGAAAAGTTAAAATACAGCATAAAGTTGTTGCTGTAAACATTTAAACCTGATTTCTTAAGTAGGCCTCTCAAATTTCAGGTTGGTGCTTCAGCAGGTACATCCAAGGGCAAACCTGAAATCATGTAGTTTAAAGAGTCATAGAGTGAAAGAACGTTTATAGCGTGCGTGTGTCTGAGGTGTATTCTCACTGTGTCGTCATAAGCACAGTCATTTTCTGCGGCTCTTTTTTCCCTCTAGGTTTTCTTTTTTTTTTAAATTAATTTTTATTGGAGTATAGTTGACTTACAGTATTGTGTTAGTTTCTGCTGTACAGCAGAGTGAATCAGTCATACATGCATCCACTCTGTTTTAGATTTTATTCCTGTGTTGATCATTACAGAGTTTTGAATATTTTCCCATACTATACTGTAGGTTCTTCCTAGTTACCTGTTTTACTGTAGTTGTGTGTTTGTGTTAGTCCCAGTCTCCTCATTTGTCCCCCCTCTGACCTACTCCCTCTGGTAACCATAAGTTTGTTTTCTACATGTTTGACTTTCTTTTTGGTGAATGGGTTCATTTTGACCATTTGTTTTAGACTCCACATGCAAGTGATAACACACGATACTTGTCATTCTCTGTCTGACCTCCTGACTCAGTATGACACTCTCAAGGTCCATCCATGTCGCTGCAGATGGCATTGTTTCTTTTTTTTTATGGCTGAGTAATTCTGTGTTATGGGGCTTCCCACTTGGCATGGTGATAAAGAATCAACCTGCCAATGCAGGAGACACAAGAGACACAGATCTGATCCCTGGGTCCCCTAGAGTAGGAAGTGGCAACTTGCTCCAGTATTTTTTTTTTCTTTTTATTTTATATTGGTGTATAGCTAATAACAACGTTGTGGTAGTTTCAGGTGGACAGCAAAGGGACTCCGCCGTTAGTATACATGTATCCATTCCCCCACCAACTCCCCTCCCGTCTAAGCTGCCGCATCACGTTGAGCAGAATTCCCTGTGCTATACAGTAAGTCTTTGTTGGTTATCCTTTTTTTTTTTTAATTAAATGTCCACCTTTAAATGATGGGTGTATCTAAGAAGCCATAGCAAGGAAAATTAGAAGATACTTGTAACAGAATAAAAATGAGAAGAGAATTTACCAGAATTTGTTGCATGCAGCTGAAACTGCTTGATGGAGTTAAACACAGCAAGGAATCTTGAATAAGATAAAAAAAACAAATAATGGATACTAGCATAAAATTTTGTGAAATTTGAACAAAAGCTATACTTTAGTTAATACGATGTCATGTTAATTTCCTGTTTTGTTTCTTTTTAACAACATAGTATTTCTTTATGTTCTCAGAATTGGATTAAAAGTTTTAAGCCTCATTCAGATTTTCTTTTTAAGTCACTAAGATAAACTTTCTAGATTTACTGTAGTAACTGCTTCAGTATTCCTGCTTAGAAAATTCCATGGATAGAGGAGCCTGGCAGGCTGCAGTCCATGAGGTTGTAAAGAGTCAGACAGATTGAGTGACAGAACACACACACACACAGTATTCGATTTTATATATATGTTTTGTTGATGGACATTTAGGTGGCTTCTGTGTCCTGGCTGTTGTAAATAGTGCTGCAGTGAACAAGTCTAGACAGCCGCTAGCTTTGGTTCAGCAATTCAATATTGTTGGAGTTGGTGGTTTTTAAAAATATGTTTCTTTTCTCTCATGTTTGAAACCTGCAGCTACAGAGTGACTTCCGGAGCTGTAGCTCTTGTAGCACTCAGGGCAGCAGAAGGCAGCAAGGGGCCACGCCAGCCTACCCGTCTCCCTTACGAGAGACGGAAGGGGCCACGCCAGCCTTCCCGTCTCCCCTTATGAGAGACGGAAGGGGCCACGCCAGCCTACCCGTCTCCCCTTACGAGAGACGGAAGGGGCCACGCCAGCCTACCTGTCTCCCTTTACGAGAAACAAGGTTTTTCCAGGACGGCCCAGTAGACTTTCAGTGATGAGAACTGACCAGAGCTAAGCCTTGTGCCGCCTCCAGCTACAGGGAAGTTTGGGAAAACAAGAGTTTCACTGACCGTGTTTCCTCCCCAAATTCACGCCTGGCTTCTGTTAGATAAGAAGGGCGGTATGGATGTTGAGTAGATATGTACAGTATTTACTCCATTCCTTAATAATATTAGCTAACAGCTTAAATATTTTTCATTAAACAAACTTTAGTTTGAAAATGAACACTTTATAATTTGTTAATACACTTCTATCTTTGCCTTGATTCTGCTTACTTTTTAGTAGCACTGCACATATTCTGGTTTTCTTGGTGGATAAAGTGGTTCAGCTCAGTTCCTTGAGAGCGGGAAAGATCTGGACTCTTTTACTTTTTAATAAAGATTAAATTAGACAGCCCTGAGTGCCTGTTGGGATTTTAGTGCTGCCACAAAAAGTGGCTGCTATCATGTCACTTTCTGTTGTCACCTTAGGGAGAAAAAAATTTATGGATAAATTGGCTAATAGTACAAGAATTTAGTTATTTGCTAAAACGCTAGGAAATTTTTTCTTTGGAGCCACTGATGGATGCATGGGGAAGATGGAAGCCAAGTAGAAGCAAAGACAGTTTAATTTGCTTCTGTTCTGAGAGAGTTTTTTAGTTAAACACCTTAGATTTTAAAATTTAAGGAGGGGAGGGGGGTTTCCGGAGGGGAAGCATATGTAAACCCATGGTGATATCATGACAATGTATGGCAAAATCAATTAAAAAATAAAATAAATAAATAAATAAATAAATAAAAATAAAATAAAATTTAAGGAGTTTATCAAACTAAATATTCTCAGTTTAACTCTGTTGGAATTTAGCAAACATCAGCTATTTCATTGTGTTATATGAGTTTATACTCTTGTGGGAAAATACAGGTTTCTCTTGGGTTTGTATTGTTTATTTGCATGAGGGTGTATTACGTAAGCTAGGTTATGCTGTGGTAACATACATGACCAAAATCTTAGGGGCTTAACATTGACTCCGTGAAGCCTGACCATCCATTTCCAGGCCACCTGGTCCTGTGACCCTCACTCTTTGGACAGGATTCTAAGTTCAGGAGAACAGAAGAACACAGGGCTAGAGTCAAGCAGGGTCAATAAATACTTCAGCATGAAAATGGCATATTCACTTTCACTCATGTCTCTTGGCCAAACTTGGGCAAATGACTGTGTGGAACCTCAAGTTGAGTGAGTTTCTCTAGGAAGTCAGTGTAATGTGGTGGATAAGTGTCTATAACAAAGTAGCAAGATTGAGATAGATACAAAGTACATTGGGAGTCCAAAGAAAAAGCAATTCTGCTGGGATGCAGGGAGAGTCAGGAAGGGTTGCTTAAAGATGGTGGCAAATGACTTGAGCATATAGGAGTGAGTAGGATTTTCTTGGATTTGAATGGAAGAAAGGGCTCTCAGGCTGAGGGAGGATCATGCTAGAGAATAGTGGGCGATGTAGCAGCCGAGGAATCATGGATCGGATCAGAGAGGACCTTGAATTCGTTTACTATCCCTGCAGCAACAGTGTATCGCACAGCCACCATAGTAGGCACTGTTACAGTTTCTGGGAGTATCTGGTGATGAACAAAGCAGACAAATCTCTCTTCTCCTGTAGGGTATATGTTAGTGGATGTAGTGCTAAGGAGTTAGTTTTGGCGGGGGAGTTGTTTGTGTTTTGCTTTTTTAATGTTTTGGCCTTGCTTCACACAGCATTTGGGATCTTAGTTCTCTGACCAGGGATGGACCTGAGCCCCCTGCCATGGAAGCACAAAGTCTTAGTCACTGGACTGCCTGAGAAGTCTCAGGAGTTATTTTTTTATTAGATTGGAGAGTCAGCAAAGGTATAAACTTCATGCCTATGAATTTTAAGGTTCTTCTAATTCTATTTTACATGTAGTAGAAGACAGTTGATTTGCACAAAATTAATATTTTGTCTACTTAACTGTGCCACACTCCAGAAAATTTTCTGTAAACTAATTAACACATGAAGGGTTGAATTGATGAACACATAAATTAAAAATGTATGTTTGCATTTAAAACTTTTATAACCAAAATTTTGAATAGTAGGTTAATTTTAATAACTGTGTTTTCATTGCATAAATAGTGAAACCACTTGACATACACCTCATGGTTACAGAGACTTTGTTTTATGTACTGCTGGGTTTCTGACACTCAGAACGGTGCCCAGCTCATAATTATATAAAATTTGTTATACATTATCATTCAATAAATATTTGAATGACTAGAAGAAAGAAGTTTGGGAGATAAAAATTTCTTATAATTTAATAATCTGAATGCTGTAGTGGTTAGTGTTTTGATATCATTTATTTAGTCACTCCAGTATTTATTAAGGCTCCCCTGTGGCTCAGTTGGTAAAGAATCTACCTGCAGTGCAGGAGGCCCAGGTTCAGTCTCTGAATCAGGAAGATCCCCTGGAGAAGGAGATGGCAAACCTCTCCAGTATCCTTGCCTGGAAAATCCCATGGACGGAGAAGCCTGGTGGGCTGCTTTCCATGGGGTCACAAAGAGTCGGGTACGACTGAGCAACTAACGCTTTCCAGTGTTTCTGTTAAGTACCTGTTATATCTGTCAACTGCTATTCTAAGATACGAGGAATAGTAAATTAATGTCCTTGTTTTTAAGAAACTTATGTCTGGTTTGGAAATAAGCATATATTGAACATGTTTACTAAAATTCTTTAAAAATTGTACTTTGTTGTTGTTCGGTCACTAAGCTGTGTCTGACTCTTTGTGACCCCATGGACTGCAGCATGCCAGGCTTTCCTGTCCTTCACTGTCTCCCAGAGTTTCCTTAAACTCATGTCCATTGAACCGGTGATGCCATCTAACCATCTCATCCTTTCCTGCCTCCTCCTCCTGCTCTCAGTGTCTCCCAGAATCAAGGTCTTTTTTTTCCAATGAGTCAGCTTTTCGTATCAGGTGGGCAAAGTATTGGAGCTTCAGCATCAGTCCTTCCAATGAATATTCAGGGTTGATTTCCTTCTAATAAAACCACAGCTTTGACTAGATGGACCTTTGTCAGCAAAGTGATGTCTCTGCTTTTTAATATGCTGTCTAGGTTTGTCATAGCTTTCCTTCCGAGAAGCAAACGTCTTTGAATTTCATGGTTGCAGTCACCATCTGCAGTGATTTTTGGAGGCCAGGAAAGAAAATCTGTTACTGCTTCCACTTTTTCCCTTCTGTTTGCAGTGAAGTGACTGGATGCTGTGATCTTTGTTTTTGAATGTTGAGTTTTAAGCCAGCTTTCTCACTCCTCTTTCACCCTCGTAAAGAGGCTCTTTAGTTCCTCTTTGCTTTCTGCCATTAGAGTGATATCATCTGCATATCTGAGGTTGTTTCTCCTGCAATCTTGATTCCAGCTTGTGCTTCATCCAGCCTGGCAATCCGCATGATGTCCTCTGCATGTAAGTCAAATAAGCAGGTGACAGTATATAGCCTTGATGGACTCCTTGTCGTATTCCTTTCCTAGCTTTGAACCAGTCAGTTGTTCCATGTAAGGTTTTAAGTAGCTATTGCTTCTTGATCTGCATACAGATAGATTTCTCTGGAAGCAGGTAAGGTAGTCTAGTATTCCCAGCTCTTTAAGAATTTCCCACAGTTTATTGTGATCCACACAGTCAGCAGCTGTAGTGTAGTCAATGAAGCAGAATAGGTGTTTTTCTGGGATTCTTTTTTTGTGATCTGGCAGATGCTGGCATTTGATCTCTCATCCCTTTGCCTTTTCTAAATCCAGCTTGTACACCTGGAAGTTCTTGGTTTATGTACTGTTGAGCCTGGCTTGAAGGGTTTTGAGCATTACCTTGCTGGCGTGCGAAATGAGTGCAGTTGTACACAGTGTACATTCTTTGGCACCTCCCTTCTTTGGAATTGGAATGAAAACTGACCTTTTCCAGTCCTGTGGCCACTGCTGAGTTTTTCAAATTTGCCAACATATTGAGTGCAGCATTTTAACAGCATCGTCTTGGAGGATCTTTCAGTAGCGCAGCTAGAATTGCATCACCTCCGATAGCTTTGTTTGTTGTGATGCTTCCTAAGGCCCACTTGACTTCACACTCCAGGATGTCTGGCTCTAGGTGAGAGATCACACCATCGTGGTTATCCCGGTCATTAAGACCTTTTTTGTACAGTTCTCTGTATTCTTGCCATCTCTTGTAAATCTGCTTCTGTTAGGTCCTTGCCATTCTGTCCTTTATTGTGCCCATCCTTGCATGAAATGTTCCCTTGATATCTCCAATTTTTTTGAAGAGATCTCTAGTCTTTCCCATTCTGTTTTCTATTACTTTGCATTGTTCATTGAAGGTCTTATCTCTCCTTGCTATTCCTTATTTGTAATGGGCTATTTTCCCAAAATTCTCATTTGAAAATTAGAATCTTTTTGCTACAGGAATAAAGTTGTTTAGATCTGTAACCAGTTTGTAAAAGTCTTTGTAACTTAAAATAGAAGAAAACCTATCTCAAAACTTGGTACAGGAGGGACGGAGATTTGTAGATGGAAATTAATGAGGACATTCTGAAAAGGATATCTTTTGAGGAATTCAGAGGTTGATGGCACAAATTCTTAAGCTTTCAGTGTAAAACACTAGTTTGTTTTTTTCATTTTTCTTTGATAAGAATGTGTTATAAAGTGTAGTTTCTTTATCACCTAGAATCAGGCTTGTTCTGACCTACAGGCAGAGAGAGAACATGAGAAACAAGGGACTTTTTCCTGGGCAAAAAGTTAGAAAAGAGGAAGGACTGAAGGTGCTTGAAAGTGTCCTGAGGGCGAGGAAGCAGGTAGCAGTCCTAAGAGGTGGGCACTGAGGTGTGGCAGCCTTTGAGCCTGTGTGGGGAGAGCGAAGCGCGGCAGCTGGCTGCTGACGCATGCCGAGCTGTCCTCATCAGGCATTTGTAACTCTGGCGACTTTTTATTTAACGTGGTTAGAGGTGTTTATGATTTGTTTTACCTTTTTTGAGTATATTGAGTACTGTATTCATCTGTTCAACAAATGTTTATCAAGGGCTTTAGAGTCTGGCTGTTCCTTTAAACACATTGTCTTAAAAATCATTGTTAGCAGCATAGTTTAGAAAGAAGTTGGGAATCCATATTCTTTTTGGATTTCTCACTAGTGATTTGGTGGTGAATAAATCTCAAAATCTCATCTGGTGAATGGTGATGTTATCTGTTCTACCTATATCATAAGATCTGTTAAGTATAATATGTGCTGGTATATTCAATAGCATGTGGGAAGTTAAGTTCTCTATGACTGTAAGGCAGTCCTCTTTCTCCTATTTTATGGTATCAGCTCACCTCAGTCGGTCAGTCGTGTCCGATTCTTTGTGACCCCATGAACAGCAACACGCCAGGCCTCCCGGTCCATCACCAACTCCTGGAGTCCACCCAAATCCATGTCCATCAAGTCAGTGACACCATCCTCTGTTGTCCCCTTCTCCTCCTGCCCCCAGTCTTTCCCAGCATCAAGGTCTTTTCCAGTGAGTCATCTGTTCGCATGAGGTGGCCAAAGTGTTGGAGTTTCAGCTTCAACATCAGTCCTTCCAATGAACACCCAGGACTGATCTCCTTTAGGATGGACTGGTTGGATCTCCTTGCAGTCCAAAGGACTCAGAGTCTTCTCCAACACCACAGTTCAAAAGCATCAATTCTTCGGCACTCAGCTTTCTTTATAGTCCAACTCTCACATCCATACATGACTTCTGGAAAAACCATAGCCTTGACTAGACAGACCTTTGTTGGCAGAGTAATGTCTCTGCTTTTCAATATGCTATCTAGGTTGGTCATAACCTTCCTTCCAAGGAGCAAGCGTCTTTTAATTTCATGGCTGTAATCACCATCTGCAATGATTTTGGAACCCAGAAAAATAAAGTCTGACACTGTTTCCACTGTTGCCCCATCTATTTGCCATGAAGTGATAGGACCGGATTCCATGATCTTAGTTTTCTGAATGTTGAGCTTTAAGCCTACTTTTTCACTCTCCTCTTTCACTTTCATCAAGAGGCTTTTAGTTCCTCTTCACTTTTTGCCATAAGGGTGGTGTCATCTGCATGTCTGAGGTTATTGATATTTCTCCCAGCAGTCTTGATTTCAGCTTGTGCTTCTTCCAGCCCAGTGTTTCTCATGATGTACTTTGCATATAAGTTAAATAAGCAGAGTGACAATATACAGCCTTGACACACTGCTTTTCCTATTTGGAACCAGTCTGTTGTTCCATGTCCAGTTCTGACTGTTGCTTCCTGACCTGCATACAGGTTTCTCCAAGAGACAGGTCAGATGGTCTGGTATGCCCATCTCTTTCAGAATTTTCCACAGTTTATTGTGATCCACACAGTCAAAGGCTTTGACCTAGTCAGTGAAGCAGAAATAGATGGTTTTCTGGAACTCTCTTGCTTTTTCGATGATCCAGTGGATGTTGGCAATTTGATCTCTGGTTCTTCTGCCTTTTCTAAAACCAACTTGAACATCTGGTAGTTCACAGTTCACGTCTTGGAGAATTTTGAGCATCACTTTACTAGTGTGTGAGATGAATGCAATTGTGCAGTAGTTTGAGCATTCTTTGGCATTGCCTTTCTTTGGGATTGGAATGAAAACTGACCTTTTCCAGTCCTGTGGCCATTGCTGAGTTTTCCAAATTTGCTGACAAATTGAGTGTAGCACCTTCACAGCATCATCTTTCAGGATTTGAAATAGCTCAGCTGGAATTCCATCACCTCCACTAGCTTTGTTCGTAGCCACATACAGAAAATAATTTCTTATCTATCTGAACACCCAGTTGAAGTTCAAGACTGGTATTTCTCTTCTCAGCATTTTATTTTCCTCATGAGTTTATATCATGTGGGCAAGTCTCCTTAAAGTGCCATATGTATTGGGATTAAAATTAAAGCAGTGATGTTTTGTTTCTTCAACTAGAGATTCTTAGACCTTGTCACCTACTGTGGATTCCTCATCTCCTTTGTTGTCTGTTTTATTGTAGCACACGTCACATGGAGATGGGCGGCAAGAAGTTACCTCTCGCTCTGGGCGCTCTGGAGCGCGGTGTAGGAACTCTGTAGCTTCCTGTGCAGATGAACAGCCTCACATTGGAAACTACAGGCTGTTAAAGACTATCGGCAAGGGGAATTTTGCAAAAGTAAAGTTGGCAAGACACATCCTTACAGGCAGAGAGGTAAGTAACCAATTATGCTTGATTTCTGTTTATTTCCATGGGAGAGAAAGAGGAACACAATGTATATATTTGGGCTTTCTGTAAGCTAACTAAACATACTTTTTAAGAATAGGAAAATTATATATTAATTATCCTGGGAGTTCTTTTATTTTCTCATTTCTTTACCTGTTATAAAGATTGAATGTTTGAATGGTCTTTGCCTTTGTAAAGAGGTAGTGTTCTTTTTCAGTCGTAAATGTGTAGCATCACAGTAAAAATGTTTAACTTCATTACAGGCTCATGGTACTTGCAAAAATCAAGTGTTGACTGTTTTTATAGATTTATCCTCAAAAAGCTTCTTCATCTCCCCAAACATTTATCTCATAGCTTTTGTTTGATAGGTTATAATGTAAGAAGGCATGTGCTTTCCTAATTTTTGTCATATTTGCTTTCTGCTCAACCACATTCCATGTTTATCAAAAACACTTTCATTAACACTGCTCCTTAATTAACTCCCTGCTCACATTCTTTTTGTCAGCACAGCACTCTTCTGGTGTTTTTGGTTTCTGGCTGCGCTGGGTCTTCGTTGAGACACATGGGCCATTGGCTGGGGTGCAGGCTTTTCTCTGGTGTGGCACGCAGGCTTCGTGGCTCTGCGGGACGTAGGGTTTTAGCTTCCTAACCAGGGATCACTTGTGACCTCTGTATTGAACAGTGGATTCTTAACTATTGGACCACCAGGAAAGTCCCAGTTCTGCTTTTTTTTTTTTTTAAACATAGTTTCTTGTATTTGGATCTTTGTGCCAGCTGTTTTTTTGCCTAAGATACACTTCATCCTTTTGTGTTGGAGTCACTTCTTGGGGAGAGTAGTCATTGACAGACTCCCTTTCCCCAGGCATGGCACTCATGTTAAAAATCGTGATACTTTTTCCTTAGATAACATTTTCACCATTACAGTTACATAAATAAATAATGTTTTACTATTATAACCCAGTCATGTTGCAGATCGCTTATTTGCCTGTCTCCCCCTCATCTGTAGGGCAGACATCAGCCCCTAACCGTGTTTGGCACGTATTAGGTACTTGTTGTTTAGTCAAGAAGTTGTGTCTACCTCTTTTTTGACTCTCTGGACTGTAACGCCCAGGCTCCTCTGACCATGGGATTTTCCAGGTGGTGGATTTTCCTGGAGTGGATTGCTTTTTCCTTCTCCAGGAAATCTTCCCAGGCCAGGGATCGAACGCGCATCACCTAGATTGACAGATGGATTCTTTACCACTGAGCCACCAGAGAAGCTTTATTAAGTACTTAATAGTGTTGTGATAGTTTCAGGTGAACAGTGAAGGGACTCATCGATACATATACATGTATCCATTCTCTTCCTGTACGTAATATTTATTGAAGGAACTTAATGCTACTTTTGAAGGAAACTCGAAGGAAATGACTCCTTGTAGCAGAGCCTCCTGATAGGTGTGCCAAAGCAGTGTTAACCTGTACTGAGGCCTGCAGTCCACTGTTCAAGGGCCTGCTAGAGCGGGACCCACCCTGGGATTGCTATAATTTGCCCTACAAGTATTCTGACTTTCTCTGTGTTCTGGGACCTGAAGAAGGTTGTGCATCATTTGTCTGTTCAACTGGGAGTGAAGTGAAGTTGCTCAGTCATGTCCCTCTCTTTGTGACCCCATGGACTGTAGCCTGCCGGGCTCCTCCCTCCATGGGATTCTGCAGGCAAGAGTACTGGAGTGAGTTGCCATTTCCTTCTCCAGGTGATCTTCCCGACCCAGGGATTGAACCCCGGTCTCCCTCATGGTAGGCAGAGGCTTTACCGCCTGAGCCACCAGGGAAGCCCTAAGTAAAGGCTGACTAGAAATCTGCCTCTTCCCATTTCATCTCAAGTTTAGCGACAGTTCCCTGATTCAGACTCCATGGAGATACCGGGACTGCTTTTGGGACCAGTAAATAGCATGAGTTGGTGAAGCTTTCTTTGTTGCCCTAGATCCAAACTTTTGAAATAAGGAACAGAACCTGAGTTTATTTTCCCCAGCCAGTCTCAGGTGGTTACTTGGCCCGTTTCCTTATATAGATAGAGATGATGGGTTTAAAGACGAGTGATACAGACCCTCTCCCCTTTTACGTAACTTACGTGTGCTGGAGTGAGGCTTACCATGTTTACATCTAGTATGTTCTCTCCAGAAATGCTTGAATTTGACTAGGTAGTGGCTAACTTAAAACACTTTTTTTTTTTTGAGGTCTGAAAGAATTGATTTTACTTTTTTCCCCCCTATTGTAGGTCTTACCCAGAATCATGTAAAGTATAAACATCATAGAAATTAATTATGTAGAAAACAAAATTCCTTAAACTTTCTCTCTTCTCAGAGGATCACTTTCAGCAGTTTGGTATGCATTACCACAGGTTTTTATATACACAGTAATTACTTGTTTATTTTAACAAGAAAGGACGTAATGGTAGTTTTTCTTAGCAAGCACTCGGTCACTTCTTGCTCACATCTGGATTTCAGTGCTTCTAGATCTGACATGCCCTGTTTAACGGGACACTGTCTTCTAGTGTGTGCTGGCACCACAGTCTGTTTGCCTGTGTTGGTGGGCATTGGGTGGTTTCCAATTTTTTTGCTGTTACAGACATCTGCACTGAATGTCCTAAACGTAACTTTCTGTCCTGTGTTAAGAGTGTTTCTGTAGGATGAATTCCTAGACGTCTGGAAGTCCCGGGTCAGAGGGAGTGGGAGACTGTAGTTTGTTGCTGTTCAGGCTGCAAGTCATGTCTGACTCTTGTGACACCAGGAATGCAGCACACCAGGCTTCTCTGTCCTCTGCTAACTCGCAGAGTTTGCTCAAATTCACATCCATTGAATTAGTGATGCTGTCTAACCATCTCATCCTCTGCCACCCCCTTCTCCTTTTGCCTACAGTCTTTCCCAGCATCAGGGTCTTTTCCAGTGAGTCAGCTCTTGGCATCAGGTGGCCAAAGTATAGAAGCCTCAGCATCACTGTCAGTCCTTCCAGTGAATATTCTAGGGTTGATTTCCTTTAGGAGTGATTGATTTGATCTCCTTACAGTCCAAGAGACTCTCAAGAGTCTTCTGCAGCACCACAGTTCAAAGGTATCAATTTTTTGGCATGCAGCCTTTATGGTCCAGCTCTCACATCTGTACATGACTACTGGAAAAATCACAGCTTTAACTATATGGACCTTCTGTTAGCAAAGTGATGTTTCTGCATTTTAGTACTGTAATAGTATGCTAAATTGATTTTGAGAGAATGTTGTACTATTTTATTAGCCTACCAAAATGAATGAGAGTGCCCATTTTTCTACACCCTTGCTAACACTATAGATAAGTTTTGTCTATCAGATAAACAAAAAATATTTTTTAAAAAGATTGCTTTTTTATGATAGCTATTTTTAAGATAAGCTTCCTGTTGTATATTCTTTATCTGTGTTTCTTTTCTCTTTTAATCTTAGTGATTTAAACCTTTTATGTGTTTTTAGACATCAGTGTGATCTGTCTGGGTTTCATGTCTCAATGAGAACAGTTTACTTTTTTCCCAGATGGTAAAAATGATTCTGTTATTTTCTTTAAATACTGCTGTGACTGGCATTTGAATGTTTAGTTGGCGTAGTGTGTATTTTGGAGGATTAGTATGAGGTGTAGAGTCTAACTTTTTCCCCCCTATGTGCATTACTGCTTTCCCAGGATCATCGATTCTTTCCCCCGATTGTTAAATTCCCTTTTGTTTCTCTGATTTAATTTATTTAGTTTTCTACCCAGTCATGGTGTTTTTATTACTGGAGCTTTTGATTGTACATTTTGGGTTTTTGGAGTAGGTTTAAGTCCCCTGCTGATTATTCTTATTTCTTAAAAATTTCATTGCTTTTCTTGCCATTAACTCTATCAGATGAATTTTTATTTCATTCCACTTTTTTTGTGGGGGGCCATACCATGTGGCATAAGGGATCTTAGTTCCCCCCCAGGGATTGAATCTGCACTCTGTATTGGGAATGTGGTGGAGTCTTAACCACTGGCCCACCAGAGAAGTCCCTGTACAGGTCTTTATGTGCACATGAATTTTAATTTCTTTAGGATAATTAATCTAGGAGTGGGATTGCTGGGTTATATGGTAAAAAACTGAAGTTTTTTTGAAAGTTGATTTTATTATAGGTTTATTATAGTATCTGTTTTATTACAGGTTTATTATAATATTTCTAATAGATCAAAAGAAACCTAAAAACTATAGTTACTGTATTTTTATCACTTGATACTGTTCTCCAGTCAGCCCACTGAAAATGAAAAGTTTTTCCATCAGCATTCTCTTGCCCTTTATGGGAGTGTGCTGTGTCTAAATATTCTTCGGAAAGACTGGTGCTGAAGCGCTACTACTTTGGCCACCTGATGCAAAGAACTGACTCATTAGAAAAGACCCTGATGTTGGGAAAAGATTGAAGACAGGAGGAGAAGGGGACTACAGAGAATGAGATGGTTGGATGGCATCACCAACTCAATGGACACGAGTTTGAGCAAGTCTGGGAAATGGTGAAGGACAGGGAAGCCCAGCATACTGCAGTCCATGGGGTCGCAAAGAGTTGAACATGACTGAGCGACTGAGCAAGAACATGTTAAGAGACTGCTTTAACTGCTATAATTGGAATAAGACTATCGATGTAGTAGAATTATTTAGTGGAAAGAATTCCTTGAAAAAGGAGAGTGGGGATAATGTATATCAGGAGTCTGCAACCCCTAGATCATAGACTGGTACAGGGCCAGACAGCAGGAGGTCAGAGAAGCAGAACTTCATCTGTATTAATAGCCTCTCCCCCAACGTTACCACCTAAGCTAGCCTCATGTCCGATCAGTAGTGGCATACTCAATGCAGTGTACTTGAATCATTGCAAAACCATTCCCCACCCCTCCTAGCTCATAGAAACATTGTCTTCCATGAAACTGGTACCTGGTGCCAAAAGGTTGGAAACTAAAATTTTGTGTCAGGCACTTATGTCACAAGGATGTTGTGAACACAAAAGATACTCAAGGAAATTTATCTTTTGGAAGAATGGCATTTTTACTGAACTGACACATTAGTTTTGTTTTGTTTTTTTGCCACGCCACACAGCTTTATGGGATTTTTAGTTCCCTATCCCAGGATTGAACCATGGGCCCTTGGCAGTGAGAGTGCAGAGTCCAAGCCACTGGTTGGTTGTTCAGTGCTAAGTCGTGGACTCTCTTTGCAACCCTGTGGACTGCAGCACGCCAGTTTCCATGTCCTTCATTATCTCCTGGAGTTGTGTCCATTGAGTTGGTGATGCCATCCAACCATCTCATCCTCTGTCGTCCCCTTCTCCTCTTGTCCTCAGTCTTTCCCAGCATCAGGGTCTTTTCCAGTGAGTCCACTATTTGTATCAAGTGGCCAAAGAATTGGAGTTTTAGCTTCAGCATCAGTCCTTCCAAGGAATGTTCAGGGTTGATTTTTTTTTTTTAAGATTGACTGATTTGATCTCCTTGCTATCCAAAGGTCTCTCAAGAGTCTTCTCCTGCACACAGTTCCCAGAGAAATGCCAGGGAATTTCCATAAACAGAAGTTAGATTAATGAGTTAAAACCAAGAGAACATCTTACACCTAGAGAACCATTTGTAATCAAGTCTTTAAATAGAATAATTGTGGTAGAAATCCATTGTAGATGAGATCTGTGTTTCTCGGATGATTCTTGATGTTTAGACCATGAACCAATCAGAAAGCCACCAAAATCCTTATCTTGTATATATTTAAAAATACAGGCACTAGCCATAGAATTCATCTGATTTAGCTCTTCGATGAACATTCCACCTATTATTGTCATTGAAGCAGCTGTTGGAGTTTGGGGATATTGGTTCCATCTACCATTTTGTTTTTGGCTAGCTTTTCAGAGCTGAAGATTATTTTCGTTTCTGCAGTATTGTTTGTTTTAATATTACTGATTTCTTTCAAGTTCACTTTCCTCCCTAGTTATTTTCACAAGCTGCCAGAGATATCTCTCCTAACGTGAACCATAGGAGAGCTCGCTTGTATATGCCATTTGGTACTTAATTGAGACTGTATTTATTACTTTAAAAAATTATTTCCAAAAGTAATACATGCATATAGCTTAAAAAGTTAAATAGTACTGAAAAGCTTCTAACTAAACTCAGGACTTAATTTGCACACTTCTCTTATCACTCAGTACCATTATTCACTTACAGTAATTAACAGGTTAGCAGGAGAGTGAATGGCCCAGAGAAATGTAGTAGAATTATCAGGAAGCCTTAAGGCCTGGCATGCTGCAGTCCATGGCGTCGCAGAGAGTCAGACACGACTGAGCAACTGAACTGAACTAATAAGGCTACTCCGGGGTTACTGAACACAGATTTATTTAAAGTGGAAATGGGCAGCATGGCTGTAGCTTACTCTCCAGCAGCATTCACTTAGGCTCAGTGGTAATGCATCTGCCTGCCAAGAGGAGATGTGTGTTCAGTCCCTGGGTTGGGAAGATCTCCTGTAGCAAGATGGCAGCTAAGCAAGTGCACTGGTTTGGAATACCGCCCAGTCGTGTCCAGCTCTCTGTGACTCTGTGGGCTACCGCCCACCAGGGTCCTCTGTCCATGGGATCTTCCAGGCAAGAATGCTGGAGGGGTTGCCATTTCCTTCTCCAGATGGATAATTGAGAAGAGTCCATAAAGCTGCTAGAAAATAAGAGGAAAGGCTACATTCTGAAGCCATTTACACTGTAATACTCTAGACTTTGAAGCTCCCGATATCTGAAAACTCACTGTGACCTTCATCTCAAGTTCCCCGCTCTATAGAATTGTTTTCTCTGGTCAGTGAAGTTTTTCCTGGCTGGTATCCTTCCTTGGACATACTCTAGGCTTGTGTGTGCCCTGCTGTATGTGCCTCTGAGTTTGTCTCCCAGAAGCCGTTCAGGTTTCTTGTTTGCTGGTGCCTCCTCTCCCATTCTCTTTGCCATTTTTTTTTTATCATTTTGTCCTTATTGTTTAATTGGACTGTCAGATGGGAGAAGAGAGAACGCACATGATTAGTGCACCATCTTTAACTGAATGTCCTCACTGTGGGTACAAAAGAGCTTTTTGATCAAACAGGGGTCTCCTGCATTGCAGGTGAATTCTTTACCAACTGAGCTATCAGGGAAGCCCTTTAGTTATTTTTATTCAAGTTAATTATATATTACACAGTTTAAAGAATCAATGCTTGTTTTTCTAAGTGTTCCCTGGCCCTGCCCCAATTCCCTAACCTCTAAGATGGCCACTTTCAGCCTTTTAAACTGATCTTTAGGTTTTATTCTTAATTATCTTTCAATTTTAGGCATCATTAACTATTGACTTTTCAGCTGTAGTTTTTTAAAATCATCACTGACTTTAAAAAAATTATTTCCATATTGAAATATAGTACACACATCCAGAAAAAAATATAAGTATTTGCAAAACCATGACCCAGGGCAAAAATATACCATGAGTTAAACCCCAGAAGTCCTTCCTTCTACCTCCTTCTAATCATTTCACTTTCCTCCCCGCTAGATAACCACTGTATAGTGACTTCTGAAACACCACAGATTATTCGGTTTGCTTTCCTCTTAGAGTTACGGAGTCAGACGGTATCTGTCCATTTGCGTGCCTCTTGCTCTGCCTTGTGCTTGGGACACTCACTCATTTTGCTGTGCACTCTCAGGTTTAGTTTGAAGTTGATGGGCTTGTTCTTCATTGTTGTGAACTGAGTTGTGCCCCCCAGAATTCAGATGTAAACGCTTATTTGGAGATAGAGCCTTTGTGGAGATAATTAGGTTAAATTAGGTCGTAAGGGTAGGCACCTGATCTGATAGGATTGGTGTGCCTATAAGAGACACCACAGAGCCCCCTTGCTTTTTCCGCCTTGTAAGGACACAGTGAGGAGGTGAGCGTCTGCTCGCCGGGAGGGAACTGCCTGTGGTGGCACCCCGATCTCTGACATCCAGCGTCCCAAACTGTGAGGAAATGAATTTCTGCTCTTTAAGCCACCCCGTCTATGGTGTTTTTGCTGTGACAGCCTGAGCTGACTAATATGCCATTCTTCCAGATTACTGTGTCCTGTTGAAGGACTTGGGAATCTTTCTCTCGCCTGCTCTTCTAGTAGTTGTAATGCTCTAACATCCGTCAGGAGCAGAGTATAAGGCTCTTTTGACCAGTAGTTAATTGACAGGAACTGGAAGATAAGGATTTTTCTCCAGTGGGTGTTTGCCACGGGTTTGTTGGATTCTTTGATTTGAGGAATGTTGAGGGAAGCCTTTCTCACATGTGAGGTCTCTTTTCTTCCTCTTTTGTAATTTTCCGGTTTGCTTTAGGCATCAGGGGGAACAAATGGAATTTCCCGGAGCTTTACACAAGTGGCAGGCACTCCTGTTTCCTCGCCTAGTGAACCTCCGTGGCTTCTGCTGCGCATGTGCGCTCACGCGTGCTCCTTGGGAATGCCTGAGGGCTCTGTCTGTCCAGCCCTCCCAGGCACCTGGTGATGCCCCTCAGTCACAGTTCTTCTGGCTCCAGCCCCGGCCTTGGGGGTTGAGTCGTCCCAGCAGGGAGCTGGGAGGAAGAGGGGATTAGGAGCTCCCCCTTCAGCTTTGCCACACATGCACACATCGTGTTCAGTGAGGACACTTGCTTGTGATAAAGCCTCTCTTCCACAGTTAGATTTAGTTGAATGCAACATATTTTGAAATGTTTTTGCTTTAGATACTATTTGAACAGCAGTACTTGAAAATGAAAATGTATACTAACAGAATCAGAATGAAATCTCTAGGAGGTGGATACCGAGCAGAGGCAGATTCAGAATGAAATCTCTAGGAGGTGGATACTGAGCAGAGGCAGAAGAAATGAGTGATCAGGGGCCTCTGAGGAGAATAGACACTGAACTGAAAAGGCAGCGTTTATGGTGGATCTGGGTGTGAGAAGAAGGGAGAAAGCAGGGTTGGGGCCAGAACAGTGTTCTCGAAGGGGTTTCTTTGGAAATGGGCAGATCCAAGTATACCACATAAAGTTACTTATGAAAGTAAAGTTTGTGGGGGTTTTTGGCCACACCACATGGCATGTGGGATCTTATTTCCCCAACCAGGGATCGAACCCATGGCCCCTGCAGTGGAAGTGCAGAGTCTTAACCACTGGACTGTTGAGAAGTCCCTTGACTTTAAAATAATGTAATTTTGAAGCCACACTGATGTTTGCTAAAACATCAGAAACCCTGTTTTTCACTGTTCTGTCTCTATCTCTGATGTGTCTGTGGTTACTGACACGAGTGTTCAAGGCCTTGGAAGCGTCCGTGAACTGCTTCCTGTGTACAGATTGTGTGCTGGGGCTGTAATAGGATGTCCTCTCCCCAGCTGCGGCATGTACAAACAAGGTGACCATCGTTTGCGTACATCAGAAGCCAGTATTTCCTTTTGCTTTATTTAGTTTAATTAAGACTTAAGTTTTCCAAATACAAAATTAGAATTTCGACTTTGCTTTTTCAGACATGTACACTCATTAACTCTCCCCTCCTCCACCAATTCTGATTTTTTTTCCTCCCAGGCAGGGGTGAAGGGGTGGTGGGTTTCTTCCACTCCAGGGTCAGACTCACTGGATGCCTTTCTTTAGCTCAATAGGAGGCTCATAGATTTCTAGGAAGTAATCAAATACGTGGGCAGATGAAGGCTTTAAACCAAGTTAAGCAGTTTTTTTAAAGAGCATTATTATGAGGAGTACAGGTTTCTTGAAGTAGGAATGTGGACCCCTGTAGGTGTTCTGAGATCATTTTAATGAGGGTCTGCAAAATCAAAACTGTTTTGGTAATGCCGTTAAGACGTTGTTTGCTTCTTTCATTCTTTTCCACGAGTGTAAAGTAGAATTTTCCAGAAGCGGTGTGACGTGTGATATAATAACTGATTGACTACAGGAGGACGTGTGAGAATTTCATTAAAATGTTATTTGTATTAACATGCAATGGAGTTTTTCAGTTTCTTATTGTGATAACATGCACATAGTATAAAATGTAGTAACTGTTTAAAAATGTGTGTCTCGGTTGTATTAAATACATCCCTAATGTTGTGCGGCCATCACCACCACTCATCTCTTGAACTCTTCATCTTGTAAAACTGAAACTATACCCATTGAATTTGACATTCCCTCTTCTCCCCAGCCCTTGGCAACCAGGGTTCTGCTTTCTATCTTTATGGTTTTGAATATTCTTGGAACCTCGTATGAGTGGAAGTATTCAGTATTTGTCTTTTTGCTGTTGATGTGTTTAGTCGCTAAGTTGTGTCTTTGCTACCCCATGGACTGTAGCCCACCAGGCTCCTCTGTCCATGGAATTTCCCAAGCAAGAATACTAGAGTGGATTGCCCGTTCTTTCTCCAGGGAATCTTCCTGATCCTGGGATTGAACACACATCTCCTGCGGCTCCTGCATTCCAGATGGATTCTTTACTGCTGAGCTAGTGAGGAAGCCCAAATATTGATAGATATAACCTGTGTTTGGTTCAGCATAATCTTTAAGAATATAAAAGAGATCAGAAAGTGCAAGAACTGTTGACAAAGAATCTTTGAGTCTGTGTTCTGAGGGACACGTGGTAGGAGCACAGCCTTGTCAGTATTGGGTGAGGTCATTGTTCTTCTGGACCTCAGCTGTAAAGCTAGGTTCCCTATGTCTGTTCCCTAGCTCATGATACAGCCTCTCTATTCACTTATGTCCCCTTCTGTCCCCTGTTGTCACCCCATCCCCCCTTCTCGCCATCTGTAGCCCCTAGTTTTGGATATCCGTTGTTGTTCAGTCGCTAAGTCATGTCTAACTCTTTGTGATCTCAGGGACTGCAGCTTGCCGGGCTTCCATGTCCTTTACTGTCACCCGGAGTTTGATCAACTCATGTCCATAGAGTCAGTGATGCCATCTAACCACCTCATCCTCTGCCACCTCATTTTCTTCCTGCCCTCAGTCTTTCCCAGTATGAGGTTCTTTTCGAATGAGTCAGCTCTTTGCATCACATGGGCAAAGTATTGGAGCTTCAGCATCGGTCGTTCCAGTGAATCACCTTCAGGGTTGATTTCCTGAGGGATTGACTGGTTTGATCTCTTTACTGTTCAAGGAGCTCTCAAGAGTCTTCTGCAGCACCACAGTTCGAAAGCACCAGTTCTTTCACATCCCTGCATGACTACCAGAAGAACCACGGTTTTGACTGTATGGACCTTGGTTGGTAAAGTGATGTCTCTACTTTTTAAAGTACTGTATAGGTTTGTTATTGCTTTTCTTCCAAGGAGCAACCATCTTTTAGTTTCATGACTGCAGTCACCATCCACAGTGATTTTAGAGTCCAGGAAAAGAAAATTTGTCACTGTTTCCACTTTTCCCATCTATTTGTAATGAAGTGATACCATGGTCTTAGCTTTTTGAATATTGAGTTTTAAGCCAGCTTTTTCACTCTCCTCTTTCACCTTCATCAAGAGGTTCCTCTTCACTTTCTGCCATTAGACTGGTATCATCTGCATATCTGAGGTAGTTGTTACTTCTCCTGGCAGTCTTGATTCCAGCTTGTGATTGAGCCAGCCCAGCATTTTGCATGATGTACTCTGTATATAAGTTAAATAAGCAGGGTGACAGTATACAGCCTGGACATACTCCTTTCCCAATTTTGAACCAGTTTATTGTTCTGTGTTCCATTCTGTTGCCTCTGGACTTGCATACAGGTTCCTCAGGAGGCAGGTAAGGTGGTCTGGTTTTCCAGTCTCTTTAAGAATTTTCCACGGTTTGTTATGATCCACACAATCAAAGGCTTTGGTGTAGTTAGTAAAGCAAAAGTAGATGTTTTTCTAGAACTCACTTGTTTTTTTCTATGAGCCAGTGGATGTTGGCAGTCTGACCTCTGCCTTCTCTCAATCCAGCTTGAGCATCTGGAAGTTCTTGGTTTACGTACTGTTGAAGCCTCACTTGGACAATTTTGAGCATTACTTTGCTAGCGTGTGAGATGAGTGCAATTGTGCAGCAGTTTGAACATTCCTTGCATTGCCTTTCTTTTGGATTGGAATGAAAACTGACCTTTTCCAGTCCCGTGGCCCCTGCTGAGTTTTCCAAGTGTGCTGGCACATTGAGTGTAGCACTTTAATGGTATCATCTCTTAGGATTTGAAATAGCTCAGCTGGAATTTGATTTGGATCCCAAGTTAGATAAAAATGATGAATAATACTTTCATTATATAATCTCTCCCCCTTTTGGCATGGTTTCTGGGAGTTTTTTTTCCCCCTTTGTCTATTTAAATGTGTTGTACCCATATTTGTATGAAGCCTCTCTTGTCAATTATAAAATATTTATAAAATGTTAAATAATTATAGCTAGTTGAGTTTTCAGTTTTTAAGGTTTGTTTACTTACTTGTTTGTTAACAGTGTCTCGGGTCTGGGTGTTTGCCTGTTACCAATTAATCTATGATTACCAAATTCTTGGGCTTCCCTGATAGCTCAGTTGGTCAAGAATCTGCCTGCAATGCAGGAGACCTGGGTTCGATCCCTGGGTTGGGAAGATCCCCTGAAGAAAGGAAAGGCTACCCACTCCAGTATTTTGGCCTGGAGAATTCCATGGACTGTATAGAGTCACAAAGAGTTGGAAATGACTGAGCGACGTTCACTTTTCACACCAAATTCTTAAAATCCATAAATATTTATTAATTTATTTTTTCTAGGTTGCAATAAAAATAATTGATAAAACTCAGTTGAATCCAACAAGTCTACAAAAGGTAAGATTGATCCAACATCTGATATTTTTTTAAAAGATGATTTTCAGTGCTAATTGCCATCTAATTTGTCCATTATTTACCTCTACTGTTATTTTTATTGTGTTTAGTACATAGTAAAGCTTCGTCTTCCTCAAATGAATGCTACTTAAATGTAATATTGTAAATGCAGTATTGTTCAATTTTTTCCCTTCCTTTCCAGTTGAAGATAATGATTTTTGAATGTTCTTAATAACACAGACTGAAGGCTGTACTTTCAAATTGAATATTCTAAATATTGACTAGACTAGAATTATGAAAAAACAGAACAACATATTTTCACGTAACTAGTCTTATGCATAGTTATGCATCTTTTACAGCTAATACTGTGATCATTTTTAAAGTCAGCACTTTAGCTTTATTAAACTATCGCAATGTGTCTAATTAAGAAGTGATGATTAATTCATATGAAAGGAAAAATGTAAAACTGAACTGATAGTTGAGAACATGTTTGTAAGACACTGTTGCCATTTGTGCTATCTTGTGTAGCTCATTAGTTCTCAACATGCTGCATGTTAAAGTCACCTGGGCCTCTTTTGCTCAGGCAGGATCTGGTCATAGGTATTTCAGTGGTTCATCAGTGAATGATTAGCACTCTTCATAAAAAAATCCTGCTAGTTCTTTTTAGTTTTGCAAAGCCTTTTTGCATTCTTCATTAAATTTCTAGGCTTGGCCTGTGGACATTGGAAGGTACAGAAACCTAGAAATAAGAACAGGAGGTCCTCTGCCGCTTAACTGAATGTCTAACTTAACTTTCTCACATTGGGTTTTTCATCTTTAAAAACAGAGATAATTTCACTAAATGAAATAAGTCAGACAAAGACAAGTACCATATGATCTCACTTATATATGGAATCTAGGAAACACAACAAGTAGACAAAACAGAAACAGACTTAAAGCGACCAAAACTTTTGGTTGCCAGAGGGGGATTGAGTGAAATAGGTAAGGGAGAATTCAGTGGTAAAAACGCCTAGTTATCAGTAAATAAGTCACGAGGATATCACATATAGCAAAAGGAATGAAGTCAAGAATGTTATAAGGATTTTATATGGCGAAGGTGGTCACTGGACTCACCATGGGGATCGTCTCATCATGTATGTGGTTGTCAGGTCACTGTGTTGTGCGCCTGAAGCAAACATAACATTGTATGTCGACTGACTTCAATTGAAAATAATTTAAAAAACTAATTAAATGGAGATTTAACCTTTTCATGATGGATTATATCAGTGAAATAACACATATAAAAGAGTTTTGTAAACTGCAAAGCAGTGTGTAAGGTATTTTAAGTATAATGCCTTAGGTACATTTCTAATGTAGTTCCAGTGGTTATTTTCCATTTACATAATGATTTGGAAATCCTGTCCTTGCGGGGTAGGGTAGAGGTTGAGGTGGGAAGGGAGGTCGATTTTATCTTGTGCTAAAAGTGTTGTTTAAATGAGTGGCTCTGCAGGGCCTAGTGGGCCGTAAGGATTTTCAGGGCGGCCCTGGGAGGATCCAAAAGTTCTAGTCCTTTGTTCTGAAGATGAAATTATATCCCTTTCCTTAAACTTTCATTTCTTCATGTGTCTAGGGACTTGCTAATTAGTAGGTAAGGAGTTATTAAAGTTTGGTATTCAGAACTAAGATTTGTCTGTAAAGAAGTTTGCTGAGGATTCTAACAATGTTACAAATCTGCCATTGTTCAAGTGTACTTGTAAATAACTGGAATTCTAGCATTTTTCTGGGAAGAATTTTATCATAGTATTGAGTTGATTGCAATTTTTGCTTCACGCTTGATTGCTTTTTTCATTATTTTTGGTCATAGTTTTTAATTGCCACTATTCTTTTTTATTATTATTACAAATTACAGTTTGTCATATCATTATCAATTCAGTACATGATAAGTTGTCTGGTTAACTTGATAGTGAGATTATGCAGATTTGTTCAGCATTAATTTTGGCACATAAACAATAGGTATGACTTTTAAGATTTGTTTGGTATAGTACAAGAATGAACCATCCACAGAAGATTTATACTTAAGGAAGATCCATCCAAGTTAAATAATCTGAGACGTGTAATGCTTTCAGTTTTAGGGCATTGTTTTAAACTAAATCATGTGTTCATATTCTTTTCTTATAAATTAAAAGCATTCTATAAATATTTCCTTCAAAATTCTTTTTCACTGAGTTCCTTTTCTTTGGGAAAGTGGCGGCAGAGTGGGATATATTCCTGGCATCTTATGCCTCTGGAATAGTGGTTCTTGCATCTGGTTTTCTTCCTCAGCGTCCCTTACAGTTGTTATGACACCTGCATTAGCAACAGACCTCTTTAAACTCTGGAGCTTGGTGTACAGCCTTAGGAGCTAACATTTACATTAAAGCATATTCTGTCAACAATATGTAATCTTTTGTACTGCCACTGCCAAAAGTGTGTAGACTGGCTGATTCAGGCAGTGTTTGAACACCAGTGTTAAGATAGTTTAAAAGTGTTCGCAGCATCCTGGCTCACACACAGATCATGTCTGATACACACAGATAAGTAAACCTGAGGTGATTACATATTTGTAAACTGATGTTATTTTCACTGACATGCTCCTCGTTTTTCCTTTTAATTTTTCCAGCCACTGAGTGAATAAATGTTAGATTCTAGTAAGATATATCTTTCTCCATTGTTCTTTTGTACTTCTTAATTTCTAAGTACTATCCCTGAGACATTTTTCTGTTTATAAATGTCTTTTAGGTTAGCCTTTAAAGAAATGTGTAATGTTGTGTACCTATAATGCTGTTGAAAACAACAGGAGCTTAAAAAATGTTAGTCTTCTTCTGGTTTTACAAAATCATTTTTAGCTTTGATTTGGTTACATGAAGATAATCTTGCAGTCTAGTTTTGTGTGTCATTAAGAAGCAAGTTATGACTTTATTAAGACATGCCAGTACACTTAAGTGTAACCCATCTAAAGTTATAGTGGTACTAACACAAAGAGAGGATGTACAGAGTCATGGGTGGGAAAATGGTGAAGCCAGGCTACATGGATTCAAGTTTAGACTTCAACTCAGCCTAGCTTTGTGACACACCACCTCCCTGGATCTTTGTTTCCCTGTTTTTAAAATGAAAATAATAACATTATTTTTAGGGTTGTGGTGAGAATTAAGTTAACATTTAAAAGCCCTTAGAAGAGCTGAGTGTAGTTCCTGGCATGTGCTAAGGACTGAGTGTTATTATTGTGCATCCTGCTAAATACTGGTTTTGAGGGAGAGTGGGAGATTTTCTTTTTCTTTTTTTTTTTTTGGAGTGTAGTTGATTTACAGTGTTGTTTTAGTTGTTTAGTGTACAGCAAAGTGAATCGGCTATACATATATATGTATCTATTCTCTCTCTCTCTCTCTCTCTCTCTCTCTCTCTTTATTTAATTCTTTTCCCAGAGATGTTTTTGTTTGTTTCTTTAATTTTACCCTCACAGGAAGTAAGTAAAGCTTAAGAATTGAATTATGGGTTCTGACTTGGGTCTCATAGGACCTATTTGCTGTAGACTACTTCTGATAATGGCTAATATTTGCGTGTTTAGTATATATTAAGTATTGTAGTAGTTTGCTCAAGCTGCTATAATAAAATATTGTAGACTGGGTGGCTTTATTTCACAGATTGTGTTTATTTCCCAGCCTCTAGAACTGGGAAGTCCAAAATCAGGGTTGCCAGCATGGTCAGTTTCTGGTGAGAGCTTTCTGTTTGGATTGCAGAGAGCTGCCATCTCCCTTTGTCTTCACAGCAAAGTGGGGGAAGGTGTGTGAGCACCTCTGTGTGTGTGCATGCTCTCTGATGTCTCTGCTTAAAAGGGCACTAATCCCACCGTAAGGAAACACCCTCATGACCTCATCTAAACCGACTTAATTCCTGGATGCCCCATCTCCGCATATCACATTGTGGAACAGTTTCATGAGGTAAGCTCTGTTATCCAGGAGAGAGAGGCCAGGAGGTAAAGTGACCTGCCCAGAGTCCCCTAACTGGTAGATGTGCGAGCAGTCACTTTATGACGGGTGTAGTCAGCGTGGAGTCGAGCATAAGTGACCTCTAGGTGGAAGCATGCTCGGCACAGTTTAGGTGACGGAGCGCTTGCTGTAAGCAGTGTCCTCGGGTCCTTCGTTGGATGGGGTTTCATTGTCATTAGATGCTAGCGTGTATGCTTCCCGTGTAGTCGCCTGCAGAGGCTTTCTCACACCAGCTAGCCTGGTGGATATCTTTGCCTCTTCATACTGTTAGGTGAGGATTGCTACCGTCTTGATTTTCCGTTGAGGAGACAAACTGAAAAGTCAGTATAGTCAGGCTCTCCAGTTTGTAGGTGATGGAGCAAAGATGTCGATCTTAGTCCAGCTCCAGAGTGTGGACTCATTGCATTTCATTACGCTACCCTCCTGTGATTATATTTCCCTCATTGAGGTGGGAACTAACCTGAGGCTTTCTCTGTAGTGGTGGTGAAGAAGTTAGTTAATAATTTCAAGTTTGAAGAAATATTTCAAGTCTGTAAGAAAAGAAAGTCTTGTTCCCCACCTCCCCTTCTGAAATTTGCATAACTCATGTCTTAGTGCAAATGTGTTTACTCGCTCCTTCACTTAACAAGCACTTACTAGTAAATACCTGCTGTGTGCCAGGCACTGCTCTAAGTACTGAGGATAAACACGGAACCCAATGAAGCCTAGCGCTCATGGAATTGACCCCGTGGCAGGGGGCAGCAGTGAGCACACACGGCGTCCTGTGCTGTTGGTGCCTCGAAGCAGGGCAGAGCAAGAGATACTGGCCGTGTGTATATGGTTGATGCTCTGGCTGCCCAGCGGAGGGTGCGCCCAGAATTCGCTAGCTCCTGGAAATAGAAAACCGCTCCCCTCGAGGAGGGTCCATGTGCAGACCAACCAGTGCAGAGCCACGCTCCGGACCACGTCCTCCGCTCGTTCTTAGACTCCAGGAGGCAGTTACTTCTCTGTCCTGCAGGTACTGGGGACCTGATAACCATATACTTAGACCTGAGATCTGCTGGAATTATCCGAAGGAGCCAGTCCTCAGCCTGCTTGCCGTGCCTGGACTTGCCTTCCCTGTGGAAACCAGGATAAAAAGTTGCCCATGCTTTCCCCTTGCTCGTTCTGCCTCCTGACCCGTCCTGGTGCTCCCTCGCAAGGCCTGGATGGCACCGTGTGCCCCCTTTGGGAACTCTTCAGTAGCCACCCTTTTAGTGGTCGTCTTCTCCTAACCTCTTGGCTCACCGTACCTGAATGATAACTTACATTTTAAAATACAAGGTGAGGAGATAGTGTTGCAGGGAATGGGTAGGGGTGTCCTCTTAGAAATTCATTTAAGAAACTTTATTGTTCTTCCGAAGCCAGCCTTGTGATAAGAAGTCAGACAAGTGCAGGGGACTCTGGGTGAACCCACGTGGTTTGTAGTAAAAATTTACCTAGGCCTTGAGGATCTAAATATTTTTCAGCAAGTAATGAAGCACGGAAAGACATTTTCAGCCCTCATTGCAGTTTGGCATGGAGCTCCACATTGAGCATTTGTGGAGGATTGCGCAGGCAGTTTGAGGAGCAGCAGCAGCAGTGGGCTGCGGAGCCTTCGAGTGTGCAGGGCCATGTAAGGCCGTGAGCCAGAGGCTGTGTCAGCCCGGATTGGGAGCCTCAGATGCCCTGGCTCTTTAGGATCAGTCATGTCTGTAATAAACTTTTCAGTGGTTCCCTAACCTTCCCCTGGGTTCTTCTGACTGAGATTATGTTATTTTAGAAATAGTCTTGGGACTTCCCTGGTGGTCCAGTGGTTAAGAATCAGGACTGATTTCCTTTACTGACTGGTTTGATCTCCTTGCAATCCAAGGGACTCTCAAGAATCTTCAACACCACAGTTCAAAAGCATCAGTTCTTTAGCGTTCAGCTTTCTTTATAACAGCACAGCGCAACCAAAAAAAAAAAGTATGTGTTAAGATACATATCAGTTTACTGAACGATTATTGACATATCAACTATAGGTTCTTTTTATCAAGGTCTTTCTGGGAAATTCTGCTTATACCCCCTCAAGTCTGTTTTCTTAAGTCGCTGTTGTTTTTTTTTTTAAGCCACTGTAATGCTTAGAGGTCTGTAAGTGACCTTTTCTTGGCATCCCGGGAAATCTTAGTTGTGGGACAAACCAAAGAACCGTATGTTTGGAAGCAGAGAAAACCGGTTCATGCTTTTCATATGGTCTGCAGTGTAATTTACTTTTACTGTTAACCACACTAGGTTATTTGGAGTACCTGCGCTTCAGTCTCCTTAGGCCTGTCTGTTTTAACCCTTGCTGTGCGCTAGAATCATCTCTTGTGGAAGCCTCTGGCTCAGTGGGTAAAGAATCTGCCTGCCATGCAGGAGACACAGATGTGGTTTTGACCCTTGCATTGGAACGATCCCCTGGAAGAGGGCATGACAACCCACTTCAGTGTTCTTGCCTGGAAAATCCCATGGACAGAGCAGCCTGGCGGACTGCAATCCACGGGGTCACAATGAGTCTGACGTGACTGGGGGACTAAACTCAGTGGAGTTTAAAAACAAAAAGGTCCACGTTTTCTTCAGAATGCTCCACCCCCTGGAGGTGCTGACTGGTTGGGTCTAGGATGAGAATGGGTCCCGGACCTTGTTGGCTCCTTGCAGGGTTCTTAATTTCTCCCCTCTTTCTGAGGGTGCCCTTTGTTGAAGGCCACGCCTTCCTCCGGGGTTTGAAGTATTGTAGGCTGGTGCCACTGCCGCTGCTGAATATCTCCTCCTCTCAAACTCTTCCTGACTGGATTTCTGGATTTCTTGACTTTTCCTTGTCCATCTGGCGAAGCACAGGTCATTTTTGGAATCTTTTTCATCAAGCAGCCCTGTTTATCTTTTCCTTTGTTAATAGCTTCCTCTTTCCATACTGACTTGTAAGAGGCTCAGGCCTCTAGCAAAAAGAATTGTTAGAGTTCCGGGTTTTTTTTAATTTATTTTTAAAAATTGAAGTATAGTTACTTATATGTATTATATAAGTTAAAGGTGTACAGTATAGTGACACACAATTTTTAAAGTGTATACTCCCTTTATAGTTATTAGAAAATATTGGTTATCTTCCCTGTGTTGTACAGTAATCCTTGTAGCTTATTTCATACCTAATAGTTTGTACCTCTTACTTCCTTCTCCCTGTAATGCCTCTCCCTACTCCTCTCCCCCATTGGTAACCACTAGTTTGTATCTGTGAGTCTGCTTCTGTTATAATCACAGTTTGTTGTATTTTTAAGATTCCACATTTGAGTGATATACAGTATTTGTCTTTGAGTTTTTTTACTTAGCATAATGCCCTCCAGGTTCATTCACGTTACTGCAGTGGCAAAATTTCATTCACTTTTGTGGCTGAGTAGTATTCTGTATACACACACACCACATCTTTATCCATTCATCTGTTGATGGACATTTGGGTTGCCCCCATATCTTGACAGATGTAAGTAATCCTGTTGTGAACATTAGAGTGCATGTATCTTTTTGAATTAACGTTTTGGGTTTTCTTAAATACATACCCAGTGGTGGAATTGGTTGTATATAATTCTATTTTTAGTTTTTTGAGAAACTCCATAGTTTTCCATAATGTCTGTACAAAGTTACATTCCCATCAATAGTGTGTGAAGGTTCTCTTTTCTCCACATCCTGACCAGCACTGATCTTTGTGTTGTTTTTGATAGTAAGCATTTTGACAGATATGAGGTAATATTCATTGTGGTTTTGATTTGCATTTCCCTGATAATAAGTGATGTTGAGCATCTTTTCATATGCCTTTTGGCTATCTACATTTCCTCTTTGGGAAAATATCTATTCAGTTCTTCTGCCCATTTTTTAATTGAGTTGTTTTTGTTTTTTTGGTGTTGTGTAATATGTGCTGTTCATATATGTTGGCTATTCTTTATTGGTCATATCATTTCAAATATTTTCTTCCCTTTAGTAGATTGCCTTTCATTTCGTCAGTAGTTGCCTTTGCTGTGTAAAAAGCTTCTAGGTTTAATGAGGTCCCATTTGTTTATTTTTGCTTTTGTTTCCTTTTAGGAGAAATTCAAAAAAAAATATTGCTGTGATTTATGTTAAAGAGTTTTCTGTCTATATTTTTCTCTAGGAGGTTTATAGTATCCAGTCTTACATTTAAGTCTGGAATCCATTTTTAATTTATTTTTGTATATAGTGTTAGAGAATGTTCTAATTTCATTCTTCTACCTGTAGCTGTCCAGTTTTCCCAGCACTAATTATCAAAGAAACTGCCTTTTCTCTATTGTCTGTTCCTGCCTTGTTTGTCACACAGTAATTGACGATAAGTACGTGGGTTCACTTTGGGGCTCTCGACCTTGTTCCATTTATCTGTGTTTGTTTTTGTTCCAGTGCCATACTGCTTTGATTACTGTAGCTTTGTAATATAGTCTGAAGTCAAGGCATGTGATTCCTTCGACTCTGTTCTTCCTCAAGATTGTTTTGGCTATATGAGGTCTTTTGTATTTCCATGCAATTTTCAAAATTATTTTTTCTAGTTTTTTGAAAAACATCATTGGTATTTTAATAGAGATGTCATTGAGTCAGTAAATCGCCTCGGTCAGTACGGACACTTTAACAGTGTCGGTTCTTTGGCGCACCCCATCTGAGAGCAGCAGAGCGCACTCTCTCTAAGCGTGCACAGAGCATTCCAGAGCAGATCATGTGCTGGGCGACAAAACAGGCCTTGGCGAATTCAGGGAAATGTTAAATCGTATCAAACGTCTTTTCTGACGGCAACACTCTGAGACTAGAAGTCACCTACAGAAACAAGAAAAAACTACCCAAAACACAGAACAACGTGGAGGCTGAACAGTGTGGATCAGTAAACCAGTGGATCACTGAAGAAATCAGAGAGGAAATAAAATAAAAATACCTAGAGCCCTGACTGTTATTTACAGTCCAGGATCTGCATTCGGATCAGTATAATGAATCAGGTACAGGATACAAACTTTTACAAACGGGATGTCATATATGAAATCTAAGACAAATCCTTCTTCATCTTACGTATTTAAAATACTGAGAATTAAAAAATATGTATATTATTAGATTTCAAAAGTGGTAATGGAAGTGAAGGAAAATATACCTTCAATGTTGTTGGTGCTTTAGAGAGAAAATTTCAATTTATTGCCTGATTTATTTTCACTCTGGTAGGAGGTTTAGAGTAGATTGTGAATGGAGGATATTAGAATTTATTTTTAATTGTACCAGTGGGTCATTGTGCTATTTAGAAAAGTCACTGAAGAGCCAAGTGTATTAACACATCATTGACGGGGGTGTACTAGTATGTCTTTTGTTACCTGAAGGTTATTGACCAGAGACTATCAACACATGTTTAGAGAATGATACAGTTAGCATCACCGTGAGAAGTTGTTAGAGCGTAAAATCAATCAGGGGTTCGCTATACAACTTAAGATTGTCATTGTCATTCACATTTTGCTCTGTTAGGTTTTTATTCCAACCAATGTGTATATTATAAACATAACATTTCCAAAAATGATGCATCATGATATTTTGAGTGTAGAAGAATTTTTCAGTGAGTTTTATGCAGACACTTTCTCTGATTTTCCGAGCAACATATATATTAGTGTCTCAGTTCAGTCAGTTGCTCAGTCGTGTCCGACTCTACGACCCCATGAATTGAAGCATGCCAGGCCTCCCTGTCCATCACCAGCTCCCAGAGTTTACCCAGACTCATGTCCATCGAGTCAGTGATGCCATCCAACCAGCTCATCCTCTGTCATCCCCTCTCCTCCTGCCCCCAATCCTTCCCAGCATCAGGGTCTTTTCCAGTGAGTCAGCTCTTCACATCAGGTGGCCAAAGTATTGGAGTTTCAGCTTCAGCATCAGTCCTTCCAATGAACACCCAGGACTGATCTCCTTTAGGATGGACTGGTTAGATCTCCTTGCAGTCCAAGGGACTCTCAAGAGTCTTCTCCAACACCACAGTTCAAAAGCATCAGTTCTTCGGTGCTCAGCTTTCTTCACTATCCAACTCTCACATCCATACATGACCACTGGAAAAACCATAGCCTTGACTAGATGGACCTTTGCTGGCAAAGTAATGTCTCTGCTTTTTAATATGCTGTCTAGGTTGGTCATAACTTTGCTTCCAAGGAGTAAGCGTCTTTTAATTTCATGGCTGCAGTCACCATCTGCAGTGATTTTGAAGCCCAAAAAAATAATGTCTGACACTGTTTCTCTACTGTTTCCCCATCTATTTGCCATGAAATGATGGGACCAGATGCCATGATCTTAGTTTTCTGAATGTTGAGCTTTAAGCCAACTTTTTCACTCTCGTCTTTCACTTTCATCAAGAGGCTTTTTAGTTCCTCTTCACTTTCTGCCATAAGGGTGGTGTCATCTGCATATCTGAGGTTATTGATAAGTTAAATAAGCAGGGTGACAATATACAGCCTTGACGTACTCCTTTTCCTATTTGGAACCAGTCTGTTGTTCCATGTCCAGTTCTAATTGTTGCTTCCTGACCTGCATACAGGTTTCTCAAGAGACAGGTCAGGTGGTCTGGTATTCCCATCTCTCTAAGAATTTTCCACAGTTTATAGTGATCCACACAAAGACTTTGGCATAGTCAATAAAGCAGAAATAGGTGTTTTTCTGGAATTCTTTTTGCTTTTTCAATGATCCAGCAGGTGTTGGCAGTTTGATCTCTGGTTCCTTTGCCTTTTCTGAAACCAGCTTGAACATCTTGAAGTTCACGGTTCACGTATTGCTGAAGCCTGGCTTGGAGAATTTTGAGCATCACTTTACTAGCGTGTGAGATGAGTGCAATTGTGCAGTAGTTCGAGCATTCCTTACATATCTGAGGTTATTGATATTTCTCCCAGCAATCTTGATTCCAGCTTGCGCTTCCTCCAGCCCAGCGTTTCTCATGATGTGCTCTGCTTATAAGTTAAATGAGCAGGGTGACACACTCCTTTGACACACGCCTTTCCCAGTTTGGAGCCAGCCTGCTGCTCCATGTCTGGCTCTGACCTGTGCACAGGCTTGGTTTTCAGACTTCGGTGTTTCCTCTAGTGTATTACCTATTACTGCTCTATAAGAACTACTCTGAAACTTAGCAGTGCAGAACCTGTGGGAGCGCAGTTTCTTTGAGTCATCTGTTTGAGGGTAACTTGGAATTATCAGTCTAATACACTCATGATGCAGTTCATTGGGACTGTACAAGTTTTGATTCGCAGAATTAGAATTCCTCGATAGATATCGAATTGGACTATGTCTCATAACAAACTATTCCTGCTTAAATCTGATTTCTGTGTTCAAGATAGCAAAATATTATTCAAAGTATAATTCACAATAGCAAAATATCATTCTCCTTTGGGAACTCTGTTTTTTCATAAGATAAAATTGACGCATTAGTATTGGAGCATTAAAATTGACGCATTTAGTATTAGACAACATAACTGCATCATAATTACTCTGGATTTCCATGTCTTAGATGTGGACTACTAAGCATTATCTGAATCAGTTATCTAGTAGAAAAATTTAATTTATATTGCCACTGTGGAGTACAATATTTAGTAACCTGTGTTGGGGGATTGTGTGTGTGTTTGTTTTTTAGCTCTTCAGAGAAGTGAGAATAATGAAGATTTTAAATCATCCAAACATAGGTACTTTCTGCTTTCTTAAATACTTTTGGGTCTAAATGCATTCTTGAAAGTGTGTCATAAAGCTAAACATATATTCCAGATGTGCAGGAGATTTCTTCCCTTCTCCCATTCCAGGTACACTTTTGGAGTGTGTGTGTGTGTGTGTGTGTGTGTGTGTGTATTGATCATTTCTGTTAACTTTTTGAAATTGGTAAAGATAGGTTAAAAGACGAGGTATTAAACATTCAAATGTAAAGCTTTAATTTAGTAGAAACATCTGTAATCAGATTGTAATTTTCTAGATTTTAATATGTCAAAATATCATAATTGTACCTAAATTTTAGATAGAGGGAATTACAGTAAGCTAAAGTTTTCATAGGTATTTTTTGCTCTAGCTGTATTCCTAAGAAAATGATAGTGCACTGAAACGTATTTTAAAAAATAAAATGGAATTTCCTGTCCATCCAGTTGTTAGGACTCTGTGCTTCCAGTGTAGGGGGCACAGGTTCATTCGCAAATCAGAGACCTTAAGATCCCACATGCTGCTCAGCACGGCCAAAAAAACAGATACAGGGTCCTTGCTATCTGATAGAATTTTTGGTATGAATTGTTTTACACTGTACAGACCTGCTTTCTGTGTCCTCTGTGCTTTATGCAGTGAGGTGTGTAAAGACAAGGCTGGGTCGTGGTCCTGCCCTCATCATAGTTGTAGGGACAAGGTGAAAGCTGGCCCTGTGTACACAGCTCAGTGAACATTTCTGATTCCATGCATAATGCAGATCTTTTAAAGTAACACAACTGCTTTCTTATAAAGTAATAGGTCCTACAATCCAAAAATATTTGAGTGAAATAGCTCATAAGACAACCAATTGTATCAGCTTACTATCAGAATCAGTAATAGGAAGTGGGAGTGTGATAACTTTGGTGTTAAGGATATCTTATCAAGACTTCTTGGGGAACAACAATGGAAAAATAAACTGGAATCACAGGATGGAAAAAACTTACACCCTATTTCATCTAATCTGAGCCACCATCATTTAAAAGGCATTATGTGTTCAGGTACTATTAAGAAAATGGTACCAAGCCGTTGTCCCCTTATCAGTGATGTTAGTTAAAATGTGAAAAAATACGTATCTTAGAATCAGTGAATTGTGACATGGTTGTAGAACCATGGAGAACCATTGGAGATACAATAGTGAAAAGAAAACCTTTATATTTTATTTCAGCTGTTTGAGGTTAGCTAACCAACTCTGGATTTCAAATTCCAACTTCCCACCACAAATAGACTGCCAAGAACCAGCTCACTTAAACCTATTTGTTTTGTTTTTTCTTAAGTGGTACCCTGATTAAAGTTCTCTATACTTACTGCTAAATGACATACCTTTGAAAATATAAATTTCTAAACATTTAAATTCCCATTGGATTAAAATAGTTTTCCTAGAAAAGCCAATATTTGCATTGGAATTTTATTTTTTTAATTTATTTTTGGCTTGCCAGGCCGTAGTTTCCCAACCAGGGATCAAACCCAGGCCCCCTGCAGTAAAAGCACAGAGTCCTAACCACTGGACTGCCAGGGAATTCCCCCTGCATTGGAATTACAGAATTTATTAATGTGTTGATGGTTTACTAGCATATATCTTAAATTTATTTAAATAATTTTTCTTAACAACCTAAACATATACCATCTTAGAAGTGATATGATAGTTTTAATTCACCTGTTTGACAAACACATCAAATACTGTGAGAGCTACTGATTTAATACTCTGTATTTAAGCATCAGAAAATAACTCACAATAGAGGAGAATAGCATTCTCCCTCACTGCACCCCTTTTTGCTGAATTTAATTATAACATATGTATTAACAAAATAGATACAGGAGATAGTGATTTGATAGTTTTAGAAATTAACTTCAGTTTTATTTAAAAATTATATATTTCTGATTGATTTGTTATGGTTTTATGAATTAGATAGAAGTAATAGAAATATTATTTTTATCTGTACTAAGAGACTGCTATAGGAGACCCATTGAAAATAATTAAAAAGTTCTTTTCAGTATAATCTTTTTTATTTTTCGGTCTTTGGCTTTAGAATAGAAACAAAGGAAGTCTTAGGAACTCCCTGGTGGTCCAGTGGTTAGGACCCTGCGCTCTCACTGACAGGGCCCTGGTTGGATCCCTGGTGAAGGGACTGAGATTCTATGTGCTGCGTGGCTCGGACAAACAAGAATAAAACATAAAGTATACATCATTGAAAAAAGAATCTTTTTCTCTGAGAATTGTGATAAATTTCTTAAGCAGCAAGAGTCTCAGTTGGAGTTCTGTGTATCCTTAAAGCCACAAGGACAGGTGGCTGCACTTGAACATACAAGGGTAGGGTAGGGTAGGGTAGACGCAGACATACTACGGGAGCGTGAAATGAGCGCAGGTCAACTGCAGAGTGCACCCTGGAGTTAGTATTGAGAGCCCAGAAATCATGTTTATTTTTATGGAATTCCATGTTTCTGTAAAATCTTTTCTGTTGTTGTAATATAAACTTTCCTAAAATCATTTTTTTTTAGAGGGCCAGGTGCTAACAGGGGAAAAGTCACAGTATGCGGTTAGTTTGTGTGTATATAGTGTGTACATACAGACCTTTGTTTCTTTTCTTCTGTATCTTCTCTCCTCTTCTAGTGAAGTTATTCGAAGTCATTGAAACTGACAAAACACTCTACCTAATCATGGAGTATGCAAGTGGAGGTAAGACATTTATAAATTGCTTTTCTTTTGTCCCTCCCTTTTAGAGGACTATGCAACCACACTGCCCATATGGATAATTGATAGAGTTTCATTTAACCTTCAGAATCATAATACATTAGGGCGAGAATCAGAAAAGCTGATTCCTAGCAGTTCTGTGGGTTGCTATTAAGCGTTTCATTGTTACCATCGTTAACTGATAATATGCAAATAGTTGGATTATTTTTTTATGGTATGACGTAGAGTTTACTACCTTTTTAAACATTTCAGTGTACAGCTCTGTGGCATTAAACACCATCATCCATCTCCAGAACTTTTTCATTTTCCCCAAATGAAACTCTACCTGTTAAACAATAACTCCCCATCCTTCCTCCTTGCAGCCCCTGGCAACCACCATTCTACTGTCTGTGTGAATTTGGCTACTATGGGGACCTTATATGAGTGGAATCGTGCAGTATTTGTCTTTTTTGTGGCTTCCTGTGTCACTTACAGTGTCCTTAAGGTTTATCCATGTTGTGGCATGTGTCAGAATTTCCTTCCCTATTAAAACAGAGTAATATTCCATTGTTCATAGCACATTTTTTATTCCAGTACTTGAATTTTCAAAAGCATCAGTGCATTAGCCTATTTGAGATAAACGTGTACTGCGTGTTGGATGGTTTCTTTATCAGATTTTTATGTCAGTGGTGCCCATTGTTTCCCTAGGCCGGAAATGGTGATCACAGTGTATGTGATTAGATTTCCTTAAAGATTAAAAACTAGTAATTATTTGCCTATAAGGATATATAAATGTAAAAATTTTTAAGAAATGAAGGTATATAGCTGTTCTCTTTTACAGAGATTCTTATTTTAAGGTAATGGCTAGGCTGTGCTTGTAGGCTTTGGACCGCACGTGCATTTTCGTTGTGAAAGGCAGAAGCTTTCTTGTCTGCCTTTGTGTTCTCCCTGCCTCTAGTACGGAGCCTGGCACATAGCAGACTCGCATAAAGAACTGAGTTGAATTAATGAAATTCTAAACTACTGGAGACATGTTCTGTGTAACTCCACAGTATAGATTTGATTGTTTAGATTATAGTAGAGTTTTATTTTGTTAAACAAGCCCTTTGATCCCAAATGTAAAATCTGGAGATAGAAAGTTACATCACAGCCTCGTTGTGATGAGTTGACCACTAAATAAAAGATTGTAAATCTGTTGTGGGTAGAGCAGCCACACCCCTGACACCACTTTTTCATACTCCTAATTCATTATTTGGAGAAGGAAATGGCAGCCCCCTCCAGTGTTCTGGCCTGGAGAATCCCAGGGACAGAGGAGCCTGATGGGCTGCCATCTGTGTGGTCGCACAGAGTCGGACACGACTTATTAGTTGTGTGCTTTGTATTTTAAGTGTGTGGTTTGGAGATTTTAGTTGGGATTTTCACAGTTGAGGAGTAGTTGGAAGAGCTGAAGGTTAATTGTGGAACCATGAATCTGTATGGAGTTCCAGTGCTTTCTCCTCATCTTACAGTTTGTAATCTTCCCCTCTGTGGAGCCTCTACTGTGCACAAGGCTTTTTTTTCTTACTTGATCTCCTTTGATTTCCACAATGGGTCAGTGATGTGGCAGGCGTGAGTGAGGAGATGGAGGCTAGGAAACACCCGTGTGATCGTGTTGCCAGGCCTGGAGCCCCAGCCTTCAATGCCACATCGCCTCTCCTGACCGATCAGTCAGTCATGGCTTTCTGTTTCATCTGTTTTAGGTCACAGGGTCATAGCAATTGCTCTGTATTGAAGTGTCCATCCCAAAAGGATGGGCTCTGGAAAAGACAAACATGGAGTCCATCTAGCCAGTGCCCCTCGTTGGCAGTGTGACCTTGTGAGTTGCATGTCTCTGACCTGCTCCGTGACATGGCAGCACAGTCCTCTGGGGCTAGTGCCATTGCTGAACGTCACAGCAGCACTGACCGTGGCGGTTTACTGGCTCGGCCACTTGTTTTAATCAGCTCAACAGAGCCCCTTCTGTCTCCAGGGCAGCTGTTCATTGTTGATACATTTGCCAATTTGAACAAGCAAAGTTTTATTAAATTGGCTACCTGCTCCTCCCTAGCGTCATATTTTTCAGTTTTATAGAATCATAGAATTGGAAAGAATCTCAGAAGGTCATCCAGGGCAACTGCCTCGTTTTTACAGATGAACCTCTGAGAAGTTGGTCTGGTGGCCAGAGTTTCATCACTGGTTATGGTGACAGGACCTGAACCAAGGGCTTTCTGAACTGTCTTGACGTGGGTGGGGAGAACCACTGTTTGCTGTTTTTTCTACTAATAAATAATATCGTGCAGATTTTTTTACCCTGGGTGCTAATGCATTTTTAATAAGGGGGGGGAGTCTGGGATGTATGCCTAGTGATTGTGAGTATGACTTCATGGCTCCAAAATCTCCTAACAGGTTTATATTGCATTGAAATTCTAAAATATTTTACAGTACATTGACATTATCTGTGTGACTGTACAACTGAGTTTAATCCATAAATTTTCTTTAAGTCAAAACTGATCCATGTGGTATGCACACATCTTTGTTTTTTCACTTTTTAACCACTTGTTTTGACTTATTTTTTTATTCTGCAGATAGAGTGGCATTCTTGGTGAAAATACTAACATTTAATTTTATAATTCACCATAGTTAAATATATTGTGTAGTATAAATTAACAATATGTAATTCATTTTAAAATATCATTATGCAGTCAGTAATAATTTGAAAATGTTTATGCCCATTTATTATTTTAAGATTTATTCAGAGTTAGGGCTGAAAGTTCAAAAGTCAGAGATACTAATGTACAGTTCAGAATAACCTTTTCCTCAGAAGTACTTAAGTTCTGAAGCTAAGCTTGTTAAGTGTCAGAACGCTTGAGTTGACTGCGGACTGCAGTGTGCTCCCTCAGAGTGGTCCGCACAGGGCTGACGTGTGCACGCGCACACACCCTGTTTCTTTCCCCTGACTTTTCTCCACAGTATGTTTTATCATCTGATACACTGTGTATTCATTTATTTGTTTATTATCTGTCTACCCCTCCTAGAATGTTAACTCCATGAGGAGAAGGACTTTGCTTTGTTCACTTCTGTATTTCCCCAGAGCCAAGAACAGGTCTCAGCAGTTAGTATACTCTCAGTAATTATTTGTTGCATGAATGAATTTAGGAAACGCTTTTTTGTCATAATCATATAGTGAAAACACCTTCTTTGAACACAAATAACATTTCCATTTTAACTTTCAATTTTCATTGCCAAGCTTTTACTGAAGCATACTGGAAATAAAACCTTTAAAGTAAAAGCGGCATAGTTGAAATATATGAGAATTTAATGTTAAGGCTTTTATATATAACTTAAAAGATTTTATCAATAAACTTCTATGGTTAAAGCTGGGTTACTTTGAATTCCACATATTTCTATTTATCTTCATAACTATTTTAAAAATTAAAATTACAGCATTGCTAAAAATGAAGCATCTTTAATTTATGGGAAAGTTAATGCTCAGAAATAGGACTACTGCTTACTTTTATTTTTCTCAATTATAGGTGAAGTGTTTGACTATTTGGTTGCACATGGAAGAATGAAGGAAAAAGAAGCAAGAGCTAAATTTAGACAGGTATGGATTATTACACATTTAGTTTATTGATTAAATAACATTATCTTGCTTAAACCCTGAAGCAAACAAGTGTTTGCCTCTATAAAAGTCTTAAGGCCCGTTGGATGGAGCAAGGGTTGGCCATTGAGTTCAATGCAACAAAATTTATTAATTATTAAGTGCTTTCATGCCTAAAGCACTGTGCTAGAGGTAACCATGAGTTCTATTTCTAGCTTTGTAATTGGAATTATAGTCCCACTCTTAACCTTATTTTCTTGACAGTTGAGCCTTAAAAATGAGTCTTTGAGCACTTGTGATTGCATTAATTAAAACTGTTTCCAGTTTTTAGCAAAAAGTGTTAACAATCTCAAAATTCATTATTGGTTTTGTCTTACATAAGTCAAAACCAAACAGAACTTAACCTGTGAATTAATGACTTATCTTGCTTTGTCTCTGCCCATTGCCTTAAAGAGACGCATCTCAGTACATGGGTTTTAAGCATAAACGTGACGTAACTCTCTGATAAAGGTAACTATTGATCGATCCTTATCTGCTGATAGTGGGTTAGGTCCTTTACTCGCAGTGATCTGAACCCCACAGCAGCCCGGTGAGTAAAGACCATCGTGAGTGAGGGAAGCCACTCACTCGTGTCCGACTCTTTGCGGCCCGTGGGCTGTAGCCCACCGCTTCTCTGTCCATGGGGGTCTCCTGGTAAGAACACTGGAGTGGGCTGCCATTTCCTTCTCCAGCAAATCTTCCCGACCCAGGGATTGAACCCAGGTCTCCTGCATTGCAGGCAGATGCTTTAACCTCTGAGCCACCAGGGAAGCCCAAAAGGTCACTGTGCTCATTTGTTAAAGATGAGGAAACTGAGGCCCAGGAAGATTACATAATTTGCCCAAAATTTGATACCTGGCAAATAGCAGAGCTTCCATTGATTCAGAGCCACGACTGTGATTCCAAACTAAAATTCTTAACCTCTGTGGTGTGGTCTTACTTAGAGTAGGCATCAGCAAACTCTTTCTATAAAGTGACAGGTAGTAAGTTTTAGGCTTTGTAGGCCATACAGTCTTTTGCAACTATTTAATTCTGCTGTTGTGGCATAGACTCAGCTTAGACAGTATCTGGATGAATACACTCATATGATTGTGTTCCCAAAAATAATTTCTTTGCAAAAACAAGCGGTGGGCCATATTCAGCCTATAGGCCATAATTTGCCCACCTCAGATTCAGATAAAAGGAGGGAGCAGGTACTTTATTACTTTTAAACTAACTATCCTCTCATAATTTGAAGTTCTGTAGGTAAGTGGCAGTATAGCCTCATTTCTTTTAGACACTTAAAGTTTTTGTTTTATTCACATGTAAGATTCTTAAGGTGGAAGTATAGGTAGGAGTCTTTTAAGGGTTTTATAATATTTATAAAGGCAGGTTTAACTGGTTTTCAAGATTCTGATTTGCTTAGTCTAGTGTTTACAGTTAAGGTCTTATAAATAAGTGTCTTAACTTTTGCTGTTGCTTAAATTTACTTTTAAAATCTTAAGACATCCTAATAGTGCTTTGAATTAAAACCTGTTATATATCAGACTTTGACCATCATTTAACTTTTCTGATCCTCAGTTTTTCTACCTATAAAAAGAGGAAGTTCTACTGATTAATTCTGAAGTCCTTTCCAGTTTTGAAATCACTTTATCCTGTGGTCTGTGGAAGGGAGCTCAAATTTCTCTTTGTTACAAAACAAGTCTGTTTGGCCCTTTCCATATCTGTACTCTTAATTTTTATAAATTGGCCACCTGAAAATCAAGATTTTTTTGCCTCGTAAAACTGGAATGCCTTCCCACTCAGATGAGTGTGACTTGCAGGTGTTTATGTGAGTGTGATTTATTGACTGTGAGGAAAGGGCTCCTGCCAGCCCTCCTATCAGATGTGAGCCTGGACCTTCTCCAGGGAAGCCGTGTGGTGCTTCGATCTCCGGCTCCCCTCTTCTTCCTTCTGCCCCCATCTCCCGGGTAGGATCTGCCCTGTCAAGGGGACTTGGGCACTTGTCCCTTTTTTATTTTTACTTTTGACCACGCTGGTCTTCCTGGCTTTGCGTGGGCTTCTTTCTCTAGCTGTGGTGAACGGGGCTGCTCTTCCTCGTGGTACTCGGGCTCCTGTTACTGCAGAGCACAGACTGCAGGCTTGCCCACTCAGTACTTGCGGCTCGGGGGCTTTATTGCTCCACAGCATGTGGGATTTTCCTGGACCAGTGATCAGACCTGTGTCTTCCATATTGGCAGGCAGATTCCTACCCACTGTGCCAAGGAAGTCCTGTCACACAGTTTTTTATCTTAAAAAATTTCTAGCACAAATTCTGAAGTGTGTAGTTGAGGAATCTATTAGTTGGTTCAGGAAAGATAGTTTATATGCTTTTACAATTAATGACTTGATTTACAATGCTTATAATTAATGTAATCTTTTCTCCTTGCTATAATGTTTCCTTAAGTTCACTCATATAAACCTGGAAAGGTCAGGCATGATATTGGTACCTCCACTTCTCTAATTGCCATGCTTTCCGAAAGGTTTTTCGTTGTTGTTGTTTTATTGGAGGATCCAAAATCTGAAGTCCTCATCGCTTTGACTACAGGGAGTTTTCCTGTTTACAACGAGGACAAAGGTGTGCCACACACACAGTGCACTGTGCTTCATCTGTTTCCTGCCAGAAACAGGCCCTTCTCTCCATATTCATCAGCAGATGGTCTTTCCTCTTCCCACCTCCTTTATCATGCTTATCCTAGTCACTGTTTGTGCTGTTTTCGTGTTTTGGCTTTGCTCTTATTCTTTCCAAAGAAGGAGGATAGATTCCTGGCTCCCATTTTCTTTCCTCGCTCTTCCTTGGTGGGTTGCTTGTGTTGCTACCTCTACTTTTTCATGTGTGACTAGAAGTGAATTAGGCTTGCATTCTTATTTTAACCTGGGACTCAACCCAGGTTCTCAGCCTTCCATAGAAATAACTACTTTTACAATAAAAGCAGAATGTGAAAAAGCAGTAATTTAAAGTTGAGTACTTCCAAGTTGTTGTGACATTTGAGTTGTCTGGAGGTAAAAGAAGAGAAATTCTCTTTGAGAAATGGTAGGAAAGTGTCAAATCTGGTTCAAAAGTAGAATTTAAAAATAACCTATGAGAGAAATCTGACTATGGGGGCAGGGGGACCGGGGCAAAGGGACAGGGAAAACTGGATCAGGCAGAAGTGAGATAAAATTTACTTGTGTCCTCGGCAGTAAACCTATTACTTTGGGGAAACAAATCTGTTTCACTTTCCCAGTTTTCATGCTGACAGAATGGAGCAACGTTGTTGCTAACAGATGCTCTAGAACCAGTGTCTTGGCCTTGGGATTTGTGTGCCGCTAGGTGACTGTGAGTGGGTCTGATCTGCATATTCACTTTATAAAGTATGAAGCTGCTTAGTGAAGCCTTGATTGTGGCATCATTCCCAACCCCAGCTCAGCTTATCCTTCCTGCTTACTTTGAACCAGTATCAACCAGTAGAACAGCCCTCTCTTAGTTTTTGTGTTCAGTATAGTTAGGTGCGTATTGTTTATAACTGAAAGTTGGATAATTTGGAGAAACAAGCAATATCTTCATTATAGCCCCAGTTTTGTATGTATGTAATCATATATATTTAAGTTCAGTTCAGTCTCTCGGTCGTGTCCGACTCTGCGACCCCATGAATTGCAGCATGCCAGGCCTCCCGGTCCATCACCAACTCCTGGAGTCCACCCAAACCCATGTCCATCGAGTCGGTGATGCCATCCAGCCATCTCATCCTCTGTCTTCCCCTTCTCCTCCTGCCCCCAATCCTTCCCAGCATCAGGGTCTTTTCCAATGAGTCAGCTCTTCGCCTGAGGTGGCCAAAGTGTTGGAGTTTCAGCTTCAACATCAGTCCTTCCAATGAACACCCAGGACTGATCTCCTTTAGGATGGACTGGTTGGATCTCCTTATAGTCCAAGGGACTCTCAAGAGTCTTCTCCAACACCACAGTTCAAAAGCATCAATTCTTTGGCACTCAGCTTTCTTCACCATCCAACTCTCACATCCATACATGTCCACTGGAAAAACCATATTTAAGTACATATGCATAATACCAAAGTAAAGATTTGAAGCAAATATACCAAAATTATAGGAAATGTCTCTGTTTGATGGTTATAAAAGCATATCCTTGTATGTACTTTCTGTTATTTCTTAAAATGTTTATAATCATATAAAACTTAAATAAAGCTTATAAAGTTTTAGAAAAAGAGTCTTAGAAGTTGTTAGTAAGTGTGAAATTTCTAGAGCAGTTATTTAACAGTGCCAATGAGGGAATTCCTTGGTGGTCCAGTGTTTGGGACTCAGCACTGTCACAGCTGAGGGCCCAGGTTCAATCCCTGGGGTTGGGAAACAAAGATCCTACAAGCTGCACTGTGCAGCTTAAAATAATAGTAACAACAACAGTGCTAATCCCAGGAGTAGTCAAAAGTTGGCTAAATGAATGGATATCATTTGCTAAGTATAGGAGGGATCCTTACTGATGAAACACACAGTAGTCTTCGTAGTTTGTCGCTCACATACATCACAACACCCGGTCCTCCATGTTAAGGAAGAGGACACTGCCCATTGGAGAGGCGAAGTCACTTTGCTGTCCTTGAACCTGCGTTAGCCAGGGAGGGGGGTGTTGTCAGGGGCAGCCTGGCAGAGGAGAGCCAACCTGAGAGAACCCCTAGTGGGGAGCGGCCGGAACTGCTGGCTTGGTCTTGAGCTGATGACGTGGGCGTGGAGAGCCTTCTAATTCTGGGCCCTGAGCAGCCAGGGCCCTCTGGGTCCCACTGGTTTGTTGGGCCTAGCACCACACTTAGAAATAGCTGGATTGTCGAGGGACATGGCCTGAGGAGAGATTCCATAGTTAAAGCTGGGAAGCACAGCCTCACCTAGCTCTTTTTGCACTTACCCCTCAGTCTCTCCAAATTGAAAGGTACAAAGCGTAAGAAAATGATCTTTAGAGACTCACACAGCCATTGAAGTGCCCACTGAGTGCTTTGCCTGTGTGAACATTGGGGGCATATTTCCATCTTGACCATGAGTCTGCACCAGTGGCGATTAATGACCTTGCCTCTCTCCTGTCCAGATTGTGTCTGCAGTCCAGTACTGCCACCAAAAGCGGATCGTTCACAGAGACCTCAAGGTGAGTCACGGTGCCCTTACTTGTGTACGCTTTCCTTGTATGTGTTCAGTTCTCCTCCTGCTCACGACACAGAGGAGGGATATATTGGATTGTGTTATTAAATTTAAAAAGAATCCTAAGGTTTACTTTCCATTTTAGTTAAAGCAGCTTATTGTTGGTCTCCGGAGAAAAGTCACCCGGCACCAGACAGCGAGCACTCCCAGAAACGCTCGCGCTCCCCTGGACAGCACGCTCAGCGCTCCCACACCCACTGCTGTCTCCCTAGTCAGCATTCTCTCCTGTTAACAGCAGCGGCACGGTTCTCCGCCTTTGCCCGCATTCCTGGCATAGGGTCAGGTTTACTATTTCACGGAGAAAATAGAAACAGCAGGCAGAAACTCCCTGTTTGCCCGCAGGCCCTCCAGCTTAGCTGCGTCTGCACCCACCCTTGGCCTTTCTGAGCTTCCCTCTTGTTACAGAGCAGCACAGCCCGGCTGCTGACCCCTCTGGTGTGTCCAGGGTCTGTGTCCCTCCCTCCCAGGCTGTGTGCTGTCTCCTCCCACCCCTCCCTCACCACCTCCTCCTGCCCCTGCTGGCGCCTCACTGGCAGCATGTATAAAACAAGGTTACATCCACACCCTCTTCCACCTAAGAACCTCCCACCCCAGTTCTTCTTCCCCATATAGCCTTTTATTGTCTTCATCTTCACCGCCATTTTTCTCTAAACATTGTCTGGATTCTTTCTTAACTTGATCATTGCTTCCTCTCTCTCCTCCATAACTGTTATTTACTGATTTGCTTGTTCCTCTGTTCACCCACCCTTGGTGCATTCACATTCATTCTGTCACCTCTGGTTTGATGATCCCCAGATCTGTTCCTGCATCCAGAGCTCTCTTCCAGGACTCAGTGTCCAGCTGACAAAAGGACACCGCCTCAGCAGCTTGATTTAGCGTGTTAAATACCTAAAGGCTTCCTTCCTAAACTTAAATTTGTATTCCTCATTGTGGCGACTGATGTACCCCGAGGGCCTCGCTCTCCTTCACTCTGAGGTCCGCGCTGTCCCCTGCGTGTTACTGAGCTGGCTCCTCTCTGTCCCCACTCATACTGTCCACTGGCATCTGGTACCTGTTACTACCCTCGCCTCTTGCCTGGCCCTCCCTGCTTCCAGTTTTGCCTCTTTCTTCCATGTCTGTTTCCTACACTGCCACCAGAATGGTCCTTTAAAAACACAAATAAGATTGTCATGGTCCAGCAGCTAAGGCCCTGGGCCCCCAATGCAGGGGTCCCAGGTTTGACCCCTGGTCAGGGAACTAGATCCCACTTGCTGCAACTAAGACCCGGCGTAGCCAAATAAGTAAATGTCTTAAAAGAGACCACACACACACAAATGAGACTTGTCATTTCTCTGCTTGAATGACTTTTCAGTGGCTTCCCATTGCCCTTAGGATAAAAAGCTAAACTTCTGAATACAAGTCTCTCAACTGGCCATTTGTAATTCAGCCAGTCCTCTAGTCCCCAGCCCTCTAATCCTCTCTGCGTATGCTGCCTTTCAGTTGCTTGAGCAAAGGTGTTCTGTCTCACTCTCTGGGTTTTCAGACTGTTATTCTGTTTCAAATCCTTCTTGTTGACAAGCCCACTGCCATCACCTAATCCTCGCAGTGGTTTCAGTTCCATCAGGTTAAGAAGCTAGAACATACTTTCAGTGCTGGGCCCACCACTCCCCTTTTCTCCGTCACAGCACTGAGGTCCTGGAGTATAGCTGTAGATTTTTCCTCCCCTCCCTTTGTAAACTGTGAGCTTTCTGAGGGCAGGACCCTGTCTGTCTGTGCATCCAGACAGACACTAATATAACACCTGGTGTATAATTACCATGTGATAAATGTCTGTAAAGATAAGGAGGCATGACTGTGATCTCTGTCTTAAATGAAGTTTAGGATGCCCCCCTTCTCAGTAACAGCCGTTATACACCTTATTTAGCAGTGTTTGTGAAATGTGATGTCCACTTAAAAGGATACTTACAAGCTCTGTTTTTAAGAGCCCCTCATTCTTAGCTGAAAAAGCTCTTCCAATATTGTTTTGTCATGAACATTTGCCGTTTAAATTGGTGCTGGAATTGATCTATACAGCTGGGCCCCCATATCCCCAGGTTCTGCATCCGTGGCTTAGGAGGGCTGGCTGCCGGGACCACTCTATATGATGGCGGGGGATGGTGCCCAGGGGGTCTGAGCCAGTGCCCTCAGAGGGCCGGAGGACCGCTGCAGCTCACGCCTGTTATTGGCTGTTAATGTAGTGCGTTAGGTGCTCTGGATTATCTCCCTTTTTTTTTCTCTAGGAAGAATATTTTCTTATTCATTAGGGTATATTAAGTGTGTGTCATTACAAAAAGCTTTTATGAAATGCCTAATTCTATCACAGTTCATTATATTTTTTTGTTAAATTTCATTTTTGTCTTGATGTTTTCCCTCTAGGCTGAAAATCTGTTGTTAGATGCTGATATGAACATTAAAATAGCTGACTTTGGTTTTAGCAATGAATTCACCGTTGGCAGTAAACTGGACACCTTCTGCGGCAGTCCTCCGTACGCGGCCCCGGAGCTCTTCCAGGGCAAGAAGTACGACGGGCCGGAAGTGGACGTGTGGAGCCTTGGCGTCATCCTTTACACACTAGTCAGCGGGTCGCTCCCCTTTGACGGGCAGAACCTAAAGGTACAGAAGCTTGAAGGGCTTTTTCAGATGATAAGGAGTTAACGCGTCAATGTTGTTTCAGTGGGGGGTTGGGTTCTGTTTTAACCTAAAAGTTGACTTAGTAGTTTTCTTTCCTCTCTACCTCCCCAAAGGAACTGAGAGAGCGGGTATTAAGAGGGAAATACAGAATCCCTTTCTACATGTCCACAGACTGTGAAAACCTTCTCAAACGTTTCCTGGTGCTAAATCCAATAAAACGAGGCACTCTAGAGGTAATCACATAAGTGGAAATAAAGAACAACTTTAGAGAGTCTTTAAAAGTATTTTTAGAATTTTGCTTAGTTTGTATGACGTATTGACTACTATCCTAGGTTTGTTTGTTTTAAGCAAGATTGAGACATTTTTAAAAAGTTATCCTTTGAACCATAATTGATGAAATGTTGAGAATAAATTTCCCTAAATATTGTGATTATCAGAACGCTTCATTTATGCTGCTAACGACCCAGTTCACCTTTCAGCAAATCATGAAGGACAGGTGGATCAATGCAGGGCATGAGGATGATGAGCTGAAACCATTTGTTGAACCAGAACTGGACATCTCAGACCAGAAAAGAATAGGTAATTACTCTGTGCCTGCTTGCTGGTATGTGTGCAGGTAACATACTTTCCCCTTTATTTATATATATACACCGAAAATGGGGATGGGATTGCCTGATAGCTCAGTCGGTAAAGAATCTGCCTGCAGTGCAGGAGATCCAGGTTCAATCCCTGGGTCGGGAAGATCCCCTGGAGAAGGAAATGGCAAATTGCTCCACTATTCCTGCCTGGAAAATCCTGTGGACAGAGGAGCCTGGTGGGCTACAGTCCATGGGGTCACAAGAGTCAGACACAACCACCAAAACGGGGATAACGTATCGGTTACATGAAGCAGCTAGTATGTGTTGTCATATTTAGGAAGTTATCTGCAGGCCCTGTAATAGTACTCAGTAACTCAGAAATAAGCCAACTGCCCGTTTATGTTAGAACAATGTGTAATCTTTTCAGTCAGATAAAGGAAATTAGTTTACCCTGTAATGTGATGAGCTCTTAACCAAAGGAAGCCCATGAACTGTATTACGCCCTTCTTTTAGATATTATGGTGGGAATGGGATATACACAAGAAGAAATTCAAGAATCTCTTAGTAAGATGAAATATGATGAAATCACAGCTACATATTTATTGTTGGGGAGAAAATCTTCAGAGGTAAGTATAACCAGATAAAAACGTACAATATCCTTTTTGAAAATTATTAGCTCATGTAATAATTAGTTTGGGGGTTTTTTAGTGTGTATAACATTGATAATATTTTTAAATTTACCTTCAAATGACTGATCTAACTCCTATGACTATTACGAGCTACTGTTTCAGCTTTAAGATAATAACCTTTAATAACTTGGCTTTTGTTAAGTTAACCTGTAGTCAGTAGTAGTTTTAAAATGGTGTAAAGTATCAGATGAAATAGAGCATTTGTAATTTTTTGAAAAAGCCTAGAAGAACATAAATATCTATATCCTTGTGTGAATTTTTCCAGTAGTCAGAAAAATACTTTTGCCTGAGTTTAGGGTTTTCTTTTGTCCACTGTGGTTTTTCTCTCTAAATGAACAATTTGTAAGAGGTTTGTGTGTTTTGAGAAGTTTAGTTTCATAATAAACCATTTGGGCTCGTGTTGTGGTTTGCTCTGTTCTTCTCATTTTCTCTTAGCTGGATGCTAGTGATTCCAGTTCTAGCAGCAATCTTTCACTCGCTAAGGTTAGGCCGAGCAGTGACCTCAGCAATAGTACTGGCCAGTCTCCTCACCACAAAGTGCAGAGAAGTGTCTCTTCAAGCCAGAAGCAGAGGCGTTACAGTGACCACGGTAAGTAGGGCTGAGGTCATTTCAGCGTGTTCTGGGCCTCCCATTAACCAAGAGGCCCCCGTGCATTGCCAGGCATCCTTTTGCTCATGGCCTCCTGGGGTCAGGGTTGCTCAGTTGCCCTTCTTAGCGTTTCTTGCAAAGCAGTCCTTCAGGCGCTAAAGGCTCTGATCTCCTTGGTACACTCAGTAGTCTTGTGTTGACTCAGGCCTGGCTGGGTAGAAACCTGAGCCACATGGGACTTTATCAAGCACTTGAACTGAGAAAGTGATTTTCAGTTTTGTCGAAATTAAATTTATAAAACGACATGTGGCCAGCGGCTACCACAATGGAGAGCACAGCCCTGGAAAATGTATAGTACACCAGTTTTGCCTTAATTGGTTTAAATTTTTGATTCATGTCTTTCTTGACCACACTCTTAACTATCCATGTGTCTTAAATACCCTCGCTCTTACCTTTTCACCATAGAGTGAATCTTTCATGAGACTTAGGACCCAAAAGGATGCTTACCAAACATGACAATTATTCTGCCTTCAAGGCAGCCCCGCTTGTTGGAATCCAGAGACTCTAGCAGATGTGCATTTATGCACGTGTTAATTCCTTTAATTCCAGTGCACAAATTTATGTTGGCCTAGTCTAGACTTTTAAAAATAGATCCTCCCGTGGAATCCTCGTTCATTTCTTTGTTCACTTCCCTTCCCTGGGCTTTGTCCTCCTGTTCTTCCACCTTGAGAGTTGTCACTTAGAGCTGTACAGAGTATCCCAGGTGTCTGCAGCTTTGGTTTTGTACCAAAAGTGACGACCCTTTGCTCGGTCCCCATTTCTCCCCCTACTGCCAGCGCCTCTGTGCGGTCTAGGCTGAGGCAGCGCATGGTGCTGATGCTGTCGGTAAGCTCTCTGCGCGTCTGCTGCTTTCCAGGGTGTAGCTGAGAGCCCAGAGCCTGTCTGATGCCAGAGTCTTGCAGATGGCATTTGAAAATCAAGTGTTGATCTGGGTCAGTCTTTTGTGTTCGTATCAGTTGCTAGCAAGGAGGGTTTTTCTGTGTACTACATGCAGAGCAGTTAGTGAAGTGCCTCCACATTGCTCTGAATCAACCCGTTTGAAGGAAATTGTTCCTAAATCCTAGAAGAAACGTGCTATTAGTTTCCTCATGTCTCTAATGACTGTCTTGGTAAGTTCATTCTTAAGCAGAATCTGTCTGGATTAGTAAATGCCCTTTTCCCCAGCTCAGAAGATTGTAGAGCTAAAAAAAGTTCACCCAACCTCCATATTGGCAGTAAAGAAATAGGTCAAGATTGCTCACCAGGTCTTCTGAGGTTAAGTAGAAGTCAAAGTGCTTGGGACAGAACCCAGCGCCCCTGCTCCCTGGTTCGGGGGCTCAGGCCACTAATGCACCCATTGCCTCTTGTAGTAGTGCTTTTGCAATAATAATCATCCTGCCTTCTTGGGGCATTCAGTACCAAAAAGAAATTCACAAAGGAACATTTCAAGAAATTCTGTACATAGAAGACCACAGGCCCAATTCCACATTCTTTTTCACTCTTTTTGGGGATGAAGATCGTGGTCAGCAATAAAAGAGGAATTGATTATGCCTCTGGCACTGCTGCGAGTGCTGAGAACGGGCCGAGTCCCGAGTATGGGGGTCTCGTAAAGCACACCCACTTGGTGTCAGGCGCGGCAGACGGGGGGGCCAGCCCGGCCATAGCTCGACTGCTCATCCTCGCCTCTCCTCGTGTCGTCTGGCTCTCAGTGCCACTGACTTGCACCTGCCTGCTTCTGTAAGATTATAACAGTTTTTATTTGTGTTTGTTCATTTGGGTCCTGTGTGTGAACACCCCCCCCCCATTGCTGCCATGTGTGTATATTTTTTCCTCGGAATGGTGCTCTTCATCAGATTTTTAAGGGATTCTTTTATTTAAAAAAAAAAAAGGCTGAAGATTCATATTCTATTAATAAATGGTATTGGGGTAGTTGGTAGTGATCGGGAAAAAAAAACTGCATCCATTTCTCACATCCTCTACAAGGTTGGATTCCAATTGAAATGAAGATGTAGAGATATAAACAGAAACCAGAAAAAGATTTTAAAAAAAATGGGATAACTTCTTTGCAATTTGGACTTGTTATTAAGGTCTTTTTAACCATGGCCCCAAACACTAAAAGCCACAAAAGAAAAGACTTAACAAACTTGACTACATAAAAGTCAGATTTGGGGGAATTCCCTGGTGGTCCAGTGGTTAGTTAGGACTCCAGGCACTTCCGTGGCCCAGATTCAGTTCCTGGTTAGGGAACTAATATCCGGAAAGCTGCACAGTACACCCCCCCTCCTACACCCCCCTGCGCCCCTAAAAGATAAGAACAGTTACTTTTTCGTGTGATATGGAACACACCATGGAACTCTCCTCAGCAGTGAAAAGGGGCAAACTGTTGGTGAACAGAGCAATTTGGATGGATCTCGGGAGTTACGCAGAGTGGGGGACACAGTCTCGGGCTGCATCGGCTCTGTTCATGTAGTGTTCTTGAAAGGAGGGAATTATAGAGGTAAGAGCGGATTGGCCAGGGTTTAGGAAGGGAGCTTGCGGAATAGAGGTGGCTGTGAAGGGGTCGCCCCCAGCGTCTTTGAGTCAGAGCTGTTCTGTGTCTTGGCGGAGGGGAGCACGCAAATCCGAACATGTGATCAGAGTGTGTAGACTGAGGGAGTGAGGTCAGCGGGCTATCAAAATAATAGATGTTCAAAACAGATTGGCATAGGAACCGTAAAGGTTTAGAATGTCATTGGATGTATCGTGATAGTGAGAATAAAAATAAGTATTGAGGGTAGTATCATCCTACATTTGGCTGATTCTTTGTTTTATATGTTAAAATTGCCAAACTGGGAGCTTAATTGTTCTCTTCCCGTAAATGAAATCAAATCTCTGTTCACGTTTAATTCATTTCCAAATAGATTTATGTATTTATTATTTATTGGTCACACTGAGTGGCTTGTGGGATCTTAGTTCTCCACCCAGGAATGGAACCCGAGTCCTTAGCAGTGAAAGTGTAGTGTCCTGACCAGTGGACTGCCAGGGAATTCTCTAGGTTTACCATTTAGATTTTTGTCCAAGAGGTAGCTTTTCTGTACCCCACTTCATCCTTTTCTTTTAGATTTATTTTTCTATTTAAATATAGTTGTCTTGCAGTATTGTATTAATTTATGCTGTACAGCAAAGTGACTCAATTATACATAAATACACATTCTTTTTTATATTCTTTTCCATCATGGTCTATCTCAGGATATTGAATACAGTTCCCTCTGCTGTCCAGTAAGACCTGTTGTTTGCCCATTCTGTGTGTATAGTCATAGGACTCTGACTCAGACTCATGTCCCTCCCTTCCCCTTCCATCCGTTTTTTTAATAGACCTAAGTATATAAAGTCTTCTGCCAGCATAAATGTTGAGTATTTGGTGCTGTTTCTGAAGATTACCACTGGATGTTATATATAATGAGCATGCAAGTTATCTTGTTCCTTTCCAAAATTCTTTGAACTCCAGATCTCTGGTGTCATCACAGTCTCTAGATTTCTTGCAAGACATCAGTTATTTGCCGCCCGGGGTGTCCCTAAGCACCCCCATGTCCTCCCAGTCACTGGCGTGAGGGACATGCTTTCCTCTTCTTGTACTGCCTTTTCCTCATCTGCTCACATTCTTGTTTGTCTGGAAGAGTAGGAGTGTTTTGAGAAAGATGCAAGGTGAAGTGTCAGAAGGAACGGCCTGTAAAGCTGTGCTGTTCCTTTCCAAAAGGTGAAGGCATCTCTTGTACAAAAAGGATGAGACTCACTCAGATGTACCAGGCGAAGCAGTTATTCTGCATGATGTGTGTGCCTACTTATCTGTCCTGGAACACCCTGTGAAGATGTTTCAGGACAACTATATCAGCTTACTAATTTAAAAAAAAAAAACAAAAAAAACCACTTTTAGAAAGTTGGGGACTAGTAAGTAAAATTTTAAAATTGAATTCATTGCATAGGGAAAGCATACATGAACGGGAATCATCTTAGAAGATTTTACTGTTTTATAGAAGTCTTGGATCATCTTATAAGGTTTATTTTCATAAGATAAAATGGAAAACTTTAAAAATATTCAGAATATACAATATTCTGACTTTTAAAAAGTGAATTCTTTATTTTAGCTGGACCAGCTATTCCTTCAGTTGTGGCATATCCAAAAAGGAGTCAGACCAGCACCGCAGACAGTGACCTCAAAGAAGACGGAGTTCCCTCCCGGAAACCAGGTGCCAGTGCTGCTGGAGGAAAGGGGGTCGCCCCGGCCAGTCCCATGCTCGGGAACGCAAGTAACCCTAACAAGGCGGATATCCCTGAACGGAAGAAAAGCTCCACCGTCCCTAGTGTAAGCGTTGTTGCGCTGTGTACAGCCTGCCTAGGACTGTAGGGGTGAGAGGATGCCGCGTCTGACTCCTCTGTTCTCACCTGCCCACGAAGCCCTGCCCCGGGGCCCCTGTGTACAGTGCCACCCTGTTGGGATCACTAGCTCTGCTGCAGATGTTCCTTATTGCACTCCATCCCACTGGATGAGATCCTTCATGTATGTCTGAGAGATGGAAAGACTCCATAATGTGACAGGAGACAAACAAAACCAGAGCTGACAGTGCAGACAGGCGGTCACAGCCTGGCAGACTGTCCAGGGCACTGGGGGGGCTGACTGCAAGCCAGGGGCGCGGTGTCTGCCCAGCGTGTCGGAGGGCCCCATCAGTCCAGAACACTGACTGCGTCCTGACTCTGTGCCAGGGACCCTGCCGAGTGCTTTTCCATGTGTCAGCTAAATCTTAAGGCGAAGAAGTCAAAGAAAAGTTAGGTAATTGTCCACAGTTACACTGCTGACATAAATCTATGTCTTAATTCCTGCACTTCACAAAATCTCCCTCGAGAGTAGGTAGTGTTTGTTAAACTGAATCTGTTCAGTTTCAGAAACTTTTCATGGATAGAAACGTGTTCTCTTTGAGCTAACAAAAATAATCACTCTTCTTAGCACTCTGCAGAATTTTTTTTACTTGTGATGAGAATTTCTTAGGTTTACTCTCTTAGCAACTTCCAAATACACAATACGATATTGCTAACTATAGTCACTGTGCTGTACATTGCATCGCCATGACTTACCTATTTTGTAACTGGAAGACTCCAAAAGTAATTTTGATAAGAATTTGCAGAGAATGAACAATTTTAAAGCTCTTCTGTAATCACATTTTCCCTGAAAGTTAACAGTGACACAGCCTTCCTTCAACCCTAAAGAAACCCTAGAGTCAGGAGCCTGCACTCTGCAGCTCCCTTGGCCTGTTTTGGGGAGGGGCTTATACAGGAGCCTGAAGAGTCTGGTCTGCTCTGTCCGCTGACCTTGTGCTTCATCAGAATGAACGCTGTGTGGAAAGACTTTTTATTTCAACTTCAGTCATCATTCCATAGCCCTGCAGTTTAAATCCAGCCTTAAAGAGACTTGTTCCTTGCCTTCATAACTTCTATTCCTTGGCTCCACTCATCAGCACATCCCCCTTTTGAAAATATATCCCAAGCATTATTAGCCACTCACATTTATTTTTAAGAAAAAAGTATGTTGCTTTAATTTTCTCCCATTTCCTTATATGTGACCTGCTCATGCTATGGTAAGGGTGGCTGCTTTTAATATATTTTTTTTAAATAATCTGATAAAAGTTGTGCTGTGACTTTTCTCTCTCTTTTTAAAAAATTTTGAAAGTATTGCCTTTTAAAAATTGATGTGAGGTTCACGTACATACAGTTGACCTTTTGAAGCGTTGACTCAGCACATCCAGCGCATGCGCAGCCTCTCCCTCTCCAGTTCCCAAACCCCACAGAAGGCCGGGTGCTCTTTGAGGGGTTCCTCCCTGCCTCCCTCCCAGCCCCTGCGGCCACCCCCCCTCTCCCCAGTAGATCCGCCTCTTGTGGCTGTGTCACACAGCTGCACCGACACAGGCCTTCTTCCACTCACCATAATACTTTCAAATTTCATCCAGGTTGTTGGGTGAGTCCATTCTGTGTTATATGCCACAGCTCACCTCCTTATCTGCCTATGGACATTCAGTGTGCCCCTGCCGTTTGGCCGTCACGAACCACGCTGCCACAGGCATCTGTGTCCGAGTCTGTGCACCACAGCCGCACTTCCTACCTCCTGACATGCTCACATCCTTGTTTCTCCACATTCTTGCCATATTTGTTATTTTCTATTTTCTTTTAATTGTAGCTTTCCTTGTGGATGTGAAGTGGTATCTCGCTGTGGATTTGATTTGCATTTCCTGAATGACCCGTGGTATTCAGCACCTTTTCATACGTTCATTATGCCGTTAGTGTGCCTTCCTTGGAAAACGTCTCTTCTGTCCTTTGCCCTGTGTGTGACACATCTGAATCTCTTGTCAAATCCAAGATCATGCAGATTTATCTGTTTTTTTTTTTTATTTTTTTGCTAATGCAGTTTTAATTCTGATTATTTTTTATTTTCTTTTCATTTGTATATTTACCTTATAATCTTTGCGTTTTATTGTTTTAGTTTGAAATTACTACCTTTTAAAAAGTGAATTTCTCTATCTTCCTGCTTCATTTGAAATGATCTCTGAGTTATTACTCTATAGATTATTGTAGCCAGCTTTTTAAAGTCACTTTCCCATAGCCATTTTTCATTATTGCATAAATAATGGAAGGTAAGAAGGAGGGTAGAAGTTGCTGCCTTCATCTTCTTTTCTGATCTAGTACCCAGTGCTGTTACTACTTTGTTGTTCTTGTCATGTCCGATTCTTTTGTGACCCCTTGGACTGTAGCCCTTCAGGCTCCTCTGTCCATGGGATTTCCCTAGCAAGAATACTGGAGTGTGTTGCCATTTCCTTCTCCAGGGGACCTTCTCAAATCTGCATCTCCTGCCTTGGCACGTGGATTCTTTACCACTGAGCCACCTGGGAAGCCCGTTAATGCTTCAGGTTTATTTAAAGACTAAGTACTCATGTTTATTTAAATGGAATTTTTTTTGTCCTGTTGTATTATACTTACTAAATTGTTTAAGACCAAAATGCCCTTTTCTTTTAATAGAGTAATACGGCATCTGGTGGAATGACACGACGGAATACTTACGTTTGCAGTGAAAGAACTACAGCTGATAGACATTCAGTAATTCAGAATGGCAAAGAAAACAGGTATGAAATTTTACCCTGTTTGCAAGAAAATGTGTTTTTCCCAAGAGAAATGGAAGGATGAGATTTACTTCTTAGTTTTTTTTTCCCGCCCCCCCCACCTCCCTACCTCTTAGTTTTTATAATCAAAATTCAAATAATAATGGTAAGTATTCTCTAATGGTAAGTTAAATTTGAATGCAGTTCTAGTGAGATCCTAGAATTCCAAATTCCTCTCCTGGTCCAGAGCTAATTCTTCTGGCCAGCTGGGTGTGATGATTGGAAGGGTTGAGTTAAACCAGAGAGCTTTCCCAGATGAAATAGGTGGTAAGCTGTGCTTTAATTGTAGAATTATGAACAGGAAGATGGAGGTTGCTTTGTGCACATGAATATCTTGAACCAAGACTGGCAGCGGGGGAGGATGATGACCTGAGACAGGAAGCCACGCCTCAGGAGCGTGGAGCACCAGACGGGGTGGGTGAGCCTTCAGTCACAGGTCAGCAGTGTGCCGGGAGGGCCAGGCAGACAAGTGGCACTTTAGGGTGGCCTTCACCTTCGGAGAGACACACCTGAATGCTCAGAGGGATGGAGGGTTCAGTCTCCTCAGTGACTTTAATCTGGCGGAAAGGCAGTCTTACATTGGATAAGCATGGTTTTAAAATGCTTGAAATACTGACAGTAATATATCAGTAAGAAATCAGATCGTACAGACCCCTTTCTAGGCGTTTCAAATTAAGAAATAGAAAAGTGGGATTAAGTAAATCCAGAAACTACGCAATAGAGTTCAGTTTGGGTGGAGAGAAAAGAGAAGAAAGAGTTGGCTTGGTAGAGTAGTTAAATATATTCTGTATAGAAAAGATTTCTCAGATGGGAATGGTTTTCCTTCTTCTGTTTTGGAAGAGTGAGCAGAAAAGTTCAGAAATAGAAATCCATAAAACAGATTCACAGTATCTTTCATTGTCCCCTGACCCCTCAACTTAAACATTATTTGGTCATAGCACATTCTCATCTGTAGCATCAAAATTGTTTTTCTTCTTTTTCTGACATGTGCTTTCTGAAATTGCACTGTAAAGTTTGTTTCCTTAGATCTGACCAGTCAAATGAAATGTTTGATTACTAACTTCTATAACAACCTAAACAGAAATTCTATCATTTTTCATCATTAAAACCAGACTATTTTGTCATTCCCCTCTTCCACAGACCACTTATGTTTGAATTGACATGAAGGGAAAAGCTTGTTATGTGAGATTACTGTCATTCGTTTTTTTCAGTGACTTTCTGGAAGTATTTACATCTTGGTGTTCTGTCTTTGAATCCTGTCCGTGCTTGTTCTCTCCTAATAATTTGAGTAGAGCCACTGGGCTAGCTAACCTACAGATTAATGCTTGGTATGCTTATTTTATTAGTAGTAGTCTGTTCTTCGGTAAATTTTCTTTTGTTACGGTTGCTCTCTCAGATTCATCTTGAGGTTTGGAATGCATGGTTCCCTGAGGCGTAGAGAGTCAGACTCTCCCTTAAAAGGCTGTGAAGGCCGCGACCTCTCTGCCCCTCGATCTGTGTTTATGCATAGGTCCTTTAACTCTCCTCTCCTGCAGTCACTCAGTTCACTCCTCAGAAACAGTTTCAAGAATGCCCTTGGTTTCTTTGGAGTCATTACCTGGTTTCTGCCTGCAGATACTTCCTCAGTGGGAAGTATCTTCCTCCTTACCCCAGCCTGGGCCTTGTTGCTCTGTTAGCATCAGTTATTTGAGCCCTCCTTCTGAGAATGTTGTCTTTATCTTTAAACAGTCTCCAGCCACACAGAATGGGCACATAATTTTAATAATACCTGGATTTTCTTTTTGTATCTTATAAATGAATTGAAAGATTATGGAAAAATATTGGAGGTTTGAGTGCCAGACTAGTGGTGATATTTTTTTTTACTTTCAGTTAAGAAAGACATTAAATGTGACAACTTTTTCACCCTTAAAATAGATGTTTGAGTCATAAATTATTTACAGAGCCTTCTCTGTGCACAGATGACTTCTTTGGCAGATTGTTGCTTTTTCCTCTCCTACACAGACACACACACACACCCTATTCCTTGACTAACTTCTGGAAGAAAGACATGAATTCCTATTTTATAAGCCTTTAGTATGTTACACACACACACACACACACCCCTTATTCCTTGACTCACACACACACACACACACACACACACACCCCACCCCCCCTTATTCCTTGACTAACTTCTGGAAGAAAGACATGAATTCCTATCTTATAAGCCTTTAGTATGTTAGACTTTTTTCTTAAATATGTGAGTGTTGTTACAGAATTCTTCCAGCATAAGAATGATCATGGCTAATAAAAGTTAAATGAACAAAGAAGGTTTTGTCACAGTTAACACATATATCTTTGAATTATATTTTTAATTTTGCTTTTGCCCAATCGCTGAGTATGCTTTGCATTAGCATCCAGAATGTTTCATATTGGAATGTTCCACTGTGGAATAAAAGTCATATCAGACATATTTAGATATAAAGTCAGAAGATCAATAGGAACCTCACACAGATTTGAATTTTAAGGAATAGTGCTATTTCTTTAAGGTTTAAATAATGATTTTTTTTTCCTTGGACCCAGACTGCTAAAAATATGATGCAACTACTGTTTTGTTTGTGTAAATTTTTGTGGGATGGCCTGTGGAATATAACCATCCTTTTTGCCACTTTTCTGAGGAAAAAAATTTGTCCAGTTTTCACAACAACCAACTTGATGCAGCCCATGTGAGTTGGGGTTTTCTGTTGTAAATAGATCTTTTGTGAGTTTGTACAAACATGAAATTCGACAAACATTTATTGAGTTTACTGATTCCTAAACTGAGATCCTAGGCCTGCTTTGAGAATTAAAAAAAAATGTGTTTCGTTGCTTGCTTTGTGGAACTCGTGATATGACATGATTAAATTTCTAAAGAAATAATTTGTTTCATTGCTTTTAAGATTATGCCAAAAATTGAATAATTTATAGTGAATATATCAATTTTCACTTCCTTTTTAAGAAGGTCTCTGACTCTAAGGAGGGTCAGTTTTTTGCCACAAAGTACCGGTTCACATAGTCTTACCTGCACTCTCCAGCCAGGGGGATAGTTCAGGGCGAATAAACTGAGTCTCTCCCTGTTCAGAATTCTGACCAAAAGCCATTTCCTCATCTGAGTCTTTGGGACCGTTTATATATTCTCCAGGAAACATGCCAGGTAACCCCTACCTCCTCTTCTTCCCCTGCTTTTTTTAATGCACTTACCGATCCTTGGTCCTAATTTGTGCAAGAGAATGTCAGCTGCTGGGCAGGAGGATAAAGTGTATTGACCCTTGACCTGCTCTGAGCAGATAATGGAGCACGAAGGACAGTTGTGTTTTTCTGTAGGACTTGTCTGGGGGCTCAGCTGGCGAAGTTCTTTACCTGTAACTGAGCAGAGTAGAAGTGTCTGTGTCTGTGTGTGCACATCGAAAACAGCAAAGCATTTCCTCAAATAGTTGAATCACTTAAGACTATGTTGAGGTGACAGACACTCAGTCCAAACAAATTTAAGTTAAAGGGCATCTGTGAATTCTTGTAACTGAAAAAGTCCAAGCATAGAGTCAGAGTTTGTCTCCTAGTTCTGCTGCTTCTGCAGGAGTTCCTTGGTGGGCTCAGCAACATCAGCCTTTATGTCATCCCACACTCTGCTCAAGCAGAAGCCCTGGGGCGGTGTTGGTTTGGCTGTGGCCTGCCCATCTCTAAATCTGTCACTGGCCAGGATAGTGGGAAAATCCAGCGGGGAGTCAGTGACATGGGGAGACAGAGACCAAGAACCTATTTCTCCCAAAACAGAATTCAGGAGCCAAAGGAAAAAAACTGTCAGAAACAAAAAAGGGAATCCATTTTTATCTTTACAAAGTATTTGTACAGCTCTGAGACTGATTAAAGTCACTCACCCAAGTCAGAGGGCAAGATTGTCAAAGAGACAGGGGCGAACAGATCTTCTTAGTTGCTTATTGTACAGACCTGTCTCCTTCATATTCTGTCTGAGGCATACTGCTGACCACAAGGTACCTGTCCGCACAGTCCTGCACATACAACGTGGGTCACGCTGAGGCTGCAGGCCGTGTTTCCAGAGCGCGCACACAGACAGGAGTCACTGTGGTCGAGTGGGGTGTGCGTAACAGGGGCCGTCACTGAATACAGAGGGAAAGGGGTAACTGCTGGTCAGAGAGGGCAGTGATGAAGCCTTCATGGAGGGGATAAGCTCGGAGTTGAAAGTTTGATGAAAAGAGAGAGACATCCGCTCTCCAGACACAGAGACTAGCTCCTGCAAAAGTTCTTTGACCTGAGGCATGACTAAGAGATGGCAGGTCATCAGATGGGCCAGAAAGTCAGGTTCTGGGAAATCACAGTGGAAGGTCAGGCCTGGAGAGGTAGCAGGGGCGTAGCCAGGTGGGTGCCTGCGGATGCGGCTCAGGTGCCAGCTGGGGGGTCTCACTTTATCCTGAAGACGCTGGGTGCTTTTGCAAGGTTAAAAGCAGATGAGCGACAAGGATGAGGTCAGGTGTGTGTTTTAGGAGGTTCACAGTTACATGGACAGGCTGGAAAACGTGAGACTGGAGAGCAGGGAAGACAGGTGGGTGAGGTCTGGGCCTGGGGGAGATGCAGCTCTGCACAGAGACCCTCTGTGGGGGGCGCGGGCCCCGTGAGGTGCTGGGAGGGGCGGCACCAGCCGGGCGAGCCAGCTGCTCTGTGTGTCAGGCGTGAGGGAGAGAACCGGATGGTTTCTGGGTTTCAGGCTTTGAGAGGATTTCTGCAGAGAGACACTGAAAGAGTATGGTTGGAATTCTAAATCCCTGATTATCCTTAACTGCTCCCTTTGAAATTCCATGGGCATGATGGCTGAGCTGGCATTAAGAATGAGAACAGCCCTAGGTCGCTGTGTCCTGGCGTTAGCTGTGCCAGGCGGAACTGCGGGTGTGTGGTCACTTCTGCCACTCTTTCTCTGTCTGTTAACAGTTAATTTGCTCTTACTGGCTTTACCCCCTTGAAAAAATGGGGCTTTGTTGACCTCTTAAGAATTGTGAGTGTTTTTTATAAAGAAGTCAGTGTGCTTTGAGTAGGAATGGTTTGATAACATAGGGTACTTTGATAAGTACAACTAGTTACTAGTATAGGCGTAATTTTTCTAGTTCATTTAATGTATGACACTGTGCTTTGGGAACAGGTTGAGGGCACAGTATACGTATAACAGATTCACTTTGATTTGATTGGAGACATCTTTTAAGATAAGCTGTATTTTACACATAGCTTGGAGATCATCATCACTTACACATAAATATGCAAACATGCTAATAAACTTTTAAAAATGACTGGTTTTTAAAAAGCTGATACAGAGTAGCAATTACTCCAGAATCCCCAAAATGAATTTTAAGAGATTTTTGTTCTTTGACAGAAATGAGACGGTTTGGGGAGGAAGGTAATGTGCTTTGAACAGCAGGTTTCTCTTTTTGTCACTGGTCCATCATACTGTGTTTCTGCCTCTGCCTGAACCCAAACCCCTCCCAGCCTGACAGAAATGCTCGCTTACGCAGCTAGCCCTGCCTCTGTTTGTAAGACATCTTCCACCTGTCGGCTGAGACATCAGAAGTCGATGTCCATGTCAGCCTCTGGGCACCCCAAGACGATGTTACTTCCAGTAGACAGTGAAGGAGATAACTTCAAAGCTGTGTAAGAAAAATGCACATTCCCTGTGAAACTAATGTGTACCCACTGCTTCTTAGTTTTGTGCTGAGGACATCACAGTCTAAGGCTTGTCCCAGCTGTCCACAGAGCGTCCTTCCTGTGTGTGGTTTCAGTCAAGCCCATCCTGCCCCATGGTGTCCCGGTCATCTTTGTATCTTCGTGCCTCTTCATACTGTAACGGTGTAAGAGATCCCCCTTCCTTTCCAAGTTGCTTTCGGCATGGGGAGTTTTACAACACTTAGGCCATTTTTGTGCTTCCGAAACTTTTTAGTTGCCTGTTCTTCAGTTTCACCTGCATAGCCTCTGTTTCTTTTGTATTGGCAGGGTTCTCTGCATGTAAGCAATTTGAGAGGGAAGCAAAGGAAGAGAAGCCTGAGTTAGCTGTTCTTTGTTCTGGAATTTCCCTGCATTAATCTTGTCCTTGAAAAATATGTGTGTATTGTTCCCTTCAACTCCATAAGGTTTTGTTTCACTGTGTACTGTTCCTTTGGTACCCTTCGCCGTTTAACTTTTTGCTCTTAAGTCCTATAAAATGCCCCTTGGATCTGGATTTATATACTGGTTACCACTACTCTGTATCAAAGGTGTATTATGACTGTGAATGCTAGTATGCCATGTTTGCTCCAAAGCCAGGATTTTGTGAACAGAGGTCTAAGAATCTGTCGTTTGCTGATCCCCCAGTGCTGTTCCTGACCAGAGAGCTCCGGTTGCGTCAACGCACAGCATCAGCAGCACCGCCACCCCAGACCGAACCCGGTTCCCGAGAGGCACCGCCAGTCGTAGCACTTTCCACGGTCAGCCCCGGGAGCGGCGCACGGCCACGTACAATGGCCCGCCTGCCTCACCCAGCCTGTCTCATGAAGCCACACCATTGTCGCAGACTCGAAGCCGAGGCTCCACGAATCTTTTTAGTAAATTAACTTCCAAACTCACAAGGAGGTAAGTGCCAGGTGGTGCTGGTTGGTTTGAGCAAACACAAGGGCAAAAGGAGAAGTGTCTTCCCCTCCATATGTGAAGCCACTGCCCAGATGCTTTTCATTCTGTCTTTAGCTCACGTTTTTCTGATTTGTCCATCTAACTCTGCTTCTAGAACCTTTTAGAAGAGACACCGTGGAGCCCCGAGTCCTCTCACGGCCCTGAAAGCTCTCTAGCGCTGGGGAAACTGTTGTTCCTTAATTACCGTTTCTGTTAATCATACACCTTTCCACACGGCGTGTGCGCTGCAATTTAACAAAACCCCAGACCTGTTGTCCAGGGGCTGGTGCCCTGCAAGCTGCCCCTGAGGGAGACTGTGGTGTGATCGCCTGCAGACACGCAGCAGAGACACAGCGCAGCTTCTCTCATCTCATTCCTGTGTCTTGGAGGAGCACCAAGTTTCTTGGAGCTCAAATCTTAAAATTGTTCTCTCTGTTGGGCTAAGGTATAGTGAGAACAAAATAGCATTCTTATATTGTGTAGTTCTGGAGATAAAACCCCTGCTTTATTCTCAGGAAGAAGCTAGTATCTGGTCATGTATAAAATCTTTTGTTTGTCCAGTCGACTGTCAGTTGGGTCCTTGGGGAATCTCTAAGGTACTTTACTTGCAAAATCTAGTCTGGAGGTTGCTAAGCCTAGAAACATGGGCTGCTACCAGAGGAAAGAGAAAAGGGTACCGCTGTGCACTGTGAGCAAGTAAGTGGAGGCGTCTTTTACCAGGACCACTCGCAGGAGACCGCCAAGCCCCTGCAGTCCCGGGATTCCTGGAGGAGATTCTTTGCACTTGAGCCTCTCTGTGGAGTAGTCTCTTCTCCAGGTGCTCTAGATATCTGCCTGTTAGGGACACTCACAGGACAGTGAAGGGGCCTTCCAGCCTCTGGGATGATAGACGCCCTCCTCCTCCTCATTTCTCTGCACTCCCTGTGGTGCATTATCCTGGTGATGTACTCCGTTCCGTCTTTGTCACTTAACTGTAAGCTGGATATCACTTGGCAGCCTCCTTCACGCCTCCAGGAATGTTATTTTAAATCAGCCATCTAGAACTTAGAACGGGACTTCCCTGGCAGTCCAGTGATTAAGACTTCACCTTCCCATGCATGGGGTGTGGGTTTAATCCCTGGTTGGGGAACTAAGATCCCACACGCCTCAGGGCCAAAAACACAAATTGTGAGACAAAAACATAGTAACAAATCCAGTAAAGACTTTAAAAATGGTCCACATCAGAAAAAAGTGATAATTCAGACAGGTCACATTAAGCTGTGCTCCCCAGATTCTCTCCTCATTGTCAGGGTGTTGAATGCCAGATTAGGGAGAACTTCTGATGCCCACTGGCAATGGACTAGAGGGGTAAAAAGTTTCTGGTCTACCCTCTTACTCTCTTCTTAGCCCTTTTGCTGAGACCTCTCGTTCCAGGATGGGCTAAAGAGCAGAGTGGTCCAAGGGGCCTTGCCAGATTCGGGGCACCCGTTTGTGGCCAGCAGGAGAGACGATGAGTTCAACCCAAGAAGAGTCTGAAGACCCCACTAAATGCAGCGCTGCCTTTTAGGGTCATTCCAGGGGCTCTCCGATGCCTCCCGGTGCCTTAGCTCCTTCCTCAGAGACTAGGCTGCTTAGTATTTTACCTGGTATTTTGCCTTCTGGCCCCTGAGCGCGGAGGGGGAGTGTGGCCGTCAGGTCTGTCTGAGCCCCAGCCACAGGACGATCCGCTCTGGGCGCTTAGGCTCTGGTCTCAGGTGGGCTCTTCAAATGAAGCCTGAGTGTCACTCAGGGCCTCGAATCCATCTATCTCCTTCTTTTGTCTTCTTAGCTCTGTCGTTGATAAAGTGATGTCAGCCACAACGCGTCGGATGCTTACTGTGTGCTAGCAAGTAGATGTCTGCACATGTGTCGATATGGAGATACTTGTTTTATGCACCTAAGCGTGTGTGTATACAGACATTCTCTCTCACACACACATTTAATCTCCACAGTCTACCCTGTGGAGTGCACATTACCCCAGTTTTATAGGAGAAGCTGGAGGTAAGATTCAGAGAGAAGACGGCGCATGTTCAAGATCCTACCATAGAAGAATGCTGAGTCAGGTCCATGGTTCCAGGAGAGGCCCTTGACCCCCAGGGAGAACACAGTGCAGGGCTGTTGTGGACATGAGTCCTTTTCCCTCATTTTCTAATTGTTTATTTTATGTATTTGCATTGAAATTGAAGGCTGAGGCTCCTTGTTAAAAAATATTCTGGAGAGGGTCATCTAACTGTATGATTTCCACCCCCAAATTTTTTCAGAAAGTCTTCTGTTTGTTAGTTTGCAAGCAGACTTGTAGCCTCCCGTGGTGCTGTACTTCTGTTGTAGTCAGTTCATTCTTAAAAGCAGTCAGAGTCCTTGCTGCTGCAGGAGCATCTTCGTATCCTTCCCTACATTGTGCTGACCCAAGTGCTAATGCCCAAAAGGCTCAGGTGTTGGCACTTGAGTGCCACAGGGGAGACCTGCCGGGATGTGGCAGAACAAGGACTGGTGTCCGAGCACGCCCTCTGCCCCTGGCTCTGCGCTGCATGGTGTGAGCGCTTTAGAGAGCCCGCCCTCCGCAGGTCGGGTAGCCCGGATGCGATGTGCATGCAGGCGCCTGTGCTCCCGAGCCTTCGTCCTCTTTATCCCTCGTGGGGTACGTGAGAGGCCAAGTTAAATCAGTCCTGTGGCTCCTGAGCAGGCCCCTCGACTTTTCTCAGGGGACTGTTTTTAAATAGGTCTTAAAGACCTTTTAATCAATTTTCACAGGCATCTTTCCTGCTGTGTGTAATCCAAGGTGTGCTGCTGTTGATCTGCGTATGAAGCAGATAGATGGTGGTTGTCTCCAGTAGTTATATACTTTTCAGATTGGTAGGTATCTGAAGCAGTGCCAAAGTCATCCCAAGTTAGAGAAAAATAAAGCCATAAAAAGAAAACTATTAATTCAGTCACTCAGCAAAGTACTTATACTGACATTTAGAAATATCAGGAGTTTGACAATCCCAGGATGCACTCACCAGGAATGCTTATCGTGTGATCATACAGGCCTGAGGCATGGTTAGAAGTTTGTTTTGTCAAGTTCAGTTCAGTACAGCCTAAACATTTCCTTAATTTTTTTAACAATCAGAGTCAGTTCTTTTAAATACAGCTTTTTCAATTTATTACTTAAAAATGAAACCCCCAATGTTGTCCTTTAATTTTCTTTCATTTTGATATAAAAGCTTTAAAAAGTCTACTTCATTTTAAACTCCCAGGAATTTATTACAGTCTTGTATGTCAATTACATCAAAACTGGAAAGGAAAAAAAATCTCCAATGACTTTTTTTTCCTCTCCTTAAAAAGTGATTTATATTGAGCCACTGTAATAAGTACTGATTCTCTTCATGGATAAACATTTTATAATGAAATTTTTAATGTTTCTGTTTAAGGTGATATTTTTTGTTCAAAGATATTTTGAAGAATATTGAGAAATGTTATTTTATTTCTAATACATTGAAACTGGCTTTTCTTTAATACAAGATGTTGAATTTTATTATCTTAAGGTGTACCCATCTGAAGAACCTTAAAAAATTGTAGATAATTGTCAATATTTACTGCTAAATTTTTTCTTATTAGTACAGCTTTTTTTAAAATTCCTATTTAAAAGACACGTACTCAGTTCTTTGTGATAATTTTACTTTTTTCTCAGATGTCACTGTTTGCATGGTTCATTGGGCAGGAGAGGAGCCCTGTTTTACTTGCTGGTTTTATTCTATCTGTAATTAACTATTTAACTTGTGCGAGTCATTTTTGTTAATTTTTTTTTTTGGCTTAATTTCTTTTAGAAACATGTCATTCAGGTTTATCAAAAGGTAGGATTTATGTATACACATTTTTTTTTTCAATCCTCACCCCGAACTGGCTCCTGCAATTAACCTCAGGTTTGGCTTTGTAGCCCTGTTTTTTTCCTTGAAAACTAAACTTTCTGCTGAGAACTAAATACTTATTTCTTTGAAAGGAAATTGGAGAGAAAGAGATTAACTCTGTCAGGCGTCTTAAAGGGGCTGTGGCACCCATGTAACAAGAGGCCTACGCATGCTCTGTGCATTTTCCTCCCTTGGTAGAATTGTTTAGCATATTCTGTCTTCATACTAATAACACTTAGCATGCTTCTGTTTGAAGAATGAGATGTTCAGTAACAACACGCAATTAATGATTAGCCCCAGGCATGCAAAAGGTAAGTGGTAATTATGTTGGGGTTTTTTTTTTTTTTTTTACATCTCATGGAGGATTGCATTAGGGAAAGGCTAAGAGTTGAAGAGTAAATAGTATTGTATCTAAAAGGCATTTTCCACCAACCTCTGAAGAAAATCTGTCTTACTGTAGTAAATGTTACTCTTAACGAGGTGGATATTTTGTGATGTGACGGTCAGGAGACCAGGGGCATTGCTCACACTCTGAGGACACACACCCTTCAGGGGAAGGTGGCTACTGCGGCCCTGCCCTGCCCGCGCCTCTCAGCTCCCCAGAGGCCAGGCCGTGGGTTTTACCTGAGACGCCGCAAGTGTCACAGAGAGGTTTTATTCACGTGAGCTCTTTGTCAGAAACCACAGGAAGAGCGCCTTCTTCTTTCCACTCCATGATGATTTAATTGGAAACCCACTGTACTTTGGGGCTGGAGAAGGAAACGGCAACCCACTCCAGTATTATTTTTTTTTTTTAATTTTCTTTATTGTGTTGGTTTTTCCATACACTGACATGAGTCTGCCATGGGTATACATATGTTCCCCCTCCAGAACCCCCCTCCCCACTCCAGTATTCTTGCAAGGAGAACCCCATGGCCAGAGGAGCCTGGTGGGCTACAGTCCATAGGGTCCCCAAGGGTCGGACACGACTGAGTGACTAGGCACTTACTTTGGGGGGTGATTAAAAAGTCAGAGTAACTCCAGTGGAAAGCCATGCGTGCGCACAGCTCCCAGAACTGGGCGGGGTACCGCAGTGTGTGCGAAGCAGAGGTGCAGCCGGCCCCCTGCACAGCTGCTGTGGGCTCTCCCACGGCCGCTGGCCGAGCCGCCCTGCGAGAGCAAGAGCCGGCAGCGCTCGGCAGGGCCGGGAAGCGCGTGGGGTCCGGTCTGTGACGCCTGTCTGGGTTCGGTCGGTCTGTGCCGCTGTGTAAGATGTCTTTTCTCTTCCCCCCTTCTCTGTGCTTCTGCATTCTATTCATTGAGGCTTCCGACTGAATATGAGAGGAACGGGAGATATGAGGGCTCCAGGTGAGGGAAATGATTTTTACTTAAAATATTTTATAGGTGTTCAGTTCTGTGGCAGAGGCGACAGCTTCCGAGCGTTCTGCGTCAAGTCCTTGCTCCACGTGGGGCTGCTCAGCGCGGTCCGCGGGCGGGGCCGGGAAGCGCGTGTGCCGCCGGCGGCCACGCGAGGGCGCTCCGGTGCCGCAGCCGGCCCGTGGCAGCAGTGTGACCTGCGGGCCCTCCTGGCCTAGTTCTAGTCTCAAGGAAGGAGAGCAGAATATTTAGGAGAATGTTTTTTCCTTTTTTTTTTTCCCGGCCTTGCAACGTGGCTTGTGGGATCTTAGTTCCCAGAACAGGGATTGACCTCCATCCCAGGCTCCGCAGTAAGAGCACTGAGTCCTAACCGCTGGACCTCCAGGGAGTTGCCTAGGAGAATTTTCACATTTCAAATTAAATGTCTTTTATATAATGATTATGTGGGGCATTTGCAGGAGGTCTGGTAGTTAGGACTCTGAATTTTCACTGCCAACAGCTTGAATTCAGTCCCTGCTTGGGGAACTAAGATCCCACAAGCCATGCAGTGCAGCCAAAAAAATTAAAAAAGAATGATTATGTGGTTGAGTGTTTTGCTTTTAACTTTTGTTTAGCTGTCACTGCATGGATTTGGCTGCAGAGAGAGTCATCAGATGGGCTCAGGACTCTAGATTTCTTCCACTTGGGCCCTTTTTTATACCAGTCACCCCCATGATGTCTCAGGTCCTAGTTAGCTCATTTGCTCTCATCCTGAGGCACAGCTCTAGTCATATGACTTCCCTGAATGAAAGCCCACAGTGGCCCCATCACCTGATGGAGCATGTCCACACAAGGCCCTGTGTGGCCTCAGCAGCTCCAGTTTCCCTGACACAACAACCTACTCAGCTGAGCAGAAGTCTGGGGCAAGAGCCAGGCCGCACCCCCCAGCCTGGCCTCGAGCAGGTCTAGCTGCCCTGAGTTTGTTTCTTGCCACAGTCGGGGGCGGACAGAACCCTCCTCCTGGCATGCTAAGGATCGGGGCTCGGTACACATTCTGTGCTTCCATACCTCCTTGCCTTCGTTAGATTTCCTCTGCTCAGCAGGCAGACTTAAACCACCTCCGTCATGTTGTTGAAAACCCCCGGGCTCTTCATAGCTCTCCTCAGGTGCTACTCCTGACCCCTGCCCTTCCTTGTCCCTGCTCTGACGGTCCTCCCACGAGGCGGGCTCTGCCTCTCTGACTCTAGACTACCCGCACCTCATTGTGCCGCGGCTGTGTCCCTGTAGTTTAGTCTCTCCTCCCCTGACCCCAGCTCTGAGTGCTTTTGCCTTTTTTTATAACCTGTGTCATATTTAACAGCATTTTATACTTAGGAAGCTTTCATGCAGTTTTGGAAGATGTGAACCAAACTGCGTATTCTACTAGCAGGTGGATGACAGGGAGCGCTGTGTGCACTAATAGTAAAACGCGTGGCTCACCCTTAGTGCTGATGAATTTCCCAAAGGATTGAGTGTATTAACATGCACACACTGGGAGGTTTGAATGATCGAGAGTGTTAGGTTTTCACCCTCCTAATTGAGACATCCAGGAACACAGGAGAACGTAAGTAACGGTTCCTGGCAGTAATGATTCAGTGCTGCAAAGCAGACCTGGTAGGTGCCTGTTGGAGTTCCTCAGAGAGCCCTGCCTGGGATCGTAGCCTACACTTTGTGAGTCTGTACAGTTTGCATTTAGACCAGTCATTTTAGTGCTCGGTAGCAGATGAGTCTCAACATGTCACTTTCCTGTTTCAGTAATAAGAATTATTTTTAACTGTGATATATTAGAAGTTTAAATGAGCAGACTAGAAGGAAGAATGCTGAGGTTTTTGTAAGAGTCTGAGAGAATGGCCCTTGCCATCCAGCTGTGTTTAGCATCTGGGGCATTTACAGGGAAAGTGGTTTTCAACTCTGTTGTCACTGATTGTCCTGAGTAACAGTGACTGTGGCGGTTATGATGAGTTGAACCTTTAAAATCCGGTAGGACAAGCGGCCGATGGGCAGACCTGGAGGCTGGCCTGCTAACACCACCTCCCCAAGCTGGGCCTGGGACGGGCTGTGATGGGCCTTAAACCTGCAGCCAGCCCAGATGATAGGGCTGGGCTCTTGGAGATGTGCTCAGCTTGCTCCTTGCCTGACTCCCAAGGATTCTGTTCAACAAAATTATTTTCTTAGTTTTCACTAGATGACTGGTGAAGATTTCTCAGCCAGGTAGATTTTTTGTGTCTTAGCTTATGATGGAGTGGGAGAATGGACAGATGGATGCTTCTAGAGAAGGAAGTGATTACCAACGGTGAGCCTCTGCAGGAACGACCCAGGCGTCGTTCATTGCGCTGCGTTGAGCTGGCTAGAGTAGAGAAGGTGGGGTTTCCTGCGCCATTAAGAGTAAACCTGCCACTGTGCCTTTCAGTCGCAACGTGTCTGCTGAGCACAAGGAGGAGAACAAAGACGCAAAGCCTCGTTCCCTGCGCTTCACCTGGAGCATGAAGACCACTAGTTCCATGGATCCCAGTGACATGATGCGGGAAATCCGCAAAGTGCTGGACGCCAATAACTGCGACTATGAGCAGAGAGAGCGCTTCTTACTCTTGTGTGTGCACGGCGATGGGCACGCGGAGAACCTCGTGCAGTGGGAGATGGAGGTGTGCAAGCTGCCGAGACTGTCTCTGAACGGGGTCCGGTTTAAGCGGATATCCGGGACGTCCATAGCTTTCAAAAATATCGCTTCCAAAATTGCCAATGAGCTAAAGCTGTAACCCGGTAATTATGGTGTAAATTAAGTAGCAATTTAAAGTGTTTTCCTGAACACTGATGGAAATATATAGAATAATATTTAGGCAATAACGTCTGCATCTTCTAAATCATGATATTAAAGTATAAGGACGAGCGCACGCCTGGGAGCGAAGGCCGCCTCTTTCCTCGAATGCACTATATTAAAGACGCGAGACACGCGAGCCCTCTGTCTTCTCCCCACCGCCCCCACGTCAGCGGGCGGCGCCGGTCTCCGTGGGTCGCCTATCTGAGCAGGCGCGAGGGTGGGCGGGGTGCGTGTGCGCAGTGCTGCAGAGCCGCTCCTTACACTGGCAGCCGGCGTCTATGAGTACCTCTGTGGGAGGTGACTTGGTGCTAAAACACTAAAATTGCCAAGGAGGAAAATACTGAGTCACTACCAAGAATTAACTTTAAGACTAGTTGATAATTAATACAGGTTTACAGTTCATGCCTGTGGTTTTGTGTTTGATGTTTCGTGGTTTTTTTTTTTTTTTTTTAGTGCTAAAGGTTTAAATTTATAGTTGTGAACATTGCTTGTGTGTTTTTCTAAGTAGATTCACAAGATAATTAAAAATTCACTTTTTCTCAGTAAAATCTTACTTTGTCTCCTGATGCTCTATTTAAGACTCAGATTAAGGCAGTGACTAAAAGTATGTGTTTTTGCCTCCACCGCCACCTTGAACAAAAGCATGTGAAGGCTAGGCCTTTTCCTTATTGTGGATCCTAACATCTTGTCATTTCTAGCATCTTCTTTCCCCAAAGGCACTGAAGGGAGAAGACGGCCCTCCTTGGCGACCAGAGCTGGATGGGAGTAGGGCGTGGCTGTCTGCCTCCCCCCTGGGAGTCACGTGAGCCCCCGCGTGGAGAAGCTGCAGGCCTTGGCTGGTCTAGGTCTGTTCTCCAAGAAGTATGTAATTTTCCTCTCTCGTTCATTGCGATTCAGGACATGAATTAGGCTCACAGCCTTTTCCCAGCTGCTGCATGATTACGCAGAGGGCACTGAGGTCCTTGGTCAGTTTGACGTCTCCGTCTCTGGGCGTGCTGCACCATTGATCACCGTGGGTTCTGGACTTGTCTGTGGTGGTCCAGATAAGACAGTCTGGACACAAGGTCAGGCAGGGAGGTGGTATTAGGTGTTTGGGATGCATCCCTGACCTCTTAGAAGTTTATGACCTAATAGGGCAGCAGTCAATAAACAGTAGTTAAGTGTCTAGTACAGAACAAAGGGGTCGCTGGCATGAAAAAAAAAAAACCAGCTCAGGATGAGGCGCCCGAGGTCCAGGTGTGAGTGGCGCCATGTTACCTGGGTGGTGGGTGGGGTGAGGTGCCCCAGCCGAGACGTGGCTGCAAGGGACACACGCAAGCCCATGTCCGGCCAAGGCCAGAGTGCACCCTGTGTGCTGGCGCAGAGTGGCAGGGGTCAGAATGCCCACGGGCCCACGCCAGTGTTTCTGCTCCGAGGTGGGGGGGGTTCAAATGGAAGAAGAGTGGCCTCAGGCTTTCTAATGGTTGTTCTGGCAGCTGTGTTGCAAATTCATTGCTGGAAGCAAGGAGAGGCCAGAAAAGCCATTTGCAGGCTGTTGGCAGTAATGAGGTAAGAGGTGATGCTGTCCTGGTGAGACAGTGGTTGGATTCTGGGTGTGCTTTGAAATGAGTCCATTTGCTCCTGGATTGGAAGTGGGTGAGAAAGAGCCAGAATGATTGTTCTTTTTTTTTTTTTTTTGGCCACAGCAGCAGAGAGTACAGGGTTGCTGTCCATGAAACGGGGCAAGTTGTGGGAAAGTATAGGGGTGGACACAGTTTGAGGTACCTTTAAGTATAGGTGGTGGTGAGGGGAAGACCCCAGGAGCCCTCAGCGAGAAAGAGGAACAGAGGAGAGGACCAGCGCCGAGCCCTGAGAAGAAGGGGGCCCGGCCAGAGAGCCCCATTGCGGGGGGTGGGGAGTGAGGCCAGACCGCTGGGCCTGAGATGGGGGGTCAGGGAAGGGCAACAGGGCGGATGCCCTGCGACCTAACAACAGAGCAGGTCCTTTCACCTTCCTGGAACTTGATGCTCTAAAGGACAGACAATACAGACTACTACTACTGTTTTTATCTACCTGACACCCAGGATGTTTCCTTATTCCTGAAAATAAGGCTTATCTCTTAATTAGGTTGACTTCCCTCTTATCTAGATCAGGCACATTGGGGGAACCAAGACAATATTCTTTAATGGCAGGCCTTGTCCTCCGACTGTCCTTTCATTTCCAAAAGTGAAGACCTGTGCAGAAAACTGTTAAGGAACAAGACTAAAACCTGCAGAACAACTGTGATGGCTTTCACAGCATATGTTTCTCAAAAAACCTAGAGAAGATGATGCTTGAAAGAAAAATTCCCCTCTCTACCGTATGAACAAGTTACAGTTACCACTGCCATGGAAACCGTCCCTGGAGCACCCTCTCCCCACAGTTCTTGCTCAGTGAGTGATGGTTGGTGACCGTGGGGTCCACGGGGTTCGCGTGGCCTCCGTGAGCAGCACCGGGGACGCTGGGGGGCACATCTGTGAGCGCTGCCTCCTGGTCCGGCTCACGCAAGAGGGGCAGCAGGCATAGGGAGAGCTTGGAGCCTAGGGCCCAGAACTTTGCTCCTCTGGGTTCTGTCGTTGGGGTGGGTTTTATTGCTAACATGCTGTGAGATCCTTTAGACCATTGAGCAGCCCTTTAACTGAGGGGAAGCGGTAGCTTTGAAGGGAGCGATGTGAAGAGCATGACCGGCCTTGCAGGCGTTCTGACGGTGCACAGGTGAGTCTAGGTGGGACTGTCCCCTCCAGTCCACGAGGAGGCCAGTCGAGCCACTTTGTGAATTGGTCTTGGTTTGCCTCTTGAGAGAACAGAGCCCAGCCAGAGGTGACAGGACATCTGGGCCTCACTTGTGTCCCCAAGGAAGGAAGCTCACCGGGTGAGAAGGGCATGCAGAAAACGGGCTTTGCTGGGGGAGTCTGGGACTCTTCCTCAATCTGGGCCCGCCTCCCAGGATGCCAAGAGTACAGGGGTGGTCTTAGGGCCCAGGGCAGGCAGTAGGCGGGGCATTTTGAGGAGGCCTGTGTCACCTCAAAGGGGAGCGTCCTCCGCCAGGGAGGGAGCCTCTGGCCACCATGGGGCCTCTGCCTGCTCCTTGCCGCAGCGAGGTCAGTGCAGCCGGGAGGGCCAGGGCAGAGCAGTCTCCGGACCAGAGTCCCTCCCCGTGGTCCTCAGAGCCCTATTTAAAAGTGAATTGGGCAGCATGCCCTCGAGGTGTGGACCTGGGTGGCCTGTTTCTAGATTCCAGCTTCTTAATCTCAGCTCTCCTCCCCAGAAAGTCGGCATGTTGAAGGTGTCTCACGCCGGGATGCTCACCGGGCCGCTGGACAGCCCATGCAGAGCAGGGCTCCTGGCAGCCGTCTGGAACAGCTCCCCAGGCGCAGGCCCTGTTAGGCGGGAACACAAGGCGAGCCCTCCTTTTTCCCCTCCCGGCTCGCCCAGAGCACAGAAGTCCCTGAACTGCACGCTCTGGCACTCAGGAGAGGACCCTGCCCTGCCCGCAGAGACTTCATGTCTGAAGTATAGGGTTTTGGGCTCAGAGCCTGCTGTGAGGAAAGTTGACAGGCCTCTGCCAATGTGTCCAGAGGACAGGGGGAAGCGGTGGGCCAGGTGTGAGCGCCAGACAGGAAGCTGAGGGTGCCTCAGCTCCTCTGAGCTCTGGTCTCCTCCTCCACCGACGCTGGTCACTCCCAGGCCTGCCTGTCCCACTCAGCCCTCAGTGGTCCCTGTCCCCTGCTCCTGCCACCCTAACAGCCAACAGCGTTTACAGATGTATCTTGCCTCTTGTCTCCCTGCTGTTACTAAACTGTAAGCCCCATGGGGCAAGGAGCTTGGTCTTTTTTTTCTTTTCCTTCCTGTAACCCAAGGACCTAGCATGGTGCCTGGTACGTAGTACAAAAGAGGTATTCATTGGCGACAGTGATGGGGCACAGGCTCTAGGGTCTGAAACACACGAGGCAGCTGTTCTGAGTCTCCCCCTGAGCCACCTCTCCCCTGTCGGCCCAGGCTGAGATAGGCTGACACAGGGCACAGCTGCAGGAAGCCGTGTTTGGTCCAGACAAGGTGCATCCTGCTTGATCTCCAGCAACTCTCTGAGCCCTTCCTTTGTTGCAGACGAGGCCTGGCGGTGGGGTGAGAATGTAGCCCATGGTCCCGTCAGGGACCATACATCCTCTTTGCCCGCCTGCCTGTCCTGATGCCTGTGTGGTGCCATTCAGCCCCGACCACGCAAGTTCCTGCGGACGCCCCGGAGGAGGCCACCTGTTGAGACATTGGCCGTGAGACGCAAAGCCTCAAGCTGAGACTCGTGGCTAAGCGCCTTAGTCTGGGCTGGGCCCTGAAGAGGCGCGTGGTCAGCGCAGCTTTTGGGTTTCAGTCCCTTGAAAGAGTAGCGACCTGAGGCTCGCCAGTGTGTGACGTGTGTTCAGTCAGGAGGTTAGTGAGGATTCACTTGGGCATTAACAGTGGCCCCCACCATTACCTCTATTTAGAGGTAGCCCCCACCATTACCTCTGACTGGTTAGTCACAAGGCGGAGCCTCCGGCAGGGCAGGGTCACCTTGGGGTGGAGGTCAGACCAGCCCACACTTGCCAAGACGACCCAGTCTTTCGGGGGGGGGGGATGGCACGGGACACTAGGGCTGTATTGGCAGTTGTGATGCCGTCAGCGTTGGTTTGGTGGCCTTGTGGATTTTTTTGTTGTGGTTTTTTTGTGGCTGTCTTTGTGACGGGGCTGAGTGGTTACATGCTCTGAGGTTCTGGTGTCCTCTCCAGCTCCCTGATATTCATTCCTGCAGTTTCTGACTCTCTAATACACAGAGGCCGTCGTGGGGGTGTCACCGAGGGAAGGGCCGGCGGAGCGTCCCTCCCCAGCCTGCGCCATGTCCCCTTCCTGCCTCCTCCCCACCCGCCCTCTTAGAACGGAAGCCTGTAGCTGCTTCTCAGGAACTCCTCCTGTTCCGTGTGTCCCGGTGCTGGGTCTGCTGCGCTTTCCTGACGTGTCGCAGCTTCCTCCACCGCCCTGGCGCATGCTCCTCGGCAGCTTTCTGCTCAAGGCTCAAGTGTTTGAAGATCAACATTGTATTCCTTCCCTGAGTCTCATCACTCCAAGTGATACTGTCCTAGTTCTTTTCAAGTGTCTCAGGACAAGATGGGAAGACTCTTCCATTGTTTCTACGTTTGTATGTTCGCACTAGGGGGTTCAGGGTGGGACAGCTTCTCTCAGAGGGCCCTGTGCTGAGCTCTGGGGCTCCAAGAACAAGGTAACAGCCACGTTCTCCAGAAGCTTGTTCTCACTGGGAGAGGGACACAAGCAGAGCCATGAAGCCTGGCACGGCTGGCACTGCGTGACGGAACGCCAGGCTCAGGGCTGAGCAAGAAGCCCGGTCCAGGTGGAGGAGGCAGGTGGAGACCTTCCTGAGCAACCAGAAGCCCGGGTTGCCCAGTGGGAGGGAGGGGGAAGTAGCCTGTGCCAGGGCAGGCATGGAGGACTCACCACATCGCCAAGTCGTGCTGGGGCGAGGCTCAGGGCAGAGGTGGGCTCAGCGCCACTGGCCAAGCTACCCAGGCATCCCCCCTCCGGTGAAGTGCGTCTCAGACAGTGCACCCCTGTTCTGCTGAGGGAACTCGGGTTCAGCACTTCTTAGGAACAGACTTGGCAGGCTTTGGGGCACAGTTGTGTCTCCAGACCAGATCAGACCCTTTTGCCCTGGGCAGCCGGGTGCTGGGGACCAGAGAGGAGGCATCCGGTGTGGCCCATGTGGTCCTCCCGCTCTTCCAGGAGCAAGGGCCGCACTGGCTGCCCATCCCTCCCAGGAGGGCGCTGCCAGCGGGCGTGGGTAGGTGTGAGTACATTCCCACGCAGGCGTGCTCTGCATGGAAGGAAGCCGGGAAGTGGGAGCATATGCAGTCCTGTTCCTTCGAGTGGGACCAGGAGAACTCAGTAGGGTCCTGGGAGTCATGTGCTGGTCCCTCCGCAGTCGGCCTTCAGCACCCAGCTCCACTGGCACGTACTGCTGCCGGCTTTGGTGCCCTCCCCTTCAGCCTGGCTGGCTTCTCTCTGCAGCCCCAGTGCCCTGGGCCCTCCCCCCTCCTCCTCTGAGCTCTGGAGACTCGGCATGGGCTTAGCTCGTTTCTTAGCTTGTGAATAGAGGGTGGGAGTCGTGTTATCCTAAAAGACCGTGCCGGACATCCTCTTGTCTTGCCCTCGCTCAGGATGCTGGGCTGAGTTTCCTGCTCTCACAGTTGTTGGACCACAGCACTGGAACAGGACTGGAGGGGCAGAGTTGTGTCAGTGTCTCATTGATACCGGACGATGGGGGACAGACATCAGCAGCTGCATTCTCTCTCCTCTCAAGGAAGGAGGTGGAGGCAGGACCCCGGCCCCTGCTCCAAGGAGACGGAGGCAGGACCCTGGCCCCACTCCAAGCACTTCCCCTCTGAGGCAGACACTGCTGTTGGTGTCGTGTACAGGTGGCCCCTGTCGAACAGCCAGCAGTCTCAAGTGTGGATGCGTAGGAACCGTCTTTATTGTTCTCTTTTGAAATTGAAATTCTCTTTGAAGTGTTGGGGAGTTGATGGGTCAGAAGTATTGACAAAGCTAGACTTTTTACTCCATTGGAAACTTGGTAATTTTGTTTATTTCCTAAAAGATATATTTCTGCAATAACCAGGGCATGTGTTAACACAGACCACCTGTACCAGACATAGGAGCAGCCCAGTTTAGATGGGGTGGGATGAATAGGAAGAGACCTAAAGCCTGACCCCTACAGCCGATGTAGGAGAACATTCGAGGAGAAAGATGGGTGAGGGCTAGGGTCCTTCTTTTCTGTTCAGTGAGAAGGCAGGTTTATTCAGGGACATACTATTAAAAAGCAGAGACATCACTTTGCGAACAACGGTCCCTATAGACAAAGCTATGGTTTTTCAGTAGTCAGATACAGATGTGGGAGTTGGACCATAAAGAAGGTGGAGCACTGAAGAATTGATGCTTTCCAATTGTGCTGAAGAAGGCTCTTGAAAGACCCATGGACTGCAAGGAGATCAAACCAGTCAATCCTAAAGGAAATAAACCCTTTGTACCCATTGGAAGGACTGATGCTGAAGCTGAAACTCCAATAATTTGGCCACCTGATAGGAAATTCTGACTCAATGGAAAAGACCCAGGTGCTGGGGAAGACTGAAGGCAAGAAGAAAAAGGGGCAATAGGATGAGATGGTTAGATGGCATCACCAACTCAATGGACGTGAGTTTGAGCCAATTCCAGGAGATGGTTAAGGACAGGGAAGCCTGACGTGCTGCAGTCCATGAGGTTGCAAAGAACTGGGCTAAACTTGTCTGAACACCACCACCACATTCCACAGACAGAGTATGGGCCGTCTCAGGTGAGTGACCCCAGGGTACGAGGTTGTCAGCCTTTATAGGGATGAGTAATTTCATATGCTAGTGAGTGGGAATACTCTAGCTATTTTGGGAGAGGGGCAGGGATTTCCAGGAATTGGGCCACTGCCCACCTTTTAACCTTTACAATCTGCTTTGGAAGTATGGTGCCTGTGGGTGTGTCACTTAACTTTCTGATATGTTACAGTGAGCTTATGCTGAGGCTCAAGGTCTAGTGGAAGTCCACTTGTCCACGGTCTTGGACCCAGATGGTTCTAGTCAGTTCATGGCATGTTCTTGGGCTGTGTCCTTCTTTTAAATGCCAGGTCCCCTTCCTGACTAATGCACCCCTCAGAGGTTTACTCCCGCATTCTTATGGGAATCGGAGGGACAACAGTCCATCTTCTGTAGCTGCCCTCAGGCTGAGTAGGGGCACTGACCCTGCCTGTCAGGGAGTGAGAATCTCTGAATGCCTGACCTAGGGGCCCCAGGGGCAGGACAGCCCCTTGTTTTGAGTAGGTATGGGCTGCGGTCCTCGCACAGCCGTTATCTTGATGTGGAATTGTTACAGCTGCTTCCACAGCCTTCCTATTTTTGAAGATGAAGCATTTTTGTAACAGCATCAGGGTATAATAACTGTCTATAAACAACAAAAGACTTAAAAGGCACAGTTAAACGTGATTACAGTGTAATTGATAAAGAAGTAAGTCACTGATATGACATACAGCGTTTTAAGGTAACAGCTAGAGCTCTGGCGTTATACCAGGACATGTTTCTGCATTAGTAACATCCATATGTTGTATTTTTTAAATTTAAGAATTTTTTATTGGGGTAGAGTTGCCTTACAATGTTGTACCACAAAGTGAGTCAGCTGTATGTATATGTACATCCCCTCCTCCCACGCCCCATACAGCATGTTTTTAATAGGATTGACTCATGTCATAATGCCCTCCATATAACTTAACATGCTGAATAATAATAGATGTTTCTCTCTGAGACGCCTCCGGGTCCCTCTGAAGCATCCCAAAGTTAGCTGAAAGTCAAAAGAACTTTTGATTAAAATTTGATATTTGGGAAGTTTATCAGAAAGTTTCAAAAATACTTGATCAAATAAGGTCTCTCACTGCTGAAACCTTTTACCTCAGATTGGGACTTGAACCCATGTGGCTGGGACTCAAACCCAGCCAAAACCCACAGTACCTGGTTTCAGGACCTAATGAAGCTCAGGTTCTTGATGTCTCATCACAAAGAATTCAGTGAGACAAAGTGATAGGTAAGAAGTGGATTTATTCAGGTTCAGAGAGAAGCGTACTCCACAGACAGTGTGTGGACCATCTCAGAGGGTGCATGCTGCTAGAATGTGGTGTGGTTAGTTGGTATAGACTGGGTAATTTCATATGCTAATGGGTAGGAGAATTACTCCATCTGTTTTGGGGAAGGGGTGGAAATTTCCAGGAGTTGGGCCACAGCCCACTCAGTTCAGTTCAGTGGCTCAGTCATGTCTGACTCTGCCACCCGATGGACTGCAGCACGCCTCTCAGAGCCTACTCAAACTCATGTCCAGAAGTCCCTGACGACATCCAGCCATCTCATCCTCTGTCATCCCCTTCTCCTCCCTGATGCCTTCAATCTTTCCCAGCATCAAGGTCTTTTCCAGTGAGTCAGTTCTTCGCATCAGGTGGCTGAAGTATTGGAGTTTCAGCTTCAGCATCAGTCTTTCCAATGAATATTCTGGACTGATTTCCTTTA
>ML661920.1:285784-307946 GCA_007570785.1 Antilocapra americana
CTGTTTCCATTGTTTCCCCATCTATTTTCCATGAAGTGATGGGACTCGATCTTAGTTTTCTGAATGTTGAGTTTTAAGCCAGCTTTTTCACTCTCTTCTTTCACTTTGATCAAGAGGCTCTTTAGTTCTTCTTTCTCCCATAAGGGTGGTGTCGTCTGCATATCTGAGGTTATTGTTATTTCACATGATGTACTCTGCATATAAGTTAAACAAGCAGGGTGACAGTATACAACCTTGTCGTACTCCTTTCCCAATTTGGAACCAGTCTGTTGTTCCACATCTGGTTCTAACTGTTGCTTCTTGACCAGCATACAGATTTCTCAGGAGGCAGGTAAGGTGGTCTGGTATTCCCATCTCTAAGAATTTTCCACAGTTTGTTGTGATCCACACAGTCAAAGACTTTGGCACGTAGTCAATAAAGCAGAAGTAGATGTTTTTCTGGAACTCTCTTCTGGAACCACCCACTCCTTGGTCTTTTAACAGTGCCTTGGAACTGTCATGGTACCTCTGGGTGTGTCATTTCACTAGTTGATTGAGGATCAAGGTCTAGTCTTGGTCCCTTTTGATTCTAATTGGTTTATGTTGTGTCCTTGGGCTATGCCATTCTTTCGAAAGGTGTGCCCTGCCCCTTTCCCTCCTGTTACACTATGAGACAATATTTATTTGTTTCACTGGTAGCTCAGACAGTAAAGAATCTGCTTGCAATTCAGGCAACCTGGGTTGGGAAGATCCCCAGGAGAAGAAAATGGCAACCCACTCCAGTATTCTTGTGCCTGGAGAATTCCATGGACAGAGGAGCATGGTAGACGACAGTCCATGGGGTCGCAGAGTTGGACAGGACTGAGTGACTAACACTTAAAGTTACAAGAGATCTCAAAAGCAAATACAGATCACTTACACAAGCTGTTATCAGGGGCATTCCAGAACTTCCCTGGTGGTCCCGTGGCTAAGATTCTGCACTTCCACTGTAGGGGGCAAGGATTCTGTCCCTAGTCAGAAGTTAAAAGACATTCCAGGAAGACTTTGTTCCCTTTTAACAGAAAGAAAAACCAAATTCTGGTGTTACTTTACCTTACTCCCAACATACTAAATAATTCTAGTTAAATATTTCTTTCTGGGATACCTCAGGAGCCCTCCCAAAATCGATTTACCCAACTGAAGTCAATCCAATCTTAGAAAATCCTGGTTGTACATAACTCTTTGTAGTATTTTTTCATTCCTCACACCTCCTTTTACTGAAAACACATGCTTTCCTTAAAAGTTTTTTCCATGTTGGGTTATTTTTCTTGCTGACACATTAGCAATAGATACAAGGTCTAGTAAACCATGGTACATAACATTGATGACATCAGTCTAGTACTAAATATTTTCCAGATGATGTGAAACTGAAGTTCATTCTGGCCAGATTATTTTCTGAGTATTTATATAAGCGCTTAATTTTCTTTAAGTCAATTTTGTGAATTAATTTTTGGCAGTACCTTACATCTACAAGACACATATAGATACATTTGAACAGGCAAACACAGAGGCCTCATCTAAAATTTCAGCCATGAGTCAGGTACAGCAGTATAAACCCATTAGTCTGCAAAAGAGGTTGGATTAAAATTGAGTTTCTGGCAGGTGGAACAAATCAAGCTTATTTGTCTCACTGGCTAAGCCCTTTCTACTAATATTTATGGAAAATGCTTAAGATTTTTATTTGTCCTTGACGAGTCCCAAATTATTATTTGTTTAAATTTGGCTCTGTGGGTTATTCCTTGCAGCACATGGAATCTTTTGTTGCCACAGGCAGACTCTAGTCTTGGTGTGTGGGCTGAGTATTCTTCATGGCCCTTCGAATCTTAGTTCCCCGACCAGGGATCAAACCTGCACCCCTGCTTTGCGAGGCAGGCTCTGGACCACTGGGCCTTTTCTGATGGAAAAGGCCCTGTTGCAAATTCTGTACTCCCTCTTTCAAATTTTGCATTATATTATTTTTAATGAAACAAAGATGAATATTTTTAATGATAAAAGGTACAATTCACAGAGAAGATAGGCATCATAAACCATTAGACACATAACAACAAACAAAAATAAGATATAGCAAAGGTCATATCAATCTTATATCCTACACAAATATATTTAAAATGTTGTATCTCGTTCCTTGTAATTGGATGTCCAAAGGACATTTAGAAAACTTGGCAAAAAGATAAATATTACTTATTTTCAAAAAGTAGAATTTTTGTTTTTTTGGTGATTCACTTATATACATACATTATTTTTGAAATTATTTCCCATTGTAGGTTATTACAGGATATTGGGGCTTCCCTGGTAGTTCAGCTGGTAAAGAATCTGCCTGCAGTGCAGAAGACCCTGGTTAGATTCCTGGGTTGGGAAAATCCCCTGGAGAAAGGGATAGGCTACCCACTCCAGTATTGGGCTTTTGTGGTGGCTCAGATGGTAAAGAAGCTACCTGCAATGTGGGAGACCTGGGTTTGATCCCTGGGTTAGGAAGATCCCCTGGAGGAGAGCATGGCAACCCACTCCAGTGGATTGGATTGGGCTGGAGAATCCCCATGGACAGAGGAGCCTGGCAGGCCACAGACCATGGGGTCACAAAGAGTCGGACGTGAGTGAGCAACTGAGAACAGAACAAGATGCTGGCTATCGTTCCCTGTGCTGTACAGGGAACCTCTGCTGCTGTGGCACGTCTGTTTCTTTAAATCTGAAAGTGAAAGTCACTCAGTCGTGCTGACTCTTTGCTACCCCATGGACTGTAGCCCTAACAAAAATTCTCTAGGTCAGAATACTGGAGTGGGTAGCCTTTCCCTTCTCCAGGGGATCTTCCCAATGCAGGGACTGAACCCAGGTCTCCCGCTTTGTAGGCAGATTCTTTACCAGCTGAGCCACAAGGGCATTCTCTTCATGCTAAGTCAAACAAGTGATTGCACTTTTTTTGCATTTTAAAAAGGTGGCGGAGATAGGAGTTCCTTGAGAAAACCAGGTAGGACACTTGTATCTCAAAGGCACAGACAAGTTCCTCCCAGGATGACTTTGTTTCCCCTTTCTTTAATCTTGATACTTTTTCAAGATCAATAGGCAAGGTTTGGGAGCACTTTCAGAGCCACGCCTCTAGTTCTGTGAAGATCTGACTTGTGAAACAAGGACATTTTTTTTTCTTTTTTAAAAAGATGTAGGTGACTACTTCTCAAGGACATTGAGAGACTGACACACCCACTCACCATGTTGGAATGTTTCACTTTTCCTCATTTAACCTGAGGGAGAAGCCCTCCCCCAAAATTCCTGTCAGGCACCATTAGCTCAGTCAGACCGCTGGGCTCCCATGTGGGTGATCTAGTCACAACCTCGTGCAGCCCTCAGTCTGGCCTTTGCCATGAGGAGGCTTGCCTGCAGCCCCGCGGAATCCCATCTAAGGTGCCAGGACAGCCTTTTGCCAGCCTTTCTCCTTGGTGCACTTGTGTCCTGTGGCGCCGTTGGCTTGAGTTTTACGAGCACGCAGCAGAAGCGTTCACGGCGCTGCCGTGTCTGGGTCTGTCCACTCAGAGGCAGAGGTGTTGAGAGTCTGGATGCAGAGGAAAGCCACCTTTGCTTCCAGCACCGTGGACCAGTCAGCAGCTCATCATAGTCTGACAGTTTGGATGGGGTAGAACAGAGACCTCTCGCGAGCGACTGGGCATGTTCTGCTCCCTACCAGGAGTCATTTTTTCTTGATGGGTGCCAGTTCTTTGAGGGTCTCCAAACTGCTGTTGCCTGGGATTTAGTGGGCAAGTCCATCTCCCAACAAGGGGACAGTGCACTCAGGCATGGGCAGCGCTTGGTTTGGGGCATTCCGTCAGTCCCCATCATCTTACAGGGTTGGGAAGCAGGTCAGTCAGCCCCTGTATCTACTAAGAAAACTTTCCTACCAGCCATGTCAAGGCTTACCTGAGGCTTCTCTGGAAAATGAACCCCGGAGGCTTCTCCAGGTTCATCTTTGGGAGATGGGTAGGCCCTGGGCCCCGTCACCCTTTGGTCCTCTCAGCCATCGTTGCTTTGAGAACTCCAATACCCCTTCAGGACTGGCGACGGTCACACTTCCAGTGGCCCTCTTGTTCACACTTAAAACATGTTTTCTCAGTGAGATAGTGGCTCTGATCCAGGCTTCCTGCATCCTATCCTCAGCGTGGGTCTTGGCAAGGGTGTGTAACCCTGAGGTGGTGCTGGGGTTAAGGCTGCTGCCAGTAATTAGGCTTTGTCATGTTGTCCCTGAATCCTTTTTGTCTCTTCTCCCCCATAAAGAAAAAGAGAAATAGGGTCGCCATCACCGACTCGATGGACATGGGTTTGGGTGAACTCCGGGAGTTGGTGATGGACAGGGAGGCCTGGCGTGCTGTGGTTCATGGGGTCGAAAAGAGTCGGACACTGCTGAGCGACTGAACTGAACTGACCTGCCTCATAAACAGTTAATCATCCGCAGTATCCTGTATGTAAACAAATAAAAGGCATGCCCCTTTTGTTTCTTGAGGTTCTGAGGCTGCCATTCAGATTGCTGCTGTCATCTTTTTAAAAACAACTATTCCTGGGGACTTCCCTGGTGGTCTGGCAGTTGAGACTGTCCTCCCAGTGCAGGGGGTATGGATTCAAGCCCTGGTCAGGGAACTAGATCCCACATGCCACAACCAAGACCCAGCTCAGCCAAATAAATAAATATTAAAAAAAAAAAACAAAAAACCTATTCCTGAACAACCTTCTTAGAGTCTGACTTTATGTAATTCGCCTCAACGTAGTGATGTCATCTCTCACCGCTTGTCCTCTATAACAATCAAAAAAACTTTTGCAAACTGTAGACGATTCCAGAACAGAGATGATGAATGTTTCTCATGCCAATCTTGTCCATTCTTTGAAAATGTTCTAACCTGTTGCCTTCACTGGCCCGCCAGTGAAGCCTGCCAGTCTCCTCTGGCCATGGAATTCAGGCAAGAATACTGGAGTGGGTTGCCATTCCTTTTTCCAGGGGATCTTCCCAACCCAGGGATCGAACCCACATCTGCTTTGCAGGCGGATTCTTTACCATCTGAGCCACCAGAGTCGCCCCTTCTATGCTGTTTATACTGTTAAGTACCCCCAAAGGCCATGTCAGTGAGCTTATTTATGAGTCTGGAGTCTCCAGCTCCCCAGATGGGACGTCAGGGGTACATGGTCTGGCAGACTGTCACCCCTTCAGAATTGGGGTATTCCCAATTAGGAGCTCCGAGTTGTGGACCTCAGGGAGGCTGACTCAGAAGGGGATCACCTGAAACATTGGGCTCCTGTGGGGGAATGGGGTATGAGCCAGGCACACCAAAAAGTTCTCTAGACTTGGATTTTGAAATAGGGTCTTGCTTCCCTAATAGTTGGTAAAGAATCCGCCTGTAATGCAGGAGACCCCGGTTCAATTCCTGGGTTGGGAAGATCTGCTGGAGAAGGGATACGCTACCCACTCCAGTGTTGTGGCCTGGAGAATTCCAAAGACTATATAGTCCATGGGATTGCAAAGAGTCCAGCAGGACCGAGTGACTTTCAGTTTCATTTGAACATTTGGATGAATGGGACTCCCCGCCCCATTTGCCTTTTCTTTTACAAAATAAGACCAGCTGCAAAATGGTATTGTAGTTTAATGACCCAGTATTGTTTGCCCAATTGGTCTGTATTTCCCCCAGTTAGCTGACCTGCATCCTAGCAGGGAGTCCATCTGGACGCTTACACTAGCTCCCATGTTTTTTTGGGAGGGCTTGACAGGGCTCTGACGGGTCCTAGCTGGTGGTGCTTACTTGCCCTGGCCTTCTCCCAATGTCAACAACAGGGTTCCTGTAGGCACCTGCAGTCTGCCAGGTTGGTTAGCATAAGGAAGCCCCTTGGATTCGTCAAGGAAAGGTCAGTCCTTGGCTGGGGACAAGCAACCAGAGTCAGGGCCTGAATCCTTCAGACACAGAGGGAGGAGAACCAGCTAAGCAGTCTGTCACTGAAACAGCAGAAAGAGAAACAGCAGAGCCCAAGTGTGTCCCCTCAGGGCGGGGACACCACAGGAGACAAGGCTCCCTTCAGCGCAGGGTCCTTGTGCAGGAGGCTGCCTCAGAAGGGACGAGGCAACACCCACCTGCTGGCCGGGCTCACCAGGAAGTCAGGAGAGAAGCCTCAGTCTCCCACCAACTAGGACACCTTAGAGCGTTTATTTTAAACCACTCAAAAAAAAAAATTGTTTCAGCTATTTATATAAGGAATACATGTTCACTGTAGAAAATCTGGGAAAGAAAGTATAAAGAAGGAAGTCACCTGTTACCCCGCCACCCACAGCTGACTACTGTTCTCCGGGATTTTTCCATCCGTGATCTGTGTGGGATCCCACAAGGACAAGCTGTTTTATAACCTGCTTTTACACTTCTGCTGTTTTAAGCGTGTCGCTGGCTCACCAAGTTCTCCACGCCCGCGTGGCGCCACATCGAGGGAGGGAGGTGGCCCAGTTTTGTAGCCAGCCCTTTATTGTTGGAGTTCTGAGCAGTTGTCCCGTTCTGAGTGACTTCGTTCTTCGTTATCTCTGTGGGGCGATGGTTCTTGAAGGGGCTGAGGGCGATCTGGGCCCCCAGGGGACACTTGGCAGTGGCTAGAGAGATTTCCTTCCCCTTGTCCCAAGCAGGGTGAGTGATACTGCCGGCATCTAGAGGCGGTCGGCAGCAAGCACCCCTCCTCCCACCCGCTGTTGGCACCGTGGTGAGGGTGTCCTGGCCGGGCCCTGGCTGCACTGCGGGTGCCGTGTGCTCTGGTGCTCCTGGGTGACTTCCGCTCCAGACACTGCGTGGAGACAAGTGTGTATTGTCACGTGGCTGGGCATTTCTTAGACTTCCCATGTTTGACCATAGTTTCAAGGAATATGAAAATAGCCCTGTTTAAAGGTCTCGAATCCAGAGGAGAGGCGGGGAGGCTCTAGGGACTCTGGCTGAAGGGCCCACGGACGGCTGAGCTGGGTACATCGTCAGCTCTGTTTGTTCCCAAAATAGTGCAGCTTACACCTTCGCGTTTAGTATAAAGCAAGAAAAGTGGCCGAGGGAGCAGCGATGGGTTTGAGTCAGGGTAGCTCTGAGCCTGCGGGAGACACGTCTCCTTACAGGGTCCCAGGGAGCTTGACCCAGTTCCTGAGGGCCCCTGAGTGGCGTGTGCCCCACCCCAGCTGTGGGCCAGAGGGCGAGGCCCCGAGGGTGTTGACTTTACAGTCCTGCCCTGAGCCCTGCCCACCCGGCCTTACTGGTGACTCCTCCGCACAGGGTGACTTGCAGTTCCAGCTCCTTTGGTCTGATCACTGCTAATTCGGGGTGTATCCAACACAGTCTAGGTGGTGAAGGCGATGTGCCTGTCAGGCCAGGCCCCTCAGGTACCCACGCAGTCATTCCTGAGCCTGCGCCTGATGGGACCCTGAACAAGCAAGGGGGCCTTCAGCTCGAGGGAGCACACAGGCAGGCCTCAGGGTGGAGACCTGCCTGCTGGCCACCCCGGCCGCTGCCTCTGGGAGCTGCTCAAGCCCCCCTCAGCAGTAGAGGCCTCCCCAGAGGGGCGCACTTCGTGCTTTTTGCTCTCAGTCACCAGACTACAGTCTACAAAGCACTACCTGGTCTGGCCCAGCCCCCACTTGCTGGAGGGGGACCGTAGCTAAAGAGGAAGCTGAGAAAAGAAGCGTCCTGCCTGATTCATGCCCCTGGCCTGGAAGTTCATGGCGAAAGGGCAAGCGCAGCACTGGGCCCTGGCCCGCAGGCTAGTCAAGGACCCCCAGAGTGGTGCAGAGCCCCCTTCCATGCCAGATGGCTTGCCCTCTTACGCCCAGCCTACTTGGGTGTTCACTCACCCAGCCTCTGCCCCCTCCCCCAGCAAAGGCTCTGCCTGCCTGAGTCCCTCACCCCCGCCTGGCCACCAAGGAGGATGCCAAGGCATGCTTGGTACTCCACTGCTGTCTCAACCTCCTTGTCATGGGCCCTGCGGTCTAGGTTGACAGCTGCCCATGGGACATGAGAGACCACAGTTCATAGTAGGCATGACTGCCAGCCTGGGGCAGGGAGGCCATGCCGGGCTTCTCCCAGTGATACGGTAATAACCCCAGGAGGGTCAGGTCTGGGCCCGCTGGTTACGCAGGGGCAGCCCTGGCCAGCAGGGGGCAGCAGACTTGGTGGACTGAGGAGCTGGAGCGGACAAGCCCAGGGGCTGCAGGCTCGCTCCTGCCTAGGAGCCCACCCACCCACGGTAGGACTCCCAAGTGGGATGACGGGTGGGGACAGCAGTAGCTGGGAGACAGACCAAAGACCTTACCTGGAACAGACCACCCTCTCCCTGTTTGGGGACCCGCCAGGGGAGGCCCGGGAACTGGGGCACCAAGGGTCCTGGAGAGGTGGCTGCCAGGATGGGGTTGCTGAGGGGGCCTTGGGGCTCCCTGGGAGGGACGGGAGGGCTAGGCCTGGGGAGGCTGGAAGGGAAGGAAGCAGAGCAGAGAGATTATTTAGGAAATAGAGTAGGTGTTAGGGTGGGAGGGGGAGGCAACAGGGAGAATCTGCTTGGAAGAGGAGGAAATGGCTTTCGGGGGCGGAGCTGGAAAAGTACCAAATTTCTGGGCTCCTGCCCTTCCCCCCAGCATCCAGAGATTCTCCAGGCTGCAGGCTGGGGCCGAGTGAAATGCCAGGCTCCACCCTGAAGGCCCCTGAATAGATCCTCTAGATGCTCAGGCTGGGGCTGCCAGCAGCCCAACCTGGTCTGGCAGACAGGGCCAAGGCAGGAGGGCAGAGGGGTTCACGGAATAGGACTGGGGCACAGCAGGGTCCCAGCTGACAGCGAGGCGGATGGGGCAGGCCAGGCCTCAGAGCCGGTGCTCGGCTCTGGGCTGCCCTGGAAAGAGGAGGCACCACTCAGACCTGGGGCAGGCCAAAACCCTAGTTTATTTAGGCATCAGCAACATCTCAGCCATCACAAAAATAAACTCTACCAAGGGCGGTGGAAGTCTCTACAGCAAGGCTAAGGGCTCAGCCACCACACAGCTACCCTCCGGGGCACGTGGTGGGCACGGCCCAGGCAATAAGTTAGGAAGCAGAGGAGGAGGAGCTGGTGGAGGCATCAGGTGTGGCCAGGGCTTCACTTCTGGGCCGGCATGAGGTCATCAATGGCCTGGCCCTGCTCCAGCCGCTGCTCCATCTCGACAAGCAGCTTCACGCCGTCCACCACCATCTGCACCAGCTCCACCTCCGAGAAGCCCAGGCGGTCCGCGTTGGAGACGTCGAAAACCCCACCCACGGCAGCCGTGTCCACACCGCCTGGGGAGACAGCCAGCTCAGCGGGGCTGGGTGGGGGGCTGCCACGGGGGAGCGGGCTGCCACGCTGGCCCCCAACTCACCTGTGCCTCGCTTCTGAAGCCGCAGCCGCTTGAGCACCTCGGGGAACTTCTCGTGCTTGCCCAGGTGGGGCAGCTTGATGTGCACCCCGGCCCGCAGTCCCGTGCCCAGGTTGGATGGGCAGGTAAGGATGTAGCCCAGGTGAGGGTTCCACATGAACTCGTAGTTCTTAGACTTGAAGAGCGTTTCAATCTGGAGGTGGAGAAGGTGTGAGAGGTGGGGCCTGGATGAGAGACTCCCCAGGGGACCAGCTGGGACCCGGATAGCCCCCTCCCGCAAGACCCTGAGGTGACAAAAGACCGGGTTCCCCAGGGGGTTGATGCGGCACCTCCGTCTCTGCGTGAACCCTGGGGCCTGGCCCTGCCCCTCCATGGCACCAGCCCTGACCTGGGTGAGGCCATTGCAGAAGCGTGTGAACACCTCCTTCATGTTGCCCCCCTTCTGCATGGAGATGACCCGCAGGTGGTCCTCCTCGTTGATCCACACCAGGAAGGTCTTATTGTCGTTATGCCTGGGGAAGGGGCACTGTCAAGTGTCCTCCCTGGATAAGGGTCTCAGGACACATCCAGGAAGAAAACTTCTCGAGGCCCCGAGGGCCAGGGCACTTGCCAGGTACCTGAGTCCTCACCCCAGGTGTCCCTAGGCCCCGGGGGCTGCTATCACGACTCTAGCCCCATCAACACCCTGGGGGGACACAAAGCCCTGAGCTGCTTCCCAGCTAGCCGGTCAGGTACCAGTACCATGTGGTCCCCGCCCCGCCCACGGGGGGTCGCTCTATCCCGACACAGAGGCCGGGGGCCCGGGCGGTGCGATCCCATCCGGAGCCTGTGAGCCCTGCTCCCCAACCCCCACTCGAGGAAGCATCTGCGTCACCCCGCACCTGACCGACTCCCCGAGGGCGGCGGGTGGGAAAGGAGAGAGCAAACAGGAGCCGCGACTCCCAGGGGCGGGGGGAGGAGGAACGCCGACCCGACGGCCCCACCCACCCGGGGCCCTCCCGCACCTGCGTGCTCAAGGTCACCTGCGAGGAGGCCCGGGCGGCACCAAACCCACCCGAGGAGCGCGGGGCGGGCGGGGGCCGGGGATACGCACCAAATGCCACGGGCGTCGGGCCAGTCGCGGGCCATGCCTGAGGCCAGCAGCAGGGGCGACACGGGCTTATCGAAAAGGAAGTGGTCGTCGATAAGCTGCTGCTGTTCCGCCTCCGTCATGCTTTTGAGCGCATAGTACCTCCCCGCCAGGTCACCGTCCAGGCTCGACAGGGCTGCGGAGGAGCGCGCTCAGGAGGACGGGTAGGCTCCTGCCCCACACCGCCACCGCCCCGCATCCCCAGAATGCCCGCTCGGCCTGGCTGGAGCCCAGTAAGTCCTCTCGGTCCGAGCGACGGGCCGCTCCGGAGCGACACGGCCCAAGCCGGCCCTCGCCCGGCCCCAGGGCGCTGTGGGCGCGGGGCTGGGCGTCGGTGCCTCCAGGAAACCCGAACCGACGGGCCGATAAGAGCGCGGCGGCTCGGGTGACTGGTAAACAGGCCGGCAGGGCCCCGGGCCCGACCCTTACCTTCGACGGCGAGCTTCTCGATGGCGCGGCGCTCCCCGCGGCTGCAGTGCGGGGGGAGGCAGAAGCCGCGGATGCTGCGGCCCGTGCGCACCCGCGAGCTCAGCACGTAGTTGGGATCCAGATCGTCGCCGCCCTGGGGGCCGAGCAGGGCTGAGCGCTGGGCGACCCCTCCCCACCCAGCCGGCCCCGCTGCCCCGGGCCACCCCGCACCTGCAGGTTATCGGGGTTGAGGTCGGTCTTGTGCTCGTCGGTGGGCTTATAGCCTCCGTGCCGGTCCTCGATGATGGGGTCAAAGAGCTCCTTGAACACGTCGTACGACTCCTCGTCGCCGGCCACGCAGCCCACGGTCATAATATAGGGGTGGCCTGGGGGGAGGGCGGAATGGGTACAGTGACGTCACTGCCAGGCCCGAGCAAGCCGCCGAAGACCCTGCAGCTGTGCGCGCAAAGAGGGCGCCCGGACCTTGGCCTGTGGGGGACCGGGGGCGGGGGCGCTGGCCCCCAGCCGCGGGTTCCTGTGCTGTCCCCCGAGCTGAGGCGCGCGTACCTGGGTTGTCCACGCCGGTCTGGATGACGTCGTCCACCGTGAAGCCGCTCGGCGTGCTCTTAGCGCGCAGCTCGGCGTACAGCTCGGGGGTCAGCACCTTGGCCATGTGGTTGTTGTGGCCGCTGAGGTCGGGGAACTCGTCTTCGGCCGGGAAGCGCAGCTTCAGAGCGTTGTGGCTATTGGAGAAGGGCATGGCGGCGGCGGGCTGCGGGGAGGCGCGGGAGTCAGCGCGGACCCGAGGCTCCGGGCCTCCTGGGGACCTGCTCACCACCCAGGGCCCCGGGCCCGTCAGCCCGGTCACGGCCAAGGTCAGCGGGGTCGGCGCTTGCACGCAGGGGGCTACCACAGCGCCCAGGCCCCCCGGCCCAGCTGGCGCGCCCGCCCCGGGCGGCGGACCCTGGGATGTCCGGAGAGCGCGACTCCCTGGCCCCCGCCCCCCGCTCCGTGCACAACAACCCCCGCCTCGGTGCCCCGCGGCCCCCACCCCCAGACCTCGGGCTCACTCACTGAGCAGTCGGGCAGGGGCGGGGGCTCTAGGTCCGTCTGCAGCTCAGGGCGCGGCGCAGGCGAACAGCGGCGGCTCCGCGCTCCCGCGGCTCTTAAGGGGCGCGACGCAGGCCGCCCATTGGCCGCTATTTATAGCCCATTCATTCCATTGGGTCGCGCTGCGGGGTGGTGCCGCCGCTTTGTCCGCCACCCTCTGCCCCGGGAGCCCCCCCCAACCCCAAGCAGCCCACCTCGACTGTCCCCTGGCCGGGACCCCGCGCAGCCTGCCTAACCCCACCCCGCGCCTGCCCAGGATCCCGAAGCCAGGACCTCAGGCCCTCGGATATTCCGGATTCCCCCACACCCACGCCTGCCTCCGAGCGGGAAACCGAGGCAAGAGAGCCGGCAGGCACTTGAGAACGCTCGGCCTTGTCTGCACCCCTGCCCCTGCCTTCCCCCCTCCCGCCAGTCCCCGCGGTGGTCGCGACAACGGGCCAGGCGGGAGCCGTCCCGGGCTTCCACGGCAGGTACCGCCACCCCCCCACCTCCCAACCTCCCCCCACAACCTTCTCCCGCACAGTCTGAGTTGGCGCCGAGCCGCCGACCTTCTTCAAGGTGCCCGCAGGCATCTCCCCGGCGATCTTGGTGCAGAGCGAAGGCACGCGGGAGGCGCAGTCTGGCTGCCGCCCAGCAGGGTGGCACCCTTGGTGCCGTGACCTTGGGCAAGTCCCCGGGCTTTGGGGTCATCTGAGTTGGAGACTCAGCCCCTTCTGGTTGATGAGCGAATACTGACTGCGGCCCTGCTGGGGAGTGTCCAGTCCCAGAGCCCGCAGACCCCAGGCCTGGGCCCTCTTCCAGGGACAAGTTCATCTCCACACCCCACCCCAAAGGTCGTCCTCAGAGACTCTCCGCAGAGGTTGGAGGAAATGCTCACAAACAATAAGCACATGTGAGATTTAAAAAACAAAAAACTCACTGAAAATCAGAATCATGCAACTGAAAGTAATGACTGCCTTCCACTATCCCCAACACCCCAGATTGGCACCAGCCAGTGTTGGCTATGGGCTGGAATGTGGGGAGACAGGCGTTCGCGGGCTGCCTGCAACTGTGAAGTGCTACACCATTTTTGGAAAGTGATTTGGCAGTATTTATTAAAACATAAAATCTTTGTACTCCATGACCCGGCAATCCCACTTCGAGGAATCCAGCCTTTAGTCTCACCTCTCTCTGCACACAGCTCAATCCTCTCCAGTAGGATTGTATGTAACCGGATGCCCATCACTTGGGGACTGGCCGGGGGCAGGGAAGGCATCTCTCCAGTGTGGAATATTACACAGCTATTAAAAAGCGTGACTTAGGGACTTCCCTGGTGGTGCAGTGGACAAAAACCCAGCTATCAACGCAGGGGACAGGGATTTGAGCCCTAGTCCAGGAAGATTCCACCTGCCCAAGGGGCAACTAAGTCCATGCCCTGTAACTACTGAGTCCCAAGAGCGGAGAAGCCACTGCAACAAGAAGCCGGCAGACCACAACACAGGGCAGCCCCCCTGGTCACCGCAACCAGGAAAAGCCTGAGCGCAGCAAGGAAGACCCAGAGCAGCCAGAAACAAATCAATGAATTTTTTTTAAAGGGTGAAATGGCGCTTTTATGGTTAATGTCCATCATATGGTTGCTTTGTGAACAAAGCAAGGAAGGGGGGAAACACTTATCTATGTGTTTATTCAACAAAATCCCTCCAGGACTGCACAGGACTGCTGCGTGTGAGCTTGGCAGCTGTGAGCAAGCAGCCCAGGCAGCAAGATATGGTCAAGAACAGGGAGGAGACGGGTGCCTGGGCAGTGGGGCCGAGCGGCGATCCATGTGCTGGGGCTTCCGAGGGCTCCGCAGCGCGGGGTGAGCCCATTCCTCCACCTCCGCCTCCGTGCATGGCCCACGGTTACCGTGGAGGACTCCTGCCTCTTCCCTTGCTCCATCTGGCATGTTTTGACCTGCTCCCAGTCAGCATTTTTTTAGACCCGCAAAGCAAAGCAAGGTAAAACAACAGACAAATGGCTCCAGACTGGCCAGACAGGTATCCTTGAAGCCTGAAGTTCCTGGGTTCCGTGTCCCCTGCTGCCCCTCTCCCTAACTTTAGGAATATCTGCATGTGCCCCCACCCCACACCAAGGCCTGATGGACTCAAGCTTCTGTTTCTAGAAACCGAGTGCTGGCCCGGGAGGCCTTCTTGACTTTCAGACCCCAGGGATTGGGGGTAGGCGGCGCTCAGGGCTTCCTTCCTCTCTGTAGCCTCAGCAGCTTCTCAGAAGGTCCCCCCCTACTTTCAGGCCACCAACGGCCTGACCCATTTAGGGGTACGGAGGCAGGGAAGGACCCCTGTTCTCCTCTCCACAAGCAAGGTCCACACTAGAGAACAGAAGTCCAGAGGCTTGGGGTCTTGCCCAGGGCCTGCCTGGGGCTTCAGCAGTTCTCAGCCTTCTGAGATGCGTATTTTGTCCTAGTTTTGCAGATGAGCAAAGGGAAGATGAGAAGGTGGGTGATGGGGAACCAGGTCCGAGGTCTGGCAATCCCCCTGTGACCCTGCAGTGCCTGGGCCTGTGCTAACCTGACCAAGGGCCCACCCTGCAGACCCCCAGCTGGCCATGCCTGGGCTGGACTCAGACCAACAACACATGTGGTCAGCAACTGTGACAGCGGAGAGAAGGGGGTCTTGGAGGTCTTCAGACCCAAAAGTCAGGGTGAGGCCCCTACCAGGCAGCAGCCACTTAGGAGCCCGGGTGGTCTTGAGAAAGAGAACAAGGAGGGGGGCCCAGGAAGGTACCAGCCTCCACCTCAGCGGAACACTGTTCCCAGCTAATGGAGCCCTCCTCTGTGGACCCTCCAGTCTCCCCGGGGCCCATAGGAGCCGGTTTGGCAGCGTCTGGGCAAGAAGCTAGGTGACATCATCCAGCCAGTTATGGTCCAGGTTTCTCAGAAATCACACTTGGTTACACATTAACCACCTGGCCCTGGAGCAGGTGGGGAGCCTCAAAGGAGTCCCCAGCCTTTCATCCACAGGACACGGGCCTGCTTGGCAGGCACAGAGTGGGGCCGGGGGAGGAGGGCCAGGCCCCAAGCAGGGGCTATGACTTCCTCCTAATGCCCTGTCCCTGAGCTTCACAGACTCCAAAGGGGAAGTTGGTTGGGGTCAGAAAAGGGGCAGGGAGAGTATGGTGGGGCAGGAGGCCGAGCTGATCAGGAAGAGGAGACCTTGGGTCAGAGATCAGGGCAGATCGGCCCTCCCCAGAGGACATCGTCGGCCTCCTGCTCTCCTCCAGGGCCCTGTTCTTGCCTGTTCCCACCTTTCTTCCAATCTGCCTTTGGTTTTCTGAAGCCGTGTTTACTGGCTTTAAATCCCAATCCCACTTTGGCCATATTAGCTGTGTGATCTTAGGCAAATTACTTGATTTCCCTGAGTCTGTAAAATGATCCCTCTCTCACGGGATTGTGGGGAAGATTCAGTTAAGTGATGACACTTAACTGAGCTTTACACAGCATCATTTTTTTTGGGGGGGGGCAATATATAAACTCTGCCCTGGGCAAAGTACCCACCTGAACTGGCTAATCAGTTGGTGCTTGAGGACTCAGGCTGAGGGCTGGGCAGACTCAGAGAGAAGACAGACAGCCCTGGGAAGGCTGCCTGGAAGAGGGGGCAATGGAGAAGCTGGCCAACCAGTCCCCAACAGAAAGGCAAGTGGGAAGTTCAGACCACAGGAAACCACTGTCCAGTCGCCAAGTCCTAATTTAGGCTCTTAGTGTACACTCAGCCTCTGAGTAGCTGAGAGGCTGGGGAAGAGGAACCCCCAAGAAGTGGAAAGTTGCTATCTCTCAGGAGAGCAATTAAGGGGTGATTCAGGCGGGTGTAAAGTCACCTGGAACAAAGGTTGGCGAGCTGCAGATGGAGTTGAGTTGTCCGAGAGGAGGAGGTAAGGCTGTGATGTAGCCACACAGGCAGTTGGTGGCCAGAGCATTGGCCCCACAGAGACAGGAACCCGCAGAGAATGGGAAGTCACCGAAGGCCCTCACCTTCCTCTCCTGGGGCTCCAACACCCAGGCCCAGTCAGGGAAGGGGCACGGAGAGGCTAAGGCTAGGCACCTGGGTCTCCATCATGGACTCTGCGGTCCGCAGACACCCTGGCCAGCCCCGGCCCCAGAGGAGGAAAGAGTTCAGCGCCCCACAAGTTGGCAGGGCTCTGGGGAGGGACTGGTTCCGCAAGCCTGGCCACTCCCATTTGTCCAAGATGGAGCAGCCTGGGCCTGGGAAGCGTGGCCAAGGGTCATGCTAGCTGCCTCTGGGCTGGGGCTCAGGCCCCAGCCTGGCTGGGTGGGCTGGGGTCTCCATCAGATAAGGCCTGGCCCACGGGGACATGCGCACTGGAGGAAGACGGTCCCTGGCCCCGTGCCCCTCCCCCGCACACACTGTCCGCCCAGAGCCTGGCTCGGATTCAGCCCCGCAAAGACAACAGGGCTGCGGCTTCCCCGTTTCTGCCGGGCCCTCCGGCTGGCCCTCCCCCGCTCGGGCCGCTCTTCCTGTCCTCACTGACCCGGCGCCAAGGGGAGCCCCGCGCGTCCAGAGCTCAGCGCACCCTGGGTTCCAGGAGGGGACGCTGGGCTCCCTCCGTCCCGGGAGCGGCCTCCGCACTCCGGAGGGCGTGCCCCTTTCAGAGCGGCCAGGCCTGGGTCTAAGGCCGCTTCTGACCACCGTCCCCTGCTGCTCGGGCTGCCTCCCGCCAAAGCCTTGTGGGACCACCCGCTCCCCTGCAGCTCCATTTTCTGGGTTTCACCAGTCACGCCCGCGCCCACAGAGGAGACCGCGGCAGCCTGGGCGAGGGCCACGCGGGCTCTCGGCGGCCCTGGGCGCGAGCGGGCGGCACCCACACCAGCCGGCCGCGAGCGCGCCCCGGACGCTGGGCCGGGCGGCGCGCGCTCCCGAGGCCCCGCCCCCTCTCCCGGGAGCCCGCGCGCGCGTCGGGGGCGGGGCGCCGCAACGTCATCGGCGGGCGCCGCGTCCCAGCCGGAGGCGGAAGTGCTGCCGCGGCGACGCGAAGCCACGTGCGGCGCCTCCAGGAGTCGGAGGCCGACGAGCGTCGCCGGTGAGGCTCGGCGGGGCCACGGTGGCAGAGCACGGGTAGTGTGGGGGGCGTCTCCCCGGCGGGCCCTGCACGTCCCGGCAGCCCCCCGTGGCCGCGTCCAGCCCTATTGCCGGCCTGGCCTGAGCCGCCGCCCCCAGCCTCTTCGCAGGCCAGGCCGGTGTTGCTGTTTACTGCCTGCTGCACGGCCCCAGCCTCCGCTTGGGGACCCGTGTATTTGCACCGCCCCGTCACCCGTCTGCCCAGGAGCCCGCCACGGGGGGAGGGTGAAGAGAGAGGGGGGCTTCTGCCTGGCGGAGGTGACCTCGCGGGCCCCTGTGAGTGGTCCCTCTCTCGTCTCACAGCTAGAGAACGGGAGCCAAGCTCCCGGAGAAGGATGCCGAGGGAGAGGGTCAGGCCCTTTGTGCGAATCCTGGGACCCGGACTCAGTCTCTCAGTCCGAGCTTTGGGCTGATGCCTCTCTTCTTAGGACCAAAACAAGAAGGGCTTTCTCCCTGGATGCCGGGCGCACAATCCCGCTTCCTGGCCCCTTACACGTTCATGCCCACACACCTCCCAGGTCCCCGGCACCTGCCGGACCAGCAGCACCATGAGCTTCGTGGCGTACGAGGAGCTGATTAAAGAGGGTGATACAGCCATCCTGTCCCTGGGCCACGGCGCGATGGTGGCCGTGCGCGTGCAGCGTGGGGCCCAGACTCAGACCCGGCACGGCGTCCTGCGGCACTCAGTAGACCTCATTGGCCGCCCCTTCGGCTCCAAGGTGACCTGTGGCCGAGGCGGCTGGGTGTATGTGCTGCACCCCACGCCGGAGCTCTGGACGCTGAACCTACCGCACCGCACCCAGATCCTCTACTCCACCGACATCGCCCTGCTCACCATGATGCTGGAGCTTCGGCCTGGCTCCGTGGTCTGTGAATCCGGTGAGTTCCGCAGGCTGCCTGGGTGGTGGAGGTCAAACCCAGTATCCATGCTGCCTCAGCCTGCCCTTCCCGGGCAGAGGCACAGTCACTCACTATCTGTTTTTCTAGGGTCTTTCTGGGGGACCGACTGCAGCGAGGGGGGCAGACATAGGGAAGCTGGTGCTGTCCTCCAGTGAGACTTGATGGGGCCTGACTGAGGACAGCCCGCAGCAGGAGCGGACGCCCAGGGGGAAGCCTGGCTGAGGTGGGGAGGGGGCGGTAAGCGCTGCTCGGCGCTGACCAAGGTGCTGACAAAAAGGCAGGGGTGCTGGGCCTAGCAGTCCTTCACTGCTGCGAATGGGAGCCCCAGGCCCAGGGCTGATAATTGTCTTTTTCTGGAGGGAGGCCAGGGCTGCTCCAGGGTGCTCACTGTGGGCAAAGAGCCTGCCTTGTGCTCATCCCAGCCAGTGCCTTCGTCACTGAGGCCGGGGCTGGGGTGCGGATGGAAGTACCTGAAGCCGGGTATTTCCAGACTCTGCGTGTGTGCCTGCGCACACACACACACACAGGTGCTGGGGACTGAAGCTTGCAGCCTGGCCCAGAGCAGCCAGCCCAGGTGTGCCTGGGTTTCCAGAATGTTCCTCACGCCCTGGAGCCCTGTGCTCTAGGTTCATGAAGAGTTCCCAGCAGCACTGCTGCCAGCTTTTGGAGGCTTCAGGCCTTCTCATCTGTCTTTCAGCCTCGGTTTCTTAGTGCAGATGTTGGGATGGTTGCTTTTGCCCAGCCAGTCACTTTGAAATGGGGGGAGTCAGCTGCAGAACCTGAGCCATGAGTAGGTGGGGGCTGGGCAGGGGCTGGCCGCTCAGCACCAGGGGAGCTGGGGGTGGACAGGATTCAGGATACTCCCCCACAGGCATCCGCGGCCTGGGCCTGGCTCTACTCAGCTGAAAGGCGTGGTCACCAAGCCGGCTTCTGGGCTCCTCTGAGGTGCCAGCTCTCCTTCTGGGAACCGTGGGTAGAGTCACGACAGGTCAGGCCGGGTTTCTCCTTCTGAGGACAGACAGTGAGCCCAGTGTGACTGTCTCATTGTTACTGCAGACTGGGGGCTGTGTGTTTGAGGGTGACTGAGAGGGGTCCCTCCAGCTGGGTGGTCAGGGAGGACCTGAGGAGGGAGCAGTGAGTGACGTGATGGGGAGCCGTGAAGAGCCACGGGAGAGGGTCACCCCAAGGGAGAGCCTCGCAGAGACCCTGCGTGAGGGACCGTCAAGGAGGCCAGGGTGGCAGGAGCAGGAGTGAGGTCAGGGAGGAAGCACACGCCGCCGGGGCGGGGGGGGGGGGGGGGTCACAAGGAGTCTGACTCTACCATGGAGTAGAGGGCTGGTTTGATGGAGAGTGCAGAGAACAGGCAGCTGTGGAGGCAGGCCTGAGGGCAGGGGTCGGGGGCTGTAACTGGGGTGGGGTGGGCCCAGGTGGTCACTGGGGACAGCTGGGGAGAAGCACCTCCTGGAGAGATGGGGGAGGAGGTGCCGGTGGGGGAGGGGGGCGGCTCCATGGCTTCTGGCTGGGTGGTGACTGCCCTGGTCACTGGGTACAGAGGCTTGGCAGGGAGTGGACTAGGGCTGGATTGCTCCAGCTCTGCACTCGTAAATGCCGAGCTCTGTTTGCGGTCGCGGGGGAGGTGGTCAGTGTGCAGTGGGCACAGAGTATCTCCATCAGGCTTGGCACCTGGAGCCATGAGGGATGGGGAGGTCGTGGGGGGTGACAAGGGATTCGGGGGGCCCCCCGGCACTACAGGACAAGATGGCAAGCAGAGGGGCAGCCTGAGGCTGGAGGGAAACGGACAATGACGTGGGCGCACATGCACTCACTCAGGGTGAGGGCAGAGCTGCATCGTGTGGCTGGAGCAGACAGGGGTAGGAAGATGGGCTGACCTGAGTCCCTCGGGCTCAGCCACTGACGGGGCAGGCCTCTTGGTCCACTCTACGCAGACCCTGCAGGGCCGTGGGGCAGTGTGGCCCCTCTCAGGATACCTGTTGGGCCCCCCGGTCTGGGCTGCAGGGTTTGCTCCAGAGCTGGGGTGGGAAGGACTGCCCCCCACCCAGCAGGACCCCCACCCCCACCTTGGACAGCCCCTGTGTCCCAGGACCCCACGGGGAGCTCCAGACTGGTGCCCGCTGGTAACCGGGGTTTGGCCGGCCTCATGGGCCCCACTGGGTCTCCTCAGGGTGAGGGGGTCGTTCCCCGCCTGACCCTGCCCCGCTCCCCCCCATTGCAGGCACCGGCAGTGGCTCTGTGTCCCACGCCATCATCCGCACCATCGCCCCCACGGGCCACCTGCATACGGTGGAGTTCCACCAGCAGCGCGCCGAGAGGGCACGAGAGGAGTTCCAGGAGCACCGCGTGGGCCGCTGGGTGACTGTGCGGAACCAGGACGTGTGCCGCAGCGGCTTCGGTGTGAGCCATGTGGCGGACGCCGTCTTCCTGGACATCCCCTCGCCGTGGGAGGCAGTGGGCCACGCCTGGGACGCCCTCAAGGTTGAAGGTGAGCCGGGCTTCTGGGAATGGGGTGGCCAGGGGGTCGGGGTGGGTCAGAGTGCCCCGGGGAGGTCCCCCGAGCTGGGGGAGGCTTGGAGAAGCCAGGACTGGGGAGTGGGGGGCTCAGCTGGCCCCTGCCCCCTGGCTTGGCCCGCTCCCACCCCAAGGTGGGCAGTGTCTGAGGTTCCTGGGGGATGTCCCCGAAGCCCTGCCTGAGTGAGAGGCGGGTCCGTCCCGCTGGGCATGCCGGAGGTCAGAGGTCAGCCCCTGACTCCTGCCGGTCCCCACAGAGTCTCCCCTCCCCACCAGCCGCAAGCCAGGCGAATGCGCCCCTTTTAGGGAAGATGTTGGGTGCAGAGGCGGGGAGGTCGGCTCTGAGCCAGAGAAGTGCTGGCGAGGCCCTCGGTTTTTCCCTTTTCTGGAGAAGTTGCTGGCTCCAGCAGCCAGGGCCCCTGCCTCCTCCTCGCTGAGCAGAGCAGCAGGAGGGGGAAGCCCAGAGCCCTGGGGATGGCCGCCCCTCTGAACTCGGATGCCTGGCCAGTGGGTCCCAGTTGGTCCCCTGCCCGCTGGCCCGGGACGCCCATGTCCCCGGTTTCTGCCAAGGGAGCTGGGGAGAAGGGCAGCATCTGCTCCCCTGCCCCCACCCCTCCGGCTCGGCCCCCATGCCCTCAGGTCCCTCCTGCCCCAGGGACCCCAGCCGGCCCAGCGTCCATCCCACGAGACCAGAGCCGGCCCCAGCTGAGCGCAGGCGCTCCTTGGCCCAAGAGCCCTGCGTGTGTTGTCCTGTCCCCTCCGCCCCACTGAGCCCTGCTCTCTGCATCTGCTTGTTCTGGCTCAGAGGCTCCCGACTCCCTCGTGGTCTGGCGGTTCTCCAGGGCTCGCCTGCCCGCGTGAGCCCGCGCCGGCTGAGTGCAGCCCCCAGGGCTCAGCCCTGCCCAGTGGGGCCGCCTGGGCTGTAGGTACAGGGGCCAGGCTCCCCAGGGTGACCCTGTGCTCTCTGGCTTGACCTCGACTCTGCCTCCAAGCCCAGGCCTCCCCAGTGGGCTGAGGTGACCAGGCCTCAGGGACTGTTGAGGGCTGTCCGCGGGCACATCCCCTCCCCCAGCCTGGCCTGCAGCCCCACCCGCCATCCCTGGGCCTGGGGCTGGCTCTGTAGGCGCCTCCAGTTGCAGGAGCCAAGACAGCCTCTAGTTTTCTGTGACAGCAGCCCCCTCCCCAGGGCTGCTCGGTGGGGCTGAGGCTCTGCCCTGGCCCCGACCCTCAGCCACTGGTGGGGGTCAGGCTGGTAGTACCAGCTGGAGGCCCAGGGGGTGAGGTGGCGGGCTTGCTGCAGGCGGCCCCTTCCACGTGGGCCCTGCTGGGGCCTCCGCTCCTTGTGGCCGGAGGACTTGGCTGTCCTCGGAGCTGAGCAGGGGTCCGGGCGTCCACTCCTCACACAGTGGGGTCTCTCCCAACACCCACTCCTAAAGGGGCTGGGCTGCATTGCCTCTGTACTGCCGTCCCGGCCACAGACCCCTGGGCAGAGGGACGGCCGGTGGGCACGGGGGCAGGCTCTGGCGGGGAGGCTTTGGGGAGCCGCAGGGCTCTGGGGGCGGCAGTGCTCTGGGGGGGGTGCAGGCTCTAGGGGGGAGG
>ML661920.1:308046-331392 GCA_007570785.1 Antilocapra americana
GGGGGGGGCGGGCTCTGACTGGGCATCTTCCCCCCCCCATGCAGGTGGGCGCTTCTGCTCCTTCTCACCCTGCATCGAGCAGGTGCAGCGCACATGCCAGGCGCTGGCGGCCCGCGGCTTCTCGGAGCTGAGCACCCTGGAGGTGCTGCCCCAGGTCTACAATGTGCGCACCATCAGCCTGCCCGCGCCTGACCTAGGGGCCAGCCCCGGCCCCGATGCCGGCCCCTTCCGCAGCGGAACGCCCATGAAGGAGACCGTGGGCCACACTGGCTACCTGACCTTTGCCACCAAGACTCCGGGCTAGGGAGCCGCCTCTGGGGAGCTGGGAGGTTAAACTCAGCCAGAGACTGCCTTGTATGGGCAGCAGACTACTGCCGGGCCATGTTTAGAAATGGACCTGCAGTGGGAGGGTAGGACGAGGGGCTTCCCGGACGAGGGGCCTCCCGGACGGCGGGGTGACGGGGTGGGGGGACTGCAGCCGTGGAGCAGCATCGGAGCCCTGGGGGTCAGCCCTCCGGCCCACAGCACCCCCAGGGTCATCGTGCCCGCCTCGCCTGCTCGTGGCCTTGCGGTCTTCACTGCCGAGGGCTCCTCCAGGTGGGCACATGACCAGCGGGGGTCTGACCCTCTTGGGTGACCCCAAACAGGGAGGGTGGAGGAGGGCCTGGGACGGTGGCCTTGGGCCCAGGACCCCCACCGCCCGGCTGCCAGCAGAGAGGTGGTCCTGCTGCGTGGTCTCAGGCCCAACCCCCGCACCAGGCACTGCACCGGCCGTGTACCCAGGTTCCCTCCTGGCGGGGCCCCCCCACCTGGCTTCTCCACCCAGGAAGCGCCTCCTCCGCAGCCCCAGGCCTGCCAGAGGCCCGTGTGTGGATCCGTGAGAAGACGGCGTCCCGTGGCATGCAGCGGAGCTGGACGTGGGCCTGCCTCCTGGCGGCCGTGGCGTCTGCCTCAGGAGGGGGCCTGGGGTCCTGAGCTGAGCGCCGCCCTGCCCCGCCCGGCCTTCCCCAGTTCTGTTGGACAAAAGGCCTGGGTGCCTGCCCTAGTCTTGGCCAGCTGGCAGGAGCCTCAGTGACCCCATGTTGGGAGTCCCAGGGGCCCGTGCTGGCCAGGGCTGCTGCCTGAGCCTGCCCGGCAGAGAAATAAACGCTGTGCCCTCCCCGTGTTGACTGGTCCGCTGGTGCCCCGAGGCCGGGCCTCCATTAACACCATCCAGCATCCAGCTGGACCTTGCCACGCGGTCGCCCTACCCTGCACCTTCCTCTCCCAAGGCTGCCGCCACAGGGCTGTGGACTCCAGGACAATGGCCTGGGACACGGTGGACAAAGGGGCGAGTGTGTGGCCACCCCCAGCCAGCTGCAGAAAGGGCCACTTGTTCCCAGGAGTGGGGTAGGGGGGAGGAGAGAGTTCCTGGCTGTGTGTGTGTGTGTGTCCATCCGTCCATCCATGTCCGGCTGGGCCTGACCTCCCAGGCCTGCTGTTCTGGCCGCAGGCCACCACCCAGGTTTGGGGGGGGTCTTTGGGGTTCTGCCAGATGAGGTGCACCTCCAAGAGGACCAGTCTCCTGGTGGCAGCATCACGGGGTGGGGTGGACATCTCCTAGGAAGACCTGTGTCCCCTGTGAGACCCTGGGGCCCCAAGAGCCCCCCGCCCTGCTGCAGGGCTCATATCCCCCTTTGAGTGCCTGCGCTGACCTCCAGGCCTGGTGTGGGGACAGAGGAGGGGCCTGGGCGCTCCTCTGCCTTCAGGAAAGGCCTGTTGGGGGTCTGTGTAGGGGACAGGCCCGGAGCAGCCTGTTTCTCAAGGAGCTTAGGCTTGTGGCCGAGACCGCTGCCCAGGTTGACTCTCTGGGGCCTGCACTGGGGTCCCTGTGAACCGGAAGGGCAGCCAGCCCGGGATGGATGATGGGCGGAGGGCCACCAGGTTCGGGGTCAGGAGTGCTGGTCCCGTATCCACACACGTGGTTGTCCTTGGCACTGAGCTGCTCTTCTAAGGAGGATGGTCCTCCAGCCCCTCGACTGGGCCTGCACACGAGCCCCAGAGCTCCACTGGACCTCGATCCCATCCCAGGGGCTTCAGCCTGGAGCCCCACCTGGCTCCGAGGCAGATCCCCTCAAGTGGCCTGTGCCTCTCACCCCCGCCTCCAGCTAGTCTCAGCACTTCCCTGGTCCCTGGCACCCCACGCTAGCGGTCTCCCCTGTAGGGCTGCCCCTGGCCAGGAGCAGAAGCAGGTAGTTCCCTTAAATCCCTCAAACGGGGCATGTGCCACCCAGGGCCCCTGGTGAGTGAGCAGCTGATGAGCAGGTCACCTGGTCACCCCCTCGAGGCAGCAGCCTGGGGCTGGTCACAGGACAAGGATTCGCTGGGAAAGCCCCTGCCCAGCCCCAGACAGTTGAACTGAACTCCTGGCCTTCAGTTTTTCCTTGGAAAGTCCTGTACCCACACGAGGCGTGTGACGCATCCATCCCTTGTCCTGCCCACCCCCCGCTCCTGGCCCAAGTCCTGGAGACAGCCAGCCTGGCTGTGAGACCCACCTGTCCAGAGCGCCCCAGGTCGGGATCAGAGCCCACTTCTGTGGGGGCTGCCTCCAGCCAGCTTCCCTGGAGGCCCCCGGGCACTACCCGCTCAGCCCCAGGCTGAGCTGCCCCAGCCCCCCGGGGCCCCCATCACCCCGTCATCTGCCTCAGAGGGGCTTGTGCTCTGTGCCCAGCCTGGGGCGGTGCAGGTTGGGGGGGGCCCTGGAGGCTATGCCCACCTCGCAGGGTGTGGTCAGGGCGGGGGGTGGGCTTCCCATCCCTGACCCCGCACCTCCGCTATGTGCTGCCCCCTACCCCATTCCCTTCTCTCTGCCTCCATGGCCTCTGTTCTCCCAGGAATGAAACACTCGGGCCTCTAGCCTGTGTTGGAGGCAGGTGGGCTGTTTGAGACCCTGGCCTGGGATTGGGGGTGGGGATGGTGTGGCTCCTACCCCATCCCAGCCCAGTGCATGGGGGGAGAAGCTGAGGCCTATGCTGCACAGGTGAGACACTGAGATCCGGTCCACCCCCACCTCCGCGCATACACCCAGGACCTCTCACATCTGACACATTGCCCCCCTGTGTGGTTTGTCGGGTGCGACCACAGAAAGAGAGAAATGGCTGTTTTAATCCTAGAAGGCTTCTTGGGAGAGGTGACAGTCCTGAATGTGAAAGGGCAGATAGGACCTAGCAGGTGAACAGGCGGCCTCCCCAGGCATGACAGCTTCCCGTGGCCTGGGAGAGGGAGTGGAAAGCGCCAGGAGCAGCGGCTTTGGAGCAAGATTGTATCAGAGGGCGGCCTCGGGCTGGAAACTCCTAGCTTCTGAGCTCATGCAGGTCACAGGACCAGTGTCCCACTCTGCCCAGGGCTGCTGGGCTCCCATGCCAGCCAGGGCGGGGGGCGCCCCTTCCTTCCAGTGGTGCCACAGGTGAGAGGTTCCGGGTGGGGGATTGTTGGCCCTGCTGGAGGTCTTGGCTCCCAGTGCCCCCAAGAGGGAGTGAGCAGCTGGGGGTGGGGGGGTCCAGTACTCAGGGCAACCCTCTTCACCAGCCTCGAGTGCCCTCACCCAGCAGACGGGCCTAGCGCCTGCCAGCACCCTGGGGCGCTGAGCACCCAGGCCTCCAGAGCAGCCTGTCCTGTTGTCAAGGGCTCCGGGGAACCAGGCACAGGGCAGAGCAGAAGCAAGCAGCGGAGGGGAGGGAGGAGCAAGAAGGCCTTGCCAGGACGCGGCCCCAGCAGGGATGGCCAGACCGCACGATGCCCTCCTGAGGATGCGCTTAAGGGCTCAGGCTTCCAGAATCACATCCTCCCTTGCACCCGCCTGCCTGGGGGCTGGTGGGGGTGCAGGGGGAGGGGTGGCTGCCACAAGATTAAGTGTCACATGGATGTGTGGACAGTTCGTGTCCACAGAGCATCTCGATGATGGTCAGCACCTGTGGGAGCCACTGCCACCTCCAGGAAGACCTCTGATCTTGCATTTGCCAAGGCCAGAATTTGAGGACTGCTTCTGAATCCATCTGAGAAATGTCCTCTGCACTTTGTAGCCCTTGAATAGCATTGTGCACCTTCAGGGACACTTGCATGCATATCAGAAGAGACTCTTCTGGAAAATCCGGGTCATCCAGTCCCTGTGCCCATAGTTAGTTGTGTAACTAAACCAGAAACAGGCCCTTGAACCACGCACAGGCAGGCAGCATTCAGCTGACCCCCCCAGTTTCAGCAGTAGATGTATTAGCTAGGTGCTCCATAAACATGCTGCATAACAAATAATCAACCCCCAACCCGCTCAAAAAAAAAAAAAAAACACCCATTCAGGCTTAAAGCCGCAGCCAGTTGCTCTGGACCTGTGGCTTGGCGGCACGGAGAGCCGGCTCTTCCCCGCGTGGGGCCCGAGCTTATGTAAACGGCCCCTCCCCTTCCTCCTGGGGCCGGCTCCTCTCGCGGCCCGCGGCCCAGGCGCGGCGGGGGCGAGCCCGGTCACGCCGGCGCTTTTCAAGCCTTTGGTCACATGGCCTAACCTCGGGTCCCAGTGGAAGGAGAGACCCTGTGATTTTAGGGGAGGAGCTGCAGGCCGGGGCCGGGGGCACGCGGGGCCTCGCCTCCGCCCCGTGTGTGCGCACGTGTGCCTGCGTGTGTCTCCGGCCCGCCTCGGGACGAGGGCATTTCAAAGTCAGGCTGCCTGGGAAGCGGCAGCGCCGGCGGGAGGGAAGCGCTCGCTCCCACCAGGCTGAGAATAGCGCAGAATTGGGTCACGCTCCCGGGAGCTCGTCCGTCACAGCCTCCAGCCCCAGACGATAATCAGCTTTCTCCCCGACAGCTGTCCCTTCAAAGAGCAAGGCAGGCCGGCTGCGGGCAGCGTTCAGAAGAAGCCAGGGGATCGAGACAGGCGGGGTGGGGCGCCTCCGCTGACCCGCCCCCCGCTTCCTTTGCCGTGCCCGCCTGGCCTGCCTCCTCTCTCCTTCCTGCTCGCCCCGTTGCTCCCCCACTCCCCAGGGCCCGGGCACTCCAGGGGCATACCACTGCCCAGGCCCAGCGCCCGGCAGAGAGAGAAGGCTCCACGGTGCCCCCCACATCCCCCACCCGGCCCGACTCCTGGCAGGGTGAAGGTGTGGGCGGCCCCACCCCTCCGAGGCCGCAGGAGGCTCAGGTGTCTCCGGTGCCCCCACACTCCCACCAAGCCGTGTGCGCGCCCGCCTCCCCTCCCAACCTGGCACAAGCGGGCCTCAAGCCCCTCCCTCGGCCCCTCCCTGGGCGGGGCCGCCGCTGCCCAGTCAGGTGTGGGCCCGTCTCCCTCTTCTGGACACAGTGTGCCTCGGGGGAGGCGAGATGCTCGCTAGGCCTCGCATTTGGCAGGATCCAAAGCTCAGCCCGCACCCCCCCCCTCGCTTCCTGTCTCGGTCCGTCCTCCCCAGGATGAATCCTGCCCCACTGCCCTCCCCACCCCCGGGAGGCAGAGTGTCCTCCCACCTCCTGGCCTTTGCTCCTATCTCTGCGGCCACCCGCTCTGCCGAGCGCTGAAGCGTCCAGACGTGACCCCGCTGGAGAGGTGGAGGTCTTGGGGCTGCTGCTGGATGTGCCCTCGCCTGCCGCCCCGCACAGGGCTCTGAGTCCTGCTCCCCCACGCTCTTCCCCCCAGGGACACTGAGTTTTCCCCTGCGTGTCTGGTGCGGGTGCGGGTGGGCACAGGACTTGGTAAGAATCTCAAGCTTGGCTTCAATCCCGAGCCTTGATAAGAATCTCAAGGTGTGTTTTGCACAGATGCCCAGGTGCTTCCAACAACACCAAGCTTGAGAAGCACTACTTTCGCTAATCTTGTTCCCTCTGCTGCAGCCACTAGGAAGCTCAGGGCCAAGTCTGTGGTCCATCTGCCAAGGATGGAGAGAACTTCACCCTCTTTGATCTTATTTCCCACCCAGCTTTTCCTGATGTCTTCCTCTCTTCCTCCCAGAGTAGCCTTGAGAGGACTGAGGAGGGTGATGGCCCAGGTCCTGTTGGCCCCTGGGCACGCGGCCACCAAGTGGCACATTAAAATGCCAGACCCATCTTTGTGGCAGTTCAGTAAGTCCCTCTGGCCCGCACTCAGTTGCTTCAGTCGTGTGCGACTCTTTGTGACCTCATGGACTGTAGCCACAGGCTCTTCTGTCTGTGGGATTTCCCAGGCAAGAATACTGGAGTGGGTTGCCATTCCCTCCTCCAGGGGATCTCCTCAATCCAGGGATCAAACCTGTGTCTCCTGCACTGCAGGGAGATTCTTTTGCCACTGAGCCATCAGCGAAGCCCCAAGCACCTCTGACAGAGATAGATAGATATAGATACGATCCCCTGGAGGAGGTCACAGAGAGTCAGACGCCTGCACGACTAACAATACGACTAACACTACGACTATACATATATCTATACCTTCCTGCTACGGGCATGCCCGCCACTGTTTTTGGTTCTTTAATTGTTACAAGGGCACCAGGCAGTCATCATGTTTCAGGTGACAGAACCTTTCCTGAAGGTAGGCTTCAGGTGTGTTCAGGAAATGTCGAAGCTGCTCCCGGACCAGCTGCATGTGCGTCACCTGGGAACTCGGGGAAGTGCAGATTCCCAGGCCCACACCTGACCACGTGCACCTGGAGTTCGGGGGGTGGAGGGCCCAGTGACCCCTACCAGAGGAACTGGGACCTCTCACACTGCTCTCTTCTTTCTTAAACAAAACCTTGATGTTAACCAAACCTTGCTGGGCTTAAACAACGTGATCACGACTCGGGGAGCTTCCAGCACCATCCACCCGGCTCTTTCTGAGGCAGCGCTGTTGTCAGAGAGAGGTTAATCTTGCCTTCTTGGATTGGAATGTTTGTGCGCAGGCCCCAGGCCCCTCTGGGATGCCGTGTCTCCCAGCGGCTTCACCACACTAGACCCCTAAGATCCCGGAGTGAGAGCAGCAGGGACCTCTTTTGGTTCTGATTTGAACAAATCAAATGTTTTATTTTACAAAATAAGGCAGTTGGAACATTGGAAGCCTGAGTGGATGTCTCCAGGATTTGGAAACGCCTTTTAGGCGTGCTAATGATACTGTGAAATGATAGGGTGGCTGCAGTCTGCCTCAAAATAGCCTCAGTGGGGGAGGGGGGAGCTGAAATCCTGGTCCTCCAAGACCTGGCAGCCTCTGGGATTCTCTCTGCTGCTGCATCTCTTTGACATTTTCCATAGTAAAATGTTTGTTTTCAGCTTTTGTTTTTTTTAAGAAGCAATGCTCCAGGCAATCGAGAGGCCAGCTAGGTCAATGCCCAGGGTCACCAGCCTCCTCCTAAGTCAAGGGTGGTGGCTTGTCCTGAGCTTCTCCCGCACTGGGGCAAGGAGCCACGGGTCACGCACTCTTTGCCACGAGAGACACACAGGGGCTGGTCCCCGGCCAGGCACACAATGGGCTGAGCACTCTGCTCCTCGCAGCGTGGGTCCAGTGGCCGCTGACCCGGGAGCCATGGGGGAGGGTGGACTCAGGAGCCGCCCCCCTGCCTTGGAGGGCGGGACGGGCAGGGCTGCAGGGACCCCTCACTGCCTGTCTCTGCCTCCAAGCTCCGAGGCGGCCCCTCTCCTGGCCTGTCCAGCTCCAGACACCTGCCCTGTTCCTCCTTTCAGACCTTCCTGCCACCCTGGTCCCCTGGCCCCTTGCTGCCAGCAAGGCCTGACCTCATCTGCAGCCCCCAGAAAGTAGCTGAGGCCTCCACCCTCTTGCAGTGAGATCTGCATGTAAGGACAGACCAGCTAGGACAAGGACAGACCTGGACCCACACACGCACCCCCAGGGCCCCCTGCCCCTCCCTGGTCTGTCTCCTCCATGCCCACCCCCAATGACACTTGGCTGCCTTCTGTCCCTGCCATTACATTTGCTGAGAAGGTGAATCTGGGCGGGTAGAGGGGGCAGGGGGAGGGCATGGACCAGGGGATGAGGCGTCTATGGGCACCCACAGGGCCAGCAGCAAGCCAATGGCTGCCCAGGACCCAGTCTGCCGGATGTGCCGACGAGAAGGCTCAGGGCTGCTGGACACACTCGGTAATCAAGGCCTGGACCCACAGGGACAAGGGCCTAGCCCGGGAATGTGGGTGGCCGGCCGTGGGGCGGGGGCTCAGGGCGCACAGAGGCCTGTTGCTAAGCTACGGGCACAATGGTCATTCCGGGCCCAAGCGACAGGCGAGAGACCTTCCTGGGCGAGAAGAGAGGGGACCGAGGCCACCCCGCCCCCGCTCCCCTGTCCCCCAGGACACCGAGGCCCTTGGCTGCCTGGCCCCTCAGGACCCCCGACAGCCGGCCTGTGAGCCAGGCACCCAGTGGGAGGGTGGTGGGCATGGGCTCCTGCAGCTCAGGCTGCCCCAGCCTCCTGGCCGGCTGCCTGCACCAGGCCTCTGCCTCTGCGGACCAGGCTTCCTGGACGGGCCTTCCAGGTTCAAGCACAGGGTTCCTGGTGGGTTACCCGCAGAGCCTAGAGGCCCCAGTAGGGCCCTGTCATCTGCCCCACCCGTCCCCAGTTCAGAGGCTTGGCACCCCACCTGGTCAGGGCGGGCGCCTGGCAGGGCCCCAGACCCCCAGTGGCTGGGCCCCGGCATCCAACACGACAGCTTTTGTCTGGAACAAGACAAGGGGCCGTGTTGGCTCCCTTCCGGCTCCGCTTCCTCCCTCCGTGGAGAGACTCCTAAGGAGCTCTGGGCTGGGCCGGCTGCCAGCTGCTGCCTGGGGGAGGGGGCTGGCAGCCCTGCCCGGCTGACCTGACGGTGGGTCCCTGAGCTCCTGGTCTGTCCGGCCCTCACCCTCACAGATCCGCCTCCACCTGGGCGGCTGAGACCCCCGTGTCCCCCGCGGCCCCCAGAGATGGGTGTCCAGGACCCCGCCCTGCCTCCTCCTCCCGCTGGTGGTGTCCGTGCCTGAACAGTGCGGTCCTCGTGGGCCGTGGGCCCAAAGGCACCAGCTCCGCGTCCACAGGACCAGTGTTGTCCCCGCCCTTTCTCAGCTTTTGTCCCTCTTCTCTGCTGCCCTGTCTCTGCTGACCCCCCCCCGGCTGGGCACCCCCAACCCCGTCTCTGCCCGAGAGGAGCCCAGTGCCATTAGGGGGGAGCCGCCCTCATGGTGGACGGTTGGCCCAAGCATGGGGATTCTCTAGCCCCACTGCCCCTGGCGGCTGGGTGGTTTTGGGCAAAGGCCTGCAAGCCCTCACCCTGGCTCACATATGTGCACACGCAGACACACGCAGAGATGAGTGGGCATCGTGGGATCCGGGGAGATAATGGATTCAGAGCCCCCGACCCTCCGCCTGCTGGCCCTGCGGACCCAGACAGACAGCCGGGTCCCCTGCCCCTGCCGCTGGGTGGGTCTGCACCAGGTGCTGTCACGGATGAGGAGCAAGGCGGGGTGGGGTGGGGGGAGAGGCTGCTCCTGTCGCCCCCCCCCGGCCCCCCGCACTTTCCAGAGACCAGCCTGGGCCCCTCGGGGTCTCTCTTCAGCCGACAGCTGAGCACAAAGAGGCAGCTGCCGGCGGGCCGGTTGGGGGGTGGCGGCCTTTGTGGGCCTGAGCCCCTCCCGGTGACCTCACCACCGGCCAGAGAAGGGCCCTTTCTTCCCAAAGGCTGGCCGCCGTTAGGAATCTGCCTGGGGACAAAGCTGCCGCCCTGTGGGGGGCCAGCGAGTGGGGGGGCTCTGGGGCCTCATGGCATAAACTAGGGGGGCAGGGGTGGGGGAGGGGAGGGCGGCTGCAGCTGGCGCCTGGGCGAGGACATGCACACCCTCGTGTGCAGACAGGCTGCCCCCACCCACATGGGAGCACGAGCTGCCCCCCAGGGCCTCACTCATTCATTCCCCTCTGTCCCTTCATTCATTCCGCAGATGGCCACTGGGCTCTGGCCCTGAGAAGCAGGAGGGCATCTGGTGGTTGAAGAAATGAGTGGATGTGTGGGGCAGGGCTCCTCATCTAGGGGGGGATTGGGACAGCGGGTCACAGTGGCCCCCCTCCAGAGCTGGGCAGGGAGCTGCCACACCAAAGTGGGCACTTGGATGCTCAGAGACACAGGTCTGTACCCGCGGGGAAGTCGAGGCCTGCCCGGCAAGGGCCCAGGCCTGAGGCCACAGAGCAGGCGCTCTGCCTGGCCGACTCCGCAGGGGAGGGTTTTCAATGAGCAAACACAGCTGGGGGTGTTGGGTGACAGCCGCCTTCTGTGGGGCCAAGGGCTTCCTGTCCCCAGGGCCCCACGGTCCAGAGCGCCTTCCCTCTTTAGGGCACCTCCCATGCACAAGCGATGACCCCCACGTGAGGTCGTGCTAGGTGGGTTAGCCCAAGAAGGCCAGTGGTGCAGGCCACATGCCCCATGGATGCCCCAGATCTCCTCTGGGGCTTTCTGAGTCTCCCTGGGCACCTGAGACACTTGTCCGCAGCCCCGAGGCTCTGAGTGCACCAGGGCCCCAGGCCAGGCAGGCTTCCTGCAGGCGGAGGCAACCAGCGGGAAGGCTGTGAATGTCAGGCTGGTCCAGGAGGCAGGCCCTGGAGGCCCAAGAGGGCTGATGTCTAGCCCTGGGGCTCTCCGCACCTGCCCACCTGCCGTGCACAGAACCTGGCCCCTGAGTCCTGTCCGTGCAGAGGACAGAGGCTAGGAGGGTGTCCAAGCAGGTAGAGATACCAGCTTAGGACTCTGGCCCCAGTGCTCCTGGCCGCCCCTCCCACTCGGATGCTGTCCTGACTTGGGGGCCTTGGCCCAAGTTGTTTGGTTGAGGTCAGAGAACTTCGGGGCTTGCGGTCACTCCAGCAGCACAGAGAGCTCAGAAATTTCTGGGCTGGAAACTTCCAAAGCCCTTTTGCCACCTTTGGGCCAGCCCCCAGGAGACCGGAGGAGCCTTGGGGGCTGAGCCCCATCAGTTCCCACACCCCACGTGTGGACGAGCAGGCGCGGGGCTTCCAGGGTGCTGAGCCCCCAAAGGCCGGGACACATCCCAGGAGCCCCGCACCCCTCCCTGGGGTGAGCGCGAGCAGGCGGGGGCGGGGTGTAAGGAGGCCAGAGCTCTGTGCAGCGTTGCTATGGCGCCGCGGTTGCTGCTGTGCAGGCTTCCTCCTGGGCCCTGTTCCCAGGACACCTCGAGTGGCTGCCAGGCGCGTCCCTCTCCAGCCCGGCCCGGCCCCAATCAGGGGCTGCTCCCAGTCTCCGAGCCCTCCTCTACCCCAGGCCCCTCGAACACCCGCAGGCTTCTGAGGGTTCTGTGGTGGCCTGTCTTTCACACACAACACTCATATGCATACACACATATGCATGCATACAGCACACACGACACACAAATCACACGTATACATGCACATGCAGAGCACACCCACGCATGTACACAGAGCACAGTGCACACATGCGTGCACACACATGCACACAGCACTCACACGCATGCACACGTGGACACAGCACACACATGGACATACAGCACTCACACACATGCATACAGTACACAGAGCACACACATGCACACGGCACTCGCATGCATACATGGCACACACAGCGCACATGCATGCACACACAGCACTCACAGACATACAGCAGACACACACACCGCACACACCGCACACACATGCATGCACACACAGTGCCACACACCTGTGCACACGCTCACAGCACACATGTGCAGCCACATGAGGCTCTCTGCCCGACCCAGCAGGAGTGAGGGGCCTCGGCTGCAGTGCAGAGCTTCGACTCCGAGATGCCCCTGGACTCAGGGGCTTCGATGCCCAGGGCTGGGCCTCAGAGGCCTTGGCGAGGGGCTGAGGGAGGGGTTCTTGGGGCCTGAGGGGCAGCCTGAGCAGGGCCACAGTGGCTCACTTGGGCCGGGGTCCCTTGGAGCTCCAACACCAGGTCTTCTGCCATGCCCGACCCCGGCCCCGTGTGTGCCTCACTGCACTCAACCCCAAGGTGAAGCGGCCTTCACTGCCCACTTCACAAACAGTGGCCCAGGGAGGCCTGTGGGCAGCCGCCTCGGTGGGGCCTCCGGCAGTGTCCGGGGCCTCAGGGAGCTCGGAGAGGCCCTGCAGCCCTGGGCAGCCCAGCCTGACATAAGCTGACGTCAAAGCCTTGGTGAGGGAGCTGACCCCAGGGCCCTGAAGGCCTGCTGGCCTGCTGGCTGGAACCCTAGCAAGGGTGGAGGGGGAGGGCCGGGTGCCCTGGGGCAGGGCTGGGCAGGAGGGGCTGGCGGACTCCCAGGCCCCCTTTCAGGGTCACAGCTGGGTTCACTGAGCCCCTGCCCATGTCTGACAGCAGGCCTGGCCCGGGGTCCCCGTGACCCCCGTTTGTGGACATGCTGGCTCCTCCCCAAAATGGGGGCTGCGTCCTTCCAAGCTGCCTCCTGCGCCCGTGAGCACCTCCATCCTCGGGGTGAGCTCTGCTCCCGTTAGAATCCTGAGAGCCCAGGGAAAGTCCTGAGCTCTCGGCAATGGCAGGCTTCTGTGTCAAGGCCTGAGGGCCCAGGAGGCCGAGGCTTGTTCGTGGGGGTCTTACCTCTGAGCCCCCCGCGGGTTCCCCAGTCCACGCAGCCTCTCTGGCCACTCAAGACCCCCTCTCCCACGCGGTTCACTTGGAGCCACCCTGGGCCCCGTGGGGCTCCAACAGCGTGGCTTCTGCACAGGGGCCAACAGAGGGGCCGGGGACGCTGGAAGGGCAGGCAGGGCCTGGGGCAGGCTGAGTGGGTCTTAGGGGTCCCCCCACGCTTCCTTGGGCAGGAGCCTGGTGGAGCGGCAGCAGAGGGAGGGGGCTTCGTGCAGGGGTGGGCAGGTGGGCTCGAGGCAGGAGTGAGCGTGCCAGGTCCTCAGGGCGAAGGGCAAGGCCGGAGGCGGCCCATCAGCACAGGGGCAGCGGAGAGGGCTTTGCTCCTGGTGCTGAGGTGGCAATGTCACCGAGACCTGCCTTGCATACAGATCAGTGCCATCCTGAGGACAGGCTAGGGGCCAGGAGTTAAGGACCCCCTGCACCCTGGGCCACCACCGGACCCGGGGAGGGTGGGTAAGGCGGCTGGAGCCTGTGCCTCTGCCCCCCACACCCGCCCTGCCCGGCTGCTGCGGGCAGCACAGGGCCAGAGGCCTGCCTCCCAGGGGATGAGACCTTGGCCTGGCGCTGTCGCCTGAGCTGCCATGGTTGCTGCGGACAAAGCCCTGAGGTCCGCAGCGGGGAGTGGGGGCCTGGAGCAGGACAGGGCTCCTTGGGCGCCAGGAACACCGGGGGATGCCCGGGCACGGGGAGGCCCAGCCTCCCTCCCCAGTGCCCACAGCAGCCTTTCCTGACCCCGAGGGCCCAGGCCCCCAGCTGCGCTCGCCCACCTACCGCCGGTCTGTTGCTGGACCCTTCCGTCCTAGACCTCAAAATACAGGAGCCCCAGTGGGGGCCAGAGAACAGACTGGGATCACCCAGCTTGGAGGGGAAGGCTGTCTGTCCATGGCCAGAGCGTCGGGAGCCTTGAGGGCCAGCACATGGGGCAGGGGGCAGGGGGCAGGGGGTGGCACTTTCAGGAAGTGGCTTTTGGCTTGGGCATGCTGGTTGCCCTCCACTGCCCAGGAGGGAGGACCAGCCTGCGTGGAGATAGATGCAGGAAGGGGGCAAGGCTGCCCTGCCTGCCAGGCCTCCAGGCTCCACCCTGACGGCATGGTGCCCTGTAAGCAGTAGGTCGGGGGGCCGACCCTGGCTGGGGATGGTCCCGCTCAGCCCTCAGCTCCGAGGGGCGCGTCAGAAGCTGCGAGAGGCCCGAGCCTCCGCAAGAATCCGTCAGAGCGCAAGGTCGCCGTGAGACAGGTCATGGAAGCCGCAGGAGCAGCACGGCCAGCTTGCGGGCCGAAGCCGCAGCCAAGCGGCGCCGCGGCCACCTGTCCAGCCTCCCGAGGGCAGGTGGGCCCGGCGGGGCCCCGGCCCGACAGCTGCGCGGCCGGCTGCTCCCCCGACCCGGCCCGGGCGGGTCCGGGCTTCGCGATCCCGGGCCGAGGGCGCCGCGTGGCGGCCGCACAGGGAACAACAAGCGGAGGGGGAGCGGGGCGCGGGCGCGCCGGCTCGGGGGGCCGCGCTCCGGCGCGGCCCTGTGGGGGCCCTGGCCGTGGGGCGGGTCGTTCTAGGCCATCCCTTCCCACCTGCCCTGGCAGGCGCCGCGCAGTGGGGCTCACACAGGCTGGACCCCCAGCCCCAGCACCCAGGGGCAGACAGCTGGCCCACACTGGCCCAAGCACACCCTAGCCCCTAAACGGCCGTCCAGGGCAAAAGTCCTCGGGCCAGGCTTGGCGGAGCTGCTGCGTCTCCCACCCCAGAAGCACTGGGTCCCAGAGGCGCCTGAATGTGGCTCTCTGTTCTGGGGTGGGGGGGCTCTGGTCTAGGATGGAGTCAGGCCCCACCAGGCACCCTTAGCGCCCCGAGCCAGCGAGGCTCCGTGGGTCCGGTCTGCAGGCCCCCTGCTGCACCTCTGGGCCCTGGTACTAGCCGTTGCTTGGCCGGCATGCTTGTCCCCAGACCCACCGAGCTGGGCCGCTTCCTGGACCACCCCTAGGACACCTGAGGTGAGGACCAGAGGCCTTTTTCTGGAAAAATGGGACCTGGGCCTCCCCGAGAAAACAAGGCCCCGGAGCACGGCCTGGGCCTTCAGGAGCAGGGCGTGAGGCGGCAAACAGCGCTGCCAGGACCTTGGGCTCAGGAGCTAGAAACTGGGTCCTCGCTGCCCCGGGAAGGGCTGACTCCTGTGCCTGTTACGTTCTTTGGGTGTTTTTGGCCACGCTGTGCACCTTGGGGGATCTTAGACGCTGGACGAGGGCTCCAAGCCAGGCTCTCAGCAGGGACTGCACGGAGTTTGAGCCACGGGACCAGCAGGCAGCTCCCTCTTTGCACCTTTAATAAGCAGCTCGACCCAGGAGTCCCTGAACTGTTTATGTGGCCCCGTCCCCTTGAGGAGACCTTCCTGCGGTTAGACCGGAACCCTGGGAGCCCCCAGTTCCTGGTGCCACCTTCATCAGCCCTGTAACTCCTCCCCAGGTCCCTCCCTCCCTGCGGGGACCCCTGCCCCAGCCCATTGCTCCCAGTTGAGCCCCTCCTCTGCCACTGGGGCGAGCGTTCCACAAAGCTCCTAGTCTTCAAAGACCCGAACCCTCCCCTGGCTCTCCACCCCCACCCTCACCAGCCCCCTGCTCCCTGCCGAGGTTCCCCCAGGCCCCCCGTTAGGCCTGGCTCCAGACTCAGGGCCCCCAACTCTGGGCATCTCATTGTGAAGGGGGGGCCCCCAGCACAGGGGCCCGGGGCATAAGCACACGCTCCCCACCAGCCTGGCCAGCAAGACAAGGTGATGGAGGAAGCCACAGGACCAGCCCGGGGGCCCTCACGTGGGGGCTGCTGTGTCCCTTTGGTGTCTCACCCAGCTGGGCGCTCAGCCACGTGCTGCTGCTCAGAGGCAAGACTGTCACATGCCAGCCTGGCTGGCCCTCCCGCCACGCCAGCATCGGTGGCGAGGGGGCCATGAAGCAAGTTCCTGCTGGTGATACAAGGGTTTCAGCTGCAGGAGACCAAGGGTTTTGGAATCCTGATGAGCAGGAAAGGGTCGCTGATTTGGTTTGGTTTTTGGCCACACCATGCAGCTTGCAGGATCTTAGTTCCCTGACCAGGGGTTGAACCAGGGCCCTTGGTAGTGGAAGCATCAGATCCTCACCACGGGACCGCCAGGGAACTCCCGAGTTTAAACACTTCGTGAAGCGATGTAAAGGTCTGAGACTTCCCATTTACTTTCTCAGCAAGTGTTTTAGGGGACGTGTATTATGTGCCAGGAGCCGAGGACACTTTCTAAAGAGGAGTGCGTCCAAAGGAGACCCGAGTGCCTCTCGCTGCCAGGGCCTGAGGCAGCAAGGACGCAGAGATGGCTCTGCTGGGGAGGGCACCGCCTGGCTGGGGAGTGATGGGCAGTGGGCCCTGGCAGGGGGCAGGTACCAGGTCACGCCCACTGGATGGGCAGGAGGCCACAGAACCCACAGGTGGCGCCCCCTGCCACCTTTCCCTCTGCATCCTGGGGCCCCTGGCGCATGAGGTGGGACACTCACTTGGGCGTGAGGACCGGGCAGCCGGAGGCTACAGGGAAAAGGCACAGGAGTTTAAAGGATTATTATACAAAAGCAGCCTGCTGCTGTGACCCAGGAGTGAGGACAAGGTGTGGCATTCACTGTTTCCCGAACTGGGCGGCATGGGACCCGAGGTCTCAGAAGGCCTGTGGCTCCCGGGGGGTCGTGCCAACCACCAGTTGCCGGGTCCTGACCCTCAGTGCCCCCAGCCCCTTCCTGTCCAGCTGGCACTCGTAGATGAAACCAGGGCCTGGGGTGGGCCCCTCCGGGTAGGCCCTGTGCTGCCCTCCCGGTTCACCATGAGGCCTTGGGCAAAATACATTTAGTACCAAAACCCGCCTCAGAAGGGTTCCCAGAGTTTAACACGCATGTAAGTTCTTTCTCACAGGGCCCGGCAGACGGAAAGGTTCATTCAGTGACAGCTTGAAGGATGAGGTGATGCAATGATAGCAGAGGCCCCACCAGACATGGTGATGGCCGGGTTCCCCACACCTGCTGCCCCACGCGGGCCCATGGCTGGCACTTCGCACCCAGAAGCCGGAACCCGGTGTGGTCGTGCTGTGTCCCTCAGCTTCTGTGTGAGATGGCCGCCCAGCCTGCTCTGGGGTCTCCGCTGTCCCGCTCCTGACTAGCCTCCGGGGTTCCTGAGCCCCAACCCCCAGCCTCCCTGGCCTCTGGCGCCCACGTTCTCTCTCCAGTGCACCTGCCCAGTCCTGACATCCAGGCCGAACAACTGGTTCATCGAGTTCTCTACACCCCCGCGTCTGAGACAGTGCTCAGTAGCTCCATTGTGTGCGACCCTTTGCCCTTTCCCACCCCATGGGCTGTAGCCCGGAGGCTCCTCTGTCCACAGGACTTTTCAGGCAGGCATAGAGGAGTGGGTTGCCATTTCCTCCTCCAGGGGATCTTCCTGACCCAGGGATCGAACCCGTCTCCCCTGTCTCTGGCATTGCAGGCGGAGTCTTTACCCGCTGAGCCATCAGGAAGCCCACAGGGCCGAGCGCAGGCAAGGCCTTGACAACGGCTCCTCAGGAGCTGGTAACCCAAGCCTGATGGGGGAGAGCTCGGCTGGGTGGGTGGCAGGGGACTGAGTCTCTCTTCTGAACCTGTATGACTTGTATTCCTGGCCCTGGCCTTGCACAGGTCACATGTCTGCTGGGCAGGGCTGGCCCCACAGCTTCTCCACTTGAATCACTGGGAGGAACACGGAGAAGATAGAGGGGGGATTGCAGGAAGAGGCTGGGGAGAGGCAAACCGGCTGCTGCACCAGAGTTACGAGCGAGGACGACAGGCACCCGGGGAGGCAGAGCTGGGAGGTGGACCAGGGGCGACCGTCCCAGCGTTTTGGAAACACCGGAAGGACAGCTGGCTGGGTTGGTGGAACACGAGACTCTTAAATCGGTCAGAAGTAGGTCTCCATTAATGAGTTTCCACAGCACACTAACTCAGACCTTTTCTCTGGGGAGAGGTCCTTTCCAGAACACTTCCAGAGCTTTCCCTCTTACATGTTGGGGCAACTCCTGTGGGCACCCTCCCTAGGAAAGCAGGGCTGAGGCCATGCCCGCTCCGGTTCTCTGGCCCTCACACTTCCTGGGTTGTTTAGTCGGGAACAGCTACCCTTTACCCACTCCCCCCAACTCTGGTCTGTGCTCAGTGCAGCCGCCTCCCTGTATCACTGCCCCCAGCTAGAATGAAGGCACCCCCGGGCCCCGGCCTGGCCCAGGACACATCCAAGTCAGACAGGACCCGAAGGTGAGAACATGAGAACAGAACTCACACCTCAGACTCCTTTCTCCACTGCAAAGATGAGCCAAGAGATTTTTTTTTTATTTCATCAATAATTAAGGGTATACTAATATGTATATCTCAAAATAATACTGAATTATTTAAGACATGGTATTACAATAGTCACATGGTTGATGGAGGGGGATGGGAACCAACACACTGGAATGACACACCTTTATTACATGTTGACATCAATGGCAAATATTTCTCCAATTATTCTTGAGAAAAACACTATGAGTTAAAAGCTAAAGAGCTTTGTTTAGAAAAGCCTGTATGTACAGGATAAGCTTAGAGCCTCAAAAAAACAGATGAAAAACCAGCCAAGTAAAACAAATGACAAAAATACTGGTTAAACCTTTCAAATATACTAAATCATGTCAAATATCAATATATTATACCAAGGCAGTTTAGCAAAATAGAGCATTAAATTGTACTCAGTAGACACATTGATTACATTTATTCTCGTAACTACTTCTTTATAGGCTGATCAGTCTGCTTGGAGAAAGAATGCCTTGAAAGCAATGCTGAGGGGAAGGGAAAGAAAGCAAACACTGGCAGCCATGTTTTTGCATGAACACGTATGGTACAGTTTAATGCAGACCTGAGGCCAGACACTTTGAGGGGCAGGCAGGCTTTCCTTCTAGTACAGATTCTCTTCATGTAAGGTCATAAAAGTACAATACAGTATGGTGAGCCCAACTTAAAAGTGATAGACAGCAGCCTGTGGTCACAGGACGCTTCCCAGCAAGGGACAAGGAGAGCTAGACCCAGTGTCACGAGGGCTCATCAAGGGAAGAGGGTCGTCAGGTATAAGGAGCTAGAGCAGGCCGAAGTCAGGAAACGTCACTCCTCAGCAGTCACTCAAGGCTGATCTGATTATCTCAGGGACCAAAATAATCCACGTGAGAAATCCGAGATGGCTGGACGGCTCGGTGTCCCGTACTCAACCTGACACTCGAAGCTGAGCCGTCTGAGCAAGTCACGGGAAACTGCTGGAGATGAACGAATGGGAGGGGAAGACGGGCTTTCGGATAACGGTGGACACTCAAGTGCTGACAGTGGACTGTCAGATCTGAGGTTAACGTGAAGCGGGAGGCCTGGTGCCGGACGTGGGTGCGTCTGAAGTGAGGTCACCGCCTCGATCACCCACTGATAGAACTCAAACTGGGCTTGAGTTTAACAGCTCTTCAAGATTTCATTTGGTTGGAATGAGCTACCAATAGGGGCACTGAGAGCCCGCTGGATGTGCAGACGGGAGGCTCATCACCCAGAGACCTCCAACTGCCCTTTGACCCCACTACCCTAAGAACCTAGGCCATTTCTAGTAGGAAGGGCACGTCAGGGGCTTTTCATTATCGGGCAGTACTGAGGCGAAGTGAAAGCTCCTTAGAGCTACACATTTAGTCTTCTAGGTATTCAGGGCTATTCCTTTGTCCACCTTGCTTTTTGGCTGTTTACGAAGTTAACAAAGTAATGCCTGAAAGAAAATAATGAATTACTTCACAGAGTTCAAAAGATGTACTCTGAGTATTTTGTGAGGGTGACTACAGGGCAGTCTGTCCTTATGATACTGGGCATATTATCAAGGCACTTCAGAACTTTGGGAAATTCTGTTCACATCAGCAGGCAACTGTCAAACTGGTTCCTCAAAACATACAGAAATATGTATACCCTCCAGCGGAAGAAGAAAAGTTTCACACAATGGTAGACCTTATTGGCCCTTTCAGGCACTAGAGAAGCATCCGAGTGCCAGGAACGCGGGCTAAGGAGCACAGCAGGGGCCAGGAGCTCAACAAGCCGGGAGACCTGCTCCTGCGGGGCTACGGCAGCCTCTGCTCTCACACGCACCAGGAATGTGGAGCAAGGTGTCCGTCTCGAGGAAGCCCATTATGCTATATGCGGACTTTTTTGCTTATTTTAGCATAACCTGATAATTGGTAACTGATTTCCACTCTCCATTATCCTACTATGGGTGTGGGTGTTTTATCTTTTTTAAAAAAAGTTCATTAGCTTCATTTAAATGTTCTTATCCTTACTGATTTCTAAGGGAAATTATAAGTTTAGATCTTATAAACAAAAACAACTTGAAAGTATCAGCTGGTGCTTCATCCCTTCTTTGCTGAAGTCTCAAAGGTGTTTTTGCTCCTGATTCTCATAATTTTCTTGTATTACTCACAAAAATAAGACTCCCCCCTGCAAAGGCAGGGTTCAGGGAAACATACAGACACTGTATTTGAAACAAAAGCATGTTTATCAAAGAACCAACCATCTAGGAAAAACAAACTCCCAGCCTATTAAATTGGGTGGGACCACTGGGTTTAATAAATGAAAAAAATCCTTCTGATTTAGCATAATAAAAAAAAAATTTCATTGTATTGCATTTGTGCTTGGACCTTACTTCTATTTAACCAAAATTTTCCCCCTTCCTCATAATTGTCTTAGTATTTACCACATATTTCTAGATTCTGAAATACCTGTATTTTAATGCTTGAACAACCATTAAAAAATGTTTTAAAAGCTCAAAAAAAGTTTAAAAGCTGCCCCATTTCATTTTCTGATTTTTTTAAAAACCCAAAAAATCACACCACAACATAAGGATAGTGACCCAAATGCAAAAGTTAATACGCTATAATATTTGTTTTGCAACATCACAAGCAGCAGATACTGAATATAATTTGCTTAAATCATTAAACACTGCGATTGATACACGCATGTATAAATCACATTTAGGCTCAGCAAACCGAGAGCTCTCGACAGATACACAGACGTGTGCATAAAGTGCAAAGCGAGAGTCAGGAGCCGCAGGCTCTCCGGCTGTTCAGTACTCCCACTCGTCGGACTTCAGGTCCAGGTAGCTGAGGATATTCTGCGCCAGCTTCACGGCCTGCTTCCGGGCGGCCTTACACTTCTCCTCGCCCTGCGGGTCCACCGCGTCCAGGGCGAGCAGCTGCTTGGTGAGCAGCTCCTCCAGGCGGATGTAGTTCTTGTCGGTTCGATTGCCGTCGAAGGAGAGCACTTCGCCCAGGATCTCGGACAGGTTTCCCAGCACGTCCCAGACCGCCTTGTGCGACGGGTGCTCCTCACAAGCCAACAGCTTTCTCTTCTCCAGGGCTTCCTTCAAGTCAATGTAGGTGATGAGTGTCTGCACTTCAATCACCGCTCTTCTCCGGGCTTCCCGGATGCAGGGGTTCTTTTCAAGACTCACCTCGTCCAACTGTCCGATCAAACCCTGTAGTTCTGTTTTGGCGCTCAGGTACAATTCAGGAGGAGTCTGTGCTTGGAGAAGTTCAGTCTTGATTTCTCTCATTCTCTTGAGGACCTTTTCTATTTTCAGAATGGAATGGTTCTGTCCTAGGTCAAATGCATACGTGGTGTCTGCTTCCTCTTCTAAGTCCAAGTATCTCAGTAACTGGTTGATATCTTCCACGACCTCCTTCCGGTAGTTCCTGATTTCTGTGCGGCCGCACACATCGAGGGCATCCAGGTCTGCCATGAGCCCTGAGAGCACGCACGATAAGTGCCTGCACGTCTCGCTGTTGTTCACTCCCATCAGAAGGGCGATCAGTGTGCCTCTGGTCTTGTTCACTTCACACATCACGGAGTTGATCTTGGCAACAGAGGGGTGGGCATCCTCAGAGAGCGGCAGGGAAGGCTGCTTCTTCATGCAGTCTTCGATAATCTCCTGCACGGCACAGATTTTGGTTAAGGTGTGATACCGTGCTTTCCGCAGGGAGACCTTGCCTCCGGTCTTGACGTGTGTCAGCCTCAAAATGATGTCCTGGATGCCTTCCTCAAACTCATCAGTTACACAGTTCCCTCCACTATAAAACGGCACAATCTTCTCTTTCACCAGGGCCTGTGCTTCTTGAAAAATGTTCTGGATTTCGAGCCGGTGTGGGTGGTTCGCATTCTGCTCCAACTCTTTGAGAAGACGCTCTGTCTCCTGTGCCGCCCTCTTCCTGGCTTGCTGAATATCTCCTTTTCCTTCGGTATCTACAGAGTCTATTTCGAAAAGCTGTTTTGTGAGAATCCTCTCCAGTTTCTTGTAATTCTTGTCATCTGACAGACCACTGAAACCAAGTACTTGCTGTTCTATGCTTTTTACTTCCTTTTGAATTTCCTGAAGCCTACTAATAGAAGGGTGTTGGTTTCCCATCTCCATACTTTTGTTGTGTTCAGTTTCACAAGCACTAAAAGATGACAAAAATAACTTGTTACACCACAAAGCCTGAAGAATGGTAATTGTGTATTATCTCATGCTAAAAAGATATGCTTACGAAAGGGCCTGTTGTCACTGCAATCCAAAGACCACACTTCAGTACAGAAATCAGAGTCTATCAACCCCTCTCCTGCAAGCAACCTCCACATGGCAGGGATTGAGACTGGGTTATTGCAGTGTGGAAGATAAGCTGGAGCGCTGGGCCTGGGAACCTCAATTTTCCTCAGTGGTAAAAGAGAACAGCGAGTGCCTACAAAAGCACGGCATGAGGCTGAGCTGTCAGCTTGGAAAAAGCACAAGCACCTTAGGTCTCAACGGTGGAAGCTGCTTCTTGGCAAGAGCAGGGCCCCTTTGTGGAAAGTAAACCAGGAGCTCTTCTAACCTTCCGGGCTAGCTGGGTACGTCTAAGCACCCCCACCCAGCCTGGCTTCCTGTAAAAGTCACCGAGCCACTGAAACAAACACTAAGGGTTTGCAGGCACTGGCGGAAGTCCCCATTTCTACACGCCTCTCCACCCGTTAAACACTTCCACGAAGACGCCCTGTTTCTCGCCCCACCCCCCTTTCTGTACCTCATAAACCTTCCCTGCAGAGGCTTGAAATGCCACAGGGAAGGCGCCTGGCATTATGATAAAGGCACCACCTTGGTACCCCCTAGGCCTTGTTACGCCCCCTCCTCCAAAACCCACCCCAAGACAATGAGAGGACAACTAACTCATTCATCAGCCTCCCGTTAAGGCTCCAGAGTGGCTTAACGCATTTTTTTCCCCCCACGTTCTTGGGTTTCTATCAAACGCTCACGGGCGGGGGATGGATGCTCAATCGAAACTAATCCCCTGTGAGTGTCCGAGCCGAGATCGCGCCTCCGGAGAGGCCCCGGAGCGGCGGGCTGCCAAGGCTCTGGCCTCCCCTCTCGCCCTGCCCTCCCGGCACTTTACCCAGACGCGGTCTAAGCGGGCTTGGTCGTGGCGTCCCGCGGGTGAAGTGGCCAGGTGGTAGGTCAGCCCTTTACGGGGTGCGGCGCCGGAGCCGGGCCCCAAGCTGCATCCCTCTCAGCCCTCCCGGCTAGGTCTGGACGGGGCAGCCGGTGAAGGGGCCGGCGGTGGCGGCGGCAGCTACTGGCCGCGGCGGCCGCTCCGGGCGTCTCGCCCGGGCCCCACGACGCGCCCGCCGGCCTGACTTCACAATGGCCGGGGGAGGGGGCGGGCGCCGGCTCGGGGCGGAGGGGGGCTCGGGGCGGAGGGGGGGCTCGGGGCGG
>ML661920.1:331792-343325 GCA_007570785.1 Antilocapra americana
GGCCCTGGCCGGGCCGCCGCCGGCCGCCCGGCGCAGAAGCCGCCCGGAACGGCAGCGCCCCGGCGCGCGTCAGCCCAGCCGCGCCGCCCGCCCGACGCCGCGGGCGCTGGGGCCGCCTCCCGCGCCGCGCCCTCCCGCGGGCTTTGCGACGGTGCCGTAAGGCAGCCCCCGCGCCGTCGCGACTCCGCCGCGCGGCGCGGGAGGCGGCGATGGCGGCCCGGCGGCTCGTGCTCGCCGCTCTCGGCCGCGCCTTCTCGGGCCGCGCCCGTCAGCCCGCCCCCGAGCGCGGCGCCGAGCGCAGGGAAGCGGCGCCGAGCCGGGTGAGTGCGCTCGCGGAGGGGCCGCGCCGCGCCCCGGGCTCCCGGCAGGGCTCGTGTAGTCGGGCAGGGCCCGCTAGCAAGGGGGTTGGTGCCGCGTTTCGTGTGGGGACAGCTGGCCTCCGGGGTTCAAGAGCTCTCGGCCCGCCGCGGGAGTTGGCTGCGTGTAGCGTGTCAGCGCTTTGCTCCAAGTGGTGGCAGACCTTACCGTCGCATTGCATAGGACCGTTCGACAATCTAGGTTGGAAACGGTGTGTGCAAATACGCCTGTTCCTGACCAGAGGTCCCCAGAGATGAATATCTGCAGCGGCAAGGAGTGGCGAGCAGTTTTTAGAAGTTGCCCGGCTTTGGGGAAAGATGTTTTTGTTTGAGGGAGCGCTAGACCTCCATTCCAGCTGTGATGAAAATGTGGGCTAACGGCGTGGAATGGGCTGCAGATAGAAAGTTTAAACCAGGCATCCAAATACTAACACTTCATCTGCCAACAGGCTAAGGAGGGAGGCTGGAAAGCATCCTTTAAACCATCCTTAAAGAAAGATTAAAAAGAGCCTGTTAATTCCAAAGCGTGCCTGCCTGTTAGCAGGGTAGCTGTCCATTGGGACCCCAAGCCTCTGGCTCAGTTCCCTGATTCAGTGGCCACAGCCCCTGACTTCTATTCCTAGAACATAAAACGCACCCAGCATCCCACTCTGTACAGAAAGATACTCAACAGATACCTGAAAATGCTCTGGGAGGGCAAACAACTGCCCCCAGGGCGAGGACTTAGCCCAACTTATTTTGTGAACAAGTGCTGGAAAAAAGACAAGCGCCCAAACAAGGGTTTCTCCATCGACACCCAGCCTTGTGTTAAAGTAAGTCTTACCGCGGGTCTGTTCCTTGAAACGAGCCCTGTCTGCGTGTTGCAACCCGGGTGACAAGCCGGTGCACACCTGGCAGACCGCCTGCACCTGTGAAGGCGGTGATGCTGAAAGGGGAGCAGCTGACCCGTGAGTCACACCTTCCCAGTTCTAGCCTTATGACTTATGTTTTTCTTGGGATGTGTTCCCCATTATGCGAGGTATTGGCTGGGCCTTTAAAGGACAGCTCTCTCTTCAGGGATATGTGTGATTCCTGTATGTTTGGCCTCATCTCTGTGCTTCCTGAGCACACGGCCAGTTCTCCAGGTAATTCAGTTCCTGCAGCTCGGAGAGACTGTTATCTCGAAGTCTTTAGTTTTAAATATGAGGTCTTCTTAGAAGTCACAGGCTGTAAATCATTTTTTCTTTTTAATCTAAAGAGATATATTTTAATCTTGTATTTCTACTTCACTCTATGTATTTTTTAAATTAATTCTTTGTTTTTCACTTGAGTTAAGGAGGTCTGCTTTTAGGACATACACAATTTATTTACATCTCTAATCTCTAACTACCAGTTTGTTAATTAATTGATTAATTTATTTGACTGCATCAGGTCCTAGTGGTGGTCCGAGTGGCTTAGTTGCTCCACAGCATGTGGGGTTTTAGTTCCCTGACAAGAGATTGAGCCTGTGTTCCCTGCGTTGCAAGGTGGATTCTCAATCACTGGACCACCAGGGAAGTCCTTTTTTTTTTTTTTTTTAAATTTTTTTTATTTACCCTTTTTTAAAAAAAATTTTACTTACCCTTGTGTGTGTTTTTGTTTGTTTTTTTTATTGCCTGTGATGGGTCTTGTTGCCCTGCAGGCTTTCCTCTAGCTGCAGCAAGCGGGGGATAGTCTCTAGGTGCCAGGGCTTTTCATTGCTGTGGCTTCTCTCATTGCGGAGCGTGGCCTCTAGAGCACAGCCTCAATGGTTGTGGCCCACGGGCTTAGTTATTCCATGGCATATGGGATCTTCTCAGATCAGGGATGGAACCCATGTCTCCTGCATTGGTAGGAGGATTCTTTAGCTGTGAGCCACCAGGAAAGCCCCAGACTACCAGCTTTTTAAAAATTATCATCATCATTATTTTTTGGCTGCACGGCACATCTTGTGAGATATCAGTTACCTGGACAGGGATTAAACCTGGGCTCTCAGTAGTGAAAATGTAGAGTTCTACCTGTTGGACCACCAGGGGATTCTCTGACTATCAGTTTTTCCTAGAAAAACATTATAGAACTTAGCATTAAGTACCACTTTTCCTTCCAAATCCAACTTAAACTCAGCTGTCAAATCACATGTTCTCTTAGCTGTATCATTCATGCTTATTCTTTGCCTTTGTTGTTTACATCATCGTTTCACACCTTTGCCTGCATGTTTGGAATTATCTGGAAGAGTAAAATGTACTAGGACCCTCCCCCGGAGAGTTTCATGTGGTTGGTCTGGGATGCAGCCTGGGCATCAGGCTGTTTACTTATTTTCTCCATTTGTCTAGTTGTCTTTCCCCCCAGTTTTGTTAAGATAAAACATCAGGATTCTTTTTTAAATTTTAATTTATTTTTTAACTGGAGGAAAATTGCTTTGCAGTGTTTTGTTGGTTTCTGCCATACAACAGTGTGAACCAGCCATAATTGTTCTTAACATTCTCTCCCTCCCGAACCTCCCTTCCCTCTCTGATTCCTACCCTTCTAGATTATCATAGAACACCAGGCTGGGCTCCCTTAAAACATCAGGATTCTTAGGTTCAAGTCTAATAAGTTCACAAGTTAGAGAACCATGGCTACATGTTATATGCATTAGTATTTGCTTATAGTCTGAATTTCATTGACATTTATAGTCAACATTTCTCAAGCATTTGCATGCACTGTTTGGAAAGCTTTGCATATTTTAATTAAGCCTCACAATTCTGTTCAGTAGGTACTTTGATCATCCCTATTTACAGATGAGATTGAATAATTCAGTTCAATTCAATTGATCAGTTGTGTCCGACTCTTTTCGACCCCATGGACTGCAGCACACCAGGCCTCCCTGTCCGTCACCAAATCCCAGAGTTTACTCAAACTCATGTCCATCAAGTCGGTGATGGCCATACAACCATCTCATCCTCTGTTATCTGCTTCTCCTCCCACCTTCAATCTTTTCCAGCATCAGGGTCTTTTCACATGAGTCAGTTCTTTGCATCAGGTGGCCAAAGTATTGGAGCCTCAGCTTCAGCATGAAATTCATGTTCCAGTGAATATTCAGGACTGATTTCTTTTAGGATGGACCAGTTGGATCTCCTTGCAATCCAGGAGACTCTCAAGAGCCTTCTCCAACACCACAGTTCAAAAGCATCAATTCTTCGGTGCTCAGCTTTCTTTATAGTCCAACTCTCACATCCATACATGACTTCTGGAAAAACCATAGCTTTGACTAGACAGACCTTTATTGGTAAAGTAATGTCTTTGCTTTTTAATATGCTCTCTAGGTTGGTCATAGCTTTTCTTCCAAGGAGCAGGCATCTTTTAATTTCATGGCTGCAGTCACCATCTGCAGTGATTTTGGAGCCTCCCAAAATAAAGTCTGTCCCTGTTTCCACTGTTTCCCCATCTACTTGCTATGAAGTGATGGGACCAGATACCATGATCTTCATTTTCTGAATGCTGAGTTTTCAGCCAGTTTTTTCATTCTCCTCTTTCACTTTCATCAAGAGGCTCTTTAGTTTCTCTTTGCTTTCAGCCACAAGGGTGGTGTCATCTGCATATCTGAGGTGATTGATATTTCTCCCAGCAATCTTGATTTTAGCTTGGGCTTCATCCAGCCTAGCATTTCTCATGATGTACTCTGCATATAAGTTAAATATTGAGTAATTATTTTCAGTAATTACTTTTACAGTAAGACTGAATAACTTCTTCAAGATCATAATGCTTGCACATAGGAATATGTATATTTTAGTTCCTTTATTTAAAAGAAGATGGATTAAAATTTTTCTTCTAGTAGTTTTTAGATGAACAAGAGCAAAGAAACAGACCCTCAGCAGAGAGAGTAATGTTTGTCAACGACAGAGCAGGAGCCACTGATGTCACATTGTGTGCCATGTTTTCGTTAAGGAGACTGCTCTCCAGGACGTCCCTGGTGGTCCAGCGGATAAGAATCTGCCTGCTGGTTCCGAGGACATGGGCTCCTTCCCTGGTTCAGGACGATCGCAGATGCCGTGGGGCGAAGCCCGTGCCCAGAGCCTGTGCTCTGAAACTAGGGGGTGGCCTCCTCTCGCTCCACTGGAGAGAGTGCAGGCGTGGCAGTGCAGGCCCAGTGCAGCCAAAAAAGAAGCAGAAGGATCTCCAAAATTCCCAAGTTTAGATTGGGAGTAAATTTCATAGGAAGAAGGTAAAACTCAGGATATGTGGAAAACTGGTGAGAAAGCAAGTCATCAACTATTCCAGTTAACATGGATATTTCTAGTATTTAAAGACTTTCAATAAATATTTTGAAAACAAAGCTGAGGTGGGAGGACCTTAAAACCATGCAGTTTAACTCTCTTATCATCAAGGTGAGGAAATTGGGACCTGGAGAGGTAAAGGGACTCGCCTGGTGTTACGGAGTCAGGACTGAAGCCAGGGTCTGCCCACTCTTACTCCAGGGTTCTGACGTTTCCAAATGCTTTTTCCTCACCTGTGGAAATGATCACATGATTTCCCCTTGTTCTGTTAATACAGAAAATTATGCTGATTTGTTGGGTTTCTCTTTTTTTTCAATATTTATGGGAAATTTAAAATGTGCAAAGGTAGAAGCATATGGGGCTTCCCTGGTGGCTCAGCGGTAAAGAATCTGCCTGCAGTGCAGGAGACCTGGTTTTGATCCCTGGGCGGAGAAGCTCCCCTGGTGGAGGGCATGGCAACCCACTCTGGTATTTTTGCCTAGAGAATCCCATGGACAGAGGAGCCTGGCAGATGGCAGTCCATAGGGTCGCACAGAGTCGGGCATGACTGAAGTGACTCAGCAGCAGCAGCAGAACATGAAGAATTGCTCTGTACCGAGCACCTTGCTTCTGCAGTTATCCAGCCATTGCTGTTATTTCATCCTTACCCCCATCCAGTCCCCTTTTCTACATAATTCTGTGGCCAATAGCAGACGTCGTATTTCACTTGTAAGTACTTCAGTATGTAGCTTTAGAAGATACGGACTTACATACACACGTGTGTGTGTGTTTATATAAAACTTGATACCATCGTCATACCTAAAATATTACAATAATTCCTTAATCCCAGCAAATTTTGTATGTTCAAATTTCTTTGTTTTAGAATTATCAGAAATGTTTCCTTTTACAATTTGCTTGTGTTAGGATCCAAATTAGGTCTACCACACTATGATTGATTAATATTCTTTCAGTTGTCTTTTAATCTATAGGGTTTGCCTCTATGCCCTTCCATTAACAATTTTTTTTTTTTGTTACATATTTGGCTGCTCCAGGTCTTAGCTGCAGCATGCGAGCTCTTGGTTGAGGCATGTGGGATCTAGTTCCCTGACCAGGGATTGAACCTGGGGTCCCCTGCGTTGGGAGCTCGGAGTCTTAGCCACTGGGCCACCAGAGGGGTCCTCCCTTTCCTTTTCTCAAGCAGTTTCTCTGGAGGGTGCAGGGGAGTGTGATTTTGCTAACTGCCTTCCCACAGTGTGATGTAACTGTGTGTCTCTTGTAAACAGACATCTGTCTTCTAGAGCCCTGACTTCCTGCGGGTTCGACTTTTTTATTTTTAGAAGACTACATCTTTGGTGACTGATATTCTGGTGTTAAACCAACCTTGCTCCCCCAGTGCAAACCCAGCTTGGTGTCCCGATGCACTGGCCCTTCTGTGTACTGTGAATTTGGCGTGCTGATTTGTCTAGCATCCGCCTGCAGTGGAAGGCTGGGGGCTCCGACTCTCCAAAAGGTTTTCAGTTTCCATCCCAGAGGAGTCAGGACTCTGAGCCAGGAGACACACCGAGCACACCGAATGTTGCCAGTGTTCGTTCCTTTCATTATTGCCCGTTGATGTCCCCAGTGGCTGGCTCTGAAATGCTAACGCAGAGAGAAGCTTTGTGTTGTGTGCCGGCACTTCTGGGAAGGAGGGCGCTGCAGAAAATGGTGTCCTGCTCCAAGTTCTGGCTTCTAGAAGGCGAGGCCTGGGGTAGGAGTGTGCCAGTGGAGCTCAGAAGCCTGCTGTGAGGCAGAGGGGTGGAGAGCCAGGCTGCGCCCGCAGAGCTGGACAAGAAGACGCCGGCCTGGGGCTGCCAGGCTTGGCAGTTTGCAATTAGAGAAAAAGCTGGAAGGTTCACCAGCACCCCACCCCCAGTCATGAAAGCTCAGTGTGACCGGTCAGAACAGGCGGGTCTGGCGGTTCTTGCACACCTTCCCAGGCACACCCCTGCCACTCTGAGCCTCAGGAAGCTGGGCATTGTGTACTTTTGCTGTGAGAACCGTAAATTACAGTAATTATTCAAACCTCAAAGGGATTCTTTCTTTTCCTCCCCCAAGCTGCTCCTTCCCCTCCCTTTTAAATAGCAGTTCTTGGGTGAACAAAGACAGAATGGATGTTTATAGGGGAGAGCAGAGGAACTACTTCCCCCATAATTGAAGATATGATCTCTCAAATTATAATGAAAAACTGAGAATGATTGAAGGAGCCAGTTCACAGAGTTCATGTATAAACTGTAAAGCGGTTGATCAGCAATAACTCAGAGGTGCCCAGGGACAGTAACCGGCACACCTGCACCTCTTTGACTTGCTTTGGCACATGTGGGCAGCTTGGGGTAGCTTCTTGAACATTTCTTCATAGGGAACCTGTCGGGACAGGTGGGGTACAGTTCTGCAGGGTAACTGTGTACCGTTAGGGTGGAACCTGCCCTCCCCCCCCCCTGCCCCCAGCCGTTTGCCTGCTTCCGGCAGGGCTGGCTCCTCCCAGGGCTGCTCTGCAACCTCCCCAGCCGCTTGAAGGAGAAGGGAGCCCCCAGCTTGGGGGGGTGTTCATAGCATGGGGCCCAGGCCTGCTTCTGTCTCCGCTCACTAGATCCCTTTGTGTGAAACGCCTTCGGTTTCTGAGAATACCTGAATATCACAGGTGCAAAAGCTGTGCAGGAAAAGTCCAGAAATATCTGCATAAAAGTAGTTTTTTTTGTTAAGGGCTTTTTTAAAAGAAAAGGAAAGTGTGGTAACCATATATTCTTAGAATAACAGATAGAGCATTCTGCGTTGCAGTCCTGCCTTTACTAAAAAGGATTCTTAAGACAGTCTCTCCTTTTCCAATAAGCGGCCTGAGGTGACCCCTAAAAATGGTGTGCTAGTCACTCGACCCAGAAAGCCCCGCAAAAGCACGCAAGTCAAAGAGGTTCAAATCTTCGTGTTCACGTTAAGAACGCTCGTGAAACTGCCCAGGCCATAAAGGGTGTGCATATCCGAAAAGCCACCAAGTACCTGCAGGATGTCACTTTAAAAGAAGCAGCGTGTGCCATTCCCTCGTTACAGTGGTGGAGTTGGGAGGTGTGCACAGGCTAGGCAGCGGGGCTGGCCACAGGGTCGGTGGCCCAGAAAGAGTGCTGGATTTTTACTGCACGTGCTCAGAGATGCAGAGTAATGCTGAGCTTAAGGGCTTAGATGCAGATTCTCTGGTCATTGAGCACGTCCAGGCGAACAAAGCCCCCAGGATGCAGCGCAGGACTTACAGAGCTCACGGTCGGATCCACCCCTGCACGAGCTCTCCCTGCCACACTGAGATGACCCTTACTCAAAGAGAACAGACTGCTCCTCAACCAGAGGAGGCGGCACAGAAGGAAAAGATGGCCCAGAAGAAACTGAGGAAACGAAAGCGTATGGCCCAGGATTAAATGCCGCGAAAAATAAATGCAAATAAAAGAGAAAAAAGAGTCTCACATCAAGTCGGCGTATCTGGCCCCTGCTGGTGAGGAACGGTCTCGGTCTTGAGGGGCAGATGTGGGTGCCTTCCTGCCCGTCGGGGGCCCTGTCCCTTTCACACACAAAGAATGGGTTCAGTCCCTTCACGGGGACTGGCCGGGCCTTCGTGTGAAACTCTCCACCCCGGCTATGCCTCTTTATGCCTCAGCTCTGCTTCCCAGTGACACCAAGAGAAGAACTAGACGAAAGTAAGAATGGTCACAGATTACGATGTCTTGAGTCTGCAAGAAGAAACAAATGCAGAGTGAACCAGCCGTGCCGAGCTAGTCTGGTGTGGGGTGTGCCCGGGCCGCGCGGAGGTGACGGCTGTGCCTAGACGCGCCCCGTCTCCCTCTGCCCGTCGCCAGCAGTGGTCAGCCTGGCTTTCCCCTCCCCCACGGCTCCTACCTGCCACCAGCGCCTGGGCCTCCCCGGACCTCCACCTCGTGTAAGCCGTCCTCCAGAGCAGGCGCCAGGCCGCGCGCTTCTGCATCTCCGCTATACAGCCTTGGAGACTGTCCCGGAGCACCTGCAGGTACGCAAGCCGCGGCTTGGTGGTGGCGGCGTCGAGCCGGCTCAGAGCTGCTCAGCGTCTGGGGCTAGGCATCGGTGACCGCGGGTCTAGTTACACTGGTTGGATGTCTCTCCACCGGGCCTTCATACAGATCAAGCTTTTTGAAGAGGAAGGGGTTTCTCTGCGTAAGCATAGAGAAAAGGAACAGAAAAGATTTTTAGCAGCTCGGAAGAACACTCCTCCGACTCACACCTGTTCCTCCAGAGGGTGCAGTTCCTGCCCCGTGGGCATGCTCTCCCGTGGGAAACAGCTGTGTTTCCTCACCTCCCAGGGGGCTCAGGACACCCTGGGGATGGAACCTGGAACCTGAGGCCTGTGGAGGGCGGAGGGCCGAAGTCGGCCCTGTTGTCATGAAAGGAAGTTCTGTGCGGCCGAGGAAGCAGAGGTGGGCAGGCCTGGCTGCTGGACCCGGGTGAGGATCGTAGACTTCGACCTGAGGGTAGTGAGTGGTCACTGAAGGATTTGAAGGGAAGGGGTGGCACAGGTAGGGTGGGTCCTGTGGAGAGGTTGCTCTGGCTGCGGTCTGGAGAGTTGGTGGCCGTGGGGACCCACAGTCCAGTCCGAGACGGTTGGTGCCGCTCGGGCTGGCTGAGCTCTGGGCCGGAGCTGTTCGCATCCCCACCGGGCCTGGTGTGAGAGGCCAGCGTCGAGTGCTGCTTGAGCCTGGAGTTCCGTAAGCTTATTCTCTGAGCCACAAAGAAGGAGGCTTCTCAAAAGATAGCATTTGACTCCCTGTAACTTTCATCCGCTATAGGCTCTTGCTGCTTCTGCAGCTGTGAGAAAAACTCATCTTAATAAACATACTTGCATCGATCGTGAAATCAGTCAGCATGAAATCGGTAGAAGGTTTTAGTTCTAGCAGCTTCATTCTCCAAAAGTCTGAAGATGACTTAAAAAAAGAAAAATATTGGAGGCATTAGAACCTGCTAAGATTTAATACTCATTGCTCAGAAATGAGGCTAATGGGACAGAATTAGTATTTTTCAATGTATTTTTATTTATTTATTGGGCTATGCCACGAGGCACGTGGGATCCTAGTGCCCCATCAGTGACTGGACCCGGGGCCCCTGCACTGGCAGCGCGGCATCTTAGCCACTGGGACTGCCAGGAGCTTCTTAAGCTCCATTGCTTGTGGGTAAATTTCAGTGAATTTTAGGCAGTATTCCACTTGCCATCAGATCTTTAACTTATTACTCAATAATAGCTTCCCTTGTACCTCAGTCGGTAAAGACTCTCCCTGCAGTGTAGGAGACCTGGGTTCGATTCCTGGGCTGGGAAGATCCCTTGGAGAAGGGAATGGCAACCTACTCCAGTATGCTTGCCTGGAAAATCTCATGGACAGAGGAGCCTGGTGGGCTGTAGTCCATGGGGTCACAAAAGAGTCGGGCATGACTGAGCGACTAACACTTACTTACTTAGCTTCTTTGCAGTGATCGAACATTTTCTATGAATCTTTTTTCCCCACTCAAAAGCTTTTTTTTTTTTTTTTTACCTAATCTGTCAAGGGTCCTTAAAATTTTGAAAGTTTTTAAAAAAGATACTTTTCTGGAAAACTTTGAAAGTCTGAAGGAATCATATATACTTTTCAAGATTTCCTATTCATTCACTTATTTTAGACTCAGAATAATTTTCTAAATAGTAAGCATTCAGATGCTGAGCTGAACCTACCACAGATTTTTAATAAAATAGTATGAATGCCAGTGCTGTCCTAATGCTGTGTTCTTAGGTGTGAGGAAGAGCTTTTTGTATGAACAGATGACCCTGGATATTTTATAACGACCTGCTGAATCCTGAGGAGTGATGGCAGAGCAGATGTAACCTCCTGGAATGTTCTCTGTGGTCTGAATTGTTCATGCTGAGCAGCTGCACCAAGCTTTGTATCCCACTTCGGACCAAACCTGATGCTATCCTGGTTGTGTTTTAAATTCTTCCTATTTTTAGACTGCTTGGGAATTTAGAAGATTTAGGAAGGTCATAGAGTCCAAGGCCAGTAGAATGCCGGCTGTTGGTGCTGTGTTTAGCTGTCTGCTTCAGTCCGTGCCAAGTTCTCAGGATGCTTGGTGTGGGTTGGTGGTGACTAATGGCGGTCTTGCAAGTGAAAGCTGTCAGTGTTGCCTAAACAGTGACTTGGTTTCCTTTCTCAGTCTCCGCTTGGTCCTTTAACTGTCAGGGATTGAGTCTGAGGACCTAAGAGATGGTCAGACCCACTCCGTGGATGAGAAGGCTGAGGCCCGCACAGAGAGCTGAGCTTCCCGGCCTCGCCTTTCTCCTGCCAAGGGAGCCATTGCAGAACACACAGCTGCCCTGGCGAGCTGCATTGGTCTGTGAGATTATTAGGTATTAAATCCACGTTTCTCAAGTTAAATGATCAGTAAGCCGCTTACCAATAGAAAAAGAGCTGCTGTATCTTCAATTTTACAAACCCTGCATCTCTGTTTTTAGTGAAAGTGGTGAAAGTGAAGGACTGAAATGCCTGCCAAATGCAAAACTGATTATGTTTAATATAGTAATTTTCTCTCCTTGTAAGTTTTACTGCTCTTTTAATTGCCTTTACTGAGATATAATTTATTTATTTTTTAAAAAAGATGTATCTTTAATTTTTGGGGGGCTGCACTGCGCCTTCGTTGCTTCGTGCGGGCTGTCTCTAGTTGCGGTGAGTGGGGCTCTCCTCACTGCAGCGCTCCTCCTCACTGCAATGCTCCTGCCTCTCATTGCAGTGCTCCCGCCTCTCCTCACTTGAGTGCTCCCGCCTCTCCTCACTGCAGTGCTCCCGCCTCTCCTCACTGCAGTGCTCTGCCTCTCCTCACTGCAGCGCTCCCACCTCTCCTCACTGCCTGCTCCGCCTCTCCTCACTGGAGTGCTCC
>ML661920.1:343335-382996 GCA_007570785.1 Antilocapra americana
CTGCCTGCTCCACCTCTCCTCACTGCCTGCTCCGCCTCTCCTCACTGCAGTGCTCCCGCCTCTCCTCACTGCAGTGCCCACTTCTCTTGTGAAGCTTGGGCTCAGGGGTGCAGGCGAAGCAGTTGTGGCTCACGGGCTGAGCTGCTCCGCGGCACGTGGAGTCTTCCCAGACCAGGGATGGAACCCGTGTCACCCGCATTGGCAGGCGGGTTCTTAGCCATTGGACCATCAAGAAAGTGCCAAGAGATTTCCAAATTTACTATTATTTTTCCCCATGAATTATGGTTATATTGATCTTTGATCAGCAAATGGAAAGCTAGTCTTTTGATTGCTTAGCCGATTTTTTAAAATATCAGGTTTATTGACGTCCAGTTCACATATAATAAAATTTACTGCTGACAGACACGCACACCACAGTGCAAGGTGCTGACCACCTTCACCACCCCCAGAAAATTCCTCTGGTCACCCTCGTCCTCCACGCCCACACCTGTCTTTCTCGAGGTGCTCTGGCAATAGAGTCATCCAGCGTGTGGCCTCTTTGGTGCCTCTGAGATTCACCCACGTTACCTGCAGTCCCCTCTGTCACCAGGTGGTGTCTGTCACACGGACGCACATGCTCTGTCTCCCCTCATCAGTGGAGAGGCGTTTGGGCGGTCATACATGGAGCCACTTAGACAGTCACTGGGCTTCAGTGTCACCACGTGTGCTCGTGCCCCGTGGGCGAGTGACGGGGAGAGGCTGCTGGGTTGGGTGTGAAGTGTGTGTTTCATTTTATAATGGAGTGCAGGCTTTTTTCCCAAAGTGGTTGTACCATTTTGCATTGCCACAAGCAATATTTAAGAGCTTGATTGTTTTACATTCTTGACAGCTCTTGTTTTGGCAGGTTTTATTTTTTTTAATAGCCATATTAATAGGTGTGGAGTGGTATCTCATTGTGGTTTTGATTTGCATTTCCCTATTGACTCATGATGTTGAGCATTTTTTTTTGTTTTAATGTGCTTGTTTGCCATCTTTATATCTTCTTGGGGAGCTTTTAGATATTTTGCCCATTTTTAAATTGGGTTGCATGTTTTCTTATTATGGAGTTTTGAGGCATCTTTGTATGTTCTAGAAACAAGTCCTTTTACAGATTTGCATGTATATTCTCCCAGCCTGTGGCTTGTCTTTTGATTTTCCTAACAGTGTCTTTAGGAGAAGAGACGATTTTAACTTTGGTGAAGTCCAGTTTGTTTATTCCTTGTTTTGTGGATTGTGCTTTTGGTGTTGTATGTGAGAAACCTTTGCTTAATCTAAGGGTGTAGAATTTTTACTGTGTTTTAGGAATTTTCTGGATTACATTTTACATTTTAGGTCTTTGATCTGTCTTGCATTTTTGTGTGTGGTATAAAGCACAGGTTGACACTTTTTTTTTGGTCTGAGGGTGTAAATTATTCCAGTACCATTGTTGAACATGTTTGGTGTTATTGTTGTTCGGTCACTGAGTCATGTCTGACTCTTTGTGCCCTCATGGACTGCAGCACACCAGACTTCCCTATCCGTCACCATCTCACAGAGTTTGCTTAAACGCGTACCCATTGAGTCGGTGATGCCATTCAGCCATCTTACCCTCTTTTGCCCCCTTATCCTTCTGCCCTCAGTCTTTCCCAGCATCAGGGTCTTTTTCCAGTGAGTTGACTCTTCACATCAGATGGCCAAAGTATTGTAGCTTCAGCATTAACCTAAAGGTTAATTTCCTTTAAGATTGACTGTTTTGATCTCCTGGCAGTCCAAGGGACTCTCAAGTCTTCTCCAGGACTTGGAGAAAGAAATTGGAAAGCATCAATTCTTTGGTGTTGAGCCTTCTTTATGGTCCAACTTTCATATCTGTACATGACTACTGGAAAAACCATAGCTTTGATTATGCAGACCTTTGTCAGTAATGTCTCTGCTTTTTAATATGCTGTCTAGGTTGGTCATAGCTTTTCTTCCAAGGAGCAGGTATCTTTTAATTTCATGGCTACAGTCACTACGCCAAAGCCTTTGACTGTGTGGATCACAAGGAACTGTGGAAAATTCTTTAAGAGATGGGAACACCAGACCACCTGACCTGCCTCCTGAGAAATCTGTATGCAAGTCAACAAGCAACAGTTAGAACTGTACACGGAAAAACAGACTCATTCCAAAATCGCGAAAGGAGTACGTCAAGGCTATATATTGTCACCCTGCTTATATAACTTATATGCAGAGTACATCATGCAGAATGCCGGGCTGGATGAAGCACAAGCTGGAATCAAGATTGCCAGGAGAAGTATCAATAACCTCAGATATGCAGACGACACCACCCTTATGGCAGAAAGTGAAGAGGAACTAAAGAGCTTCTTGATGAAAGTGAAAGAGGAGAGTGAAAAAAGTGGCTGAAAACTCAACGTTGAGAAAACTAAGATCATGGCATCCGGTCCCATCACTTCATGGCAAATAGATGGGGAAGCAATGGAAACAGTGAGAGACTTTATTTTCTTGGGCTCCCAAATCTCTGCAGATGGTGACTGCAGCCATGAAATTAAAAGATGTTTTCTCCTTGGAAGAAAAGCTATGACCAACCTAGACAGCATATTAAAAAGCAGAGACATTACTTTGCCAACAGTGATCCATCTGGTCAAAGCTATGGTTTTTCCGGTAGTCACGTATGGATGTGAGAGTTGGACTATGAAGAAAGCACTGATGCTGAAGCTGAAACTCCAGTACTTTGGCCACCTGATGCCAAGAACTGACTCATTGGAAAAGACCCTGGTGTTGGGAAAGATTGAAGGCGTGAGGAGAAGGGGATGACAGAGAATGAGAGGGTTGGATGGCATCACTGACTCAATGGACATGAGTTTGCGTAAGCTCCGGAGTTGGCGACAGACAGACAGGGAGGCCTGGCGTGCTGAGGTCCGTGGGGTCACAAAGAGTCAGACGCAACTGAGCCACTGAACTGAACTGAGTGTGTTAATGCTGTTTATTATTGTTCTTTTAATTTAGATATTCTCTGGCACATAGTCTTAAAAAGAGGACGCTAACAAGGGTTTTTAATAAATCCGAGCTGTTCGTTTTATAACACTAGAGATTCATTTAGTTGTATGTTAACGCCACGTTTTTTGTTGAAGGTCTCAAGATTCTGCCCTCCAAGAAAATCTTGCCATGATTGGATAGGACCTCCAGATAAATATTCAAACCTTCGACCTATTCACTTTTACATCCCTGAAAATGAATCACCATTGGAACAAAAGCTAAGAGAATTGAGACAAGAAACACAAGAATGGAACCAACAGTTCTGGGCAGACCAGAATTTGACTTTTCATAAGGTACGTTTAGGTTTCCGGGCAGACTGAGAAGTAATCCAGTCGGCCACCGGGGGGCGCCGGATCAGTAGTCTCTGCTCTGCCTTTCCTTAGCTTCTCAGCCCCTCCCCTCCGTGTGTGTGTGTGTGTCTGTGTGTGTGTGTGTGTGTGTGTGTCTGTGTGTGTGTGTCCCCAGAAGTTTAAAGTCAGTACCTGACTAGAGAAGAGACAGTGGTCCTTCACAGACTCGCAGGTCTTGAGACTCCCAAAGAACTAAAGGGCGTGAGTAGCAGGGCCAGAACTAGAGCTGCGGACTCCCATGTATACCCACCTGTGTGGGTGTTTATGACAACACGGGGGTCTAGGATATGTTGTCAGTCTTCCTGAGAATTCAGAATTGTTAACAGTATGCTCATCAGCAAACCACATGAGAAAGAAGTGTAACTATTCTAATCCAGATGGAAGATTCAGTGGTGTGTGTTTATCCATGGGGGCAGGCTAAGTCAAATGGGGTGTATTGGTCTTCTTCTGTGGGTTTATAAACAGTGTCTCCCTCAGTTTATTAAAGCTCTCATTTTCAAATCCTCTCTCAAGCACGGAACTTTTAACTATGTTGAGATGGTTTAAAACGGGCTTTGAGATGGGGTGCTTCTCCGAAAACACACATCCAGATGCCTCCAGAGCACTGAGAGCTTGTCCTAGCCAAGGAAAACAGAGAGACGAAGAAAGGGAGTTCTGATAGCTGTCTTCTTTTAGGAAAAAGAAGAATTTGTTCGCTCAAGACTCAAAGCCAAAGGCCTGGATCTGAGAACTGAATCAGGTTAGTCTGTTCTTTTTCCGCTCTCCCTGTTTTGTTGGAGTAACTGTATGGGAAGATGAAGAAGAAAAGATGCTGGGGACTTCTGTGGCAGACTGAAAGGGGCGCCAGTCGGACCCCTGGTCAAGGAACCCAGATCCCACTTGTCTTGGGCTGCACAGCCAAGAAAAGAAGCAGGGCCTGGGAAGTGATGAATGAAGCAGTGAAAGCTCAGGGGACTGGCTCTGTGGGGCAGGCAAGTTCTTGGTGGGATGTGTGTCCGTCCTCCCCATGTTCCCTCTTCTCACCCTGGACGAGGTCGGCCCGCTCATCATTCTGGGTTGTTCCAGTCGATGACCTCTTGCTGACCTTTGGACTGCCACCTGAGGTGCCGTGGCTTCAGCAGCCTCTCTCCTGCCCTGGCCTCTCCTCTCGGGTCCCTGATGGCAGTTTCTGGTCCTGCCTGCCGTGAGCTGGAGACCATGGAGTCATCCCGGAAGCCTCTCCCCAGCCTATGATCTCTCCCCAAGGTTTACCTCTTGGCCGTTCCTCAGCACCTTCTCTGCTCCCTGTCCCAGAAACGCGGCTTTCATTCAGGCCCTCGTTAACTCTGCCTGGTGCGGTATCTTCCTGACTGGCTCCCTGGCCCCAGGCTTGGCGTCGGGGGTCTTCAAGCTTTCTGTAAAGAGCTGGATAGTTCATAGTTGAGTCTTTCTTGGCCATGAGGGTTTCTTCTCCAACTACTCACTCTGCTGTTGTTCTGTGAAAGCAGCTGTAGAAAAAACATAAATTAATGGGTATGAACTTACCCAATAAAACTTTATTTACAAAACCAGGTGGTAGGCTAGGTTGGGCCTACAGGCTGTAGTTTAGCCAATTGTGCCTGAAATCCATTCTTTGCAGTGTAGCCAGACAAATGCATCTTTGATAGTTGCCCCTCATCTTGTTTAGGCTTTTAGATTTCCTGTGGCAGCAGAAGGACAGCCGGGCTCCTCCTTTGCCGGCTTGTTCCCAGGCTGCGCACCTGAAGTGCTGATGATGTGCTGCGTGCAGGCTGCGCTCAGTTCCCCCTGCCTGCTGTGCTGTCCTTTCTTTGTGGATGGAGAGTCTAGCGCTCAAAATAACCTTTCATCTTTTTCTCCGGCTGTTGATGTTAGACCTGAGTAGCGTTTTATACTGGTGGTTAAGCAGACGTCTCCTGTGAGAACATTCTGATGGAAAACCTGAAACCACTGACCCCAGAAGCCAGGTCTGTGTCGGGCTAGAGGGCCGTCACTCTGCTCACCGCAGCCTCGCCTGCGCGTTAGGATTCGGGGCTGGGAGGGTGGAGTAGCCCCGTGCTGGGCTCAGCTTGGGCCCCATCAAGGGTCTGGGAGGACAGGAGCCAGCAAAGGCGGGGGTCCCAGCAGGTTTTGTTTGTTTGTTTGTTTTGCTGGGCAATAAATACATTTTTCAGTCAGTTAATTTATTTGGTTGCATCAGGATCTTCACTGTGGCTTGAGGGACTTTCCGTTCCAGTGAACAGGCTTCTCTAGCTGTGGTGTGTGAGCTTCGCTGCTCCTTGGCTTGGGGGGGGTGGTCTTAGTTCCCTGACCAGGGGTCGAACCTGCATCTGCTGTGTTGGCAAGCGGATTCTTACCCACTGAATGACCAGGGAAGTCCCCAGCGATAAACATTTTAAATCCTGTTTTATTTTTCATGATGACAGTTTTCAAGTTTCTTTCTTTCTTTTTTTTTTTTCAAATGCAAAGCTAAACCACAAGCAGGTACAACTAAGATGTTTTTTATGTCACATTTACACACTCCTCCAAGTGTGAGGCCAGGGCGGGGACATCGAGGTGAGGACGGGCTCTCTTCCCAGAGCCTGGAATGACGGCCCTGATTCCAGGACTGCGCTGCCTGCAGCACGTATGTTCTGCTGTCTCCCGCAGTGACTCCTTGAAGTGGGTACTGTTAGTTAGTGTTATTCTCTGAAAGGACCGATGCTAAAGCTGAAGTTCCAGTGCTTTGGCCACCAGATGCAAAGAGCCAACTCATTAGGAAAGACTCTGATGCTGGGAAAGATTGGGGGCAGGAAGAGGAGGGGGTGGCAGAGAACGAGATGGTTGGATGGCATCACCAACTCAATGGACATGAGTTTGAGCAAACTCTGGGAGATGGTGAAGGGCAAGGAAGCGTGGTGTGCTGCAGCCCATGGGGTCACAAAGAGTCAGACACGGCTAGTGGACCCAACAACAACTGTCACTTTTACCGTTTTGTGGCCGAGGTGCCCGAGGGCGGGCTGTTTGACCACAGTCACACGGTGAGTAGGTGGACAGGCCCAAGTCCCGTCCCGGAGAATGGGTCCAGGCCACAGCCACGAGCCGTCTCCTAACAGAAGGGGGGAGGTTGTTCTGGGTCTTCTGTTACTATTGTGGATTCCTACTGATGGCATGACTGAGTATTGAAAGACGGGCCTTAATTAGATTTCAGATTAGTTTGGTAAGAAAACAGGAAGGAACGTATTGAAGAAAGGACTCATGAAGGGAGCTGCCTGCTGTGTCAGCTGTTTAATCAGCAGCCTGCAGTGATGGAAATGCTGAGTGTGTGTGTGTGGGGGGGTCATGGGTGTGTCACCCGCTTGGGTCAGAACCCGCGTGTGTGACACCTGCATGTAGGGGTCCCACGGACTGGCGGGGAGGGGGTTTGTGTAGGGGCCCCACAGACTGGGGAGGGAGGGCGTTTGTGTAGGGGCCCCATGGACCAGGGGGTGGGGGCTTGTATAATAGATGATGTTGGAGAAAGTATGTACTTTTAGCCCGAAACGATCAATTTAGGATTCATGTTCCCTATAATTCGAATATATTTCAAATGCATCAGAAGGTTAATTACTAAGAATCAGTTGGTCATGAAGTAAAAAGTTAAGGACATCACTCCCAACTGTAGAAAGTCTAACAGGATGGACGTCAGCCTCCATTATCGGAGTGGTGCTGAGTCCCTGTGCTTGACCGCAAAGGCAGAGGATTCAAGAACGTCAGAACCGACACAGTCTGGCTTGGGTAGCATTCGCCATGGTCTCTCCTTCTGGAAAGGAGAGTTTGCTGAGGAGACAGGGAAGCGCTCGGACCCAGGCGCGGGCCGCTGCCCCCTCCTCTCCCGTGTACTCCGCTCCACCCCTGCTTTGGCCTTCTCTTGCTGAAGCGGTCTTCCCCTCCCAAGTCCCAGGAAGTCGCCAGCCCAAGGCTTCTCCCAGGCCGCGTTCTGTCCAGTGAGTGCAGCAGCCCCATGCGTGGTGCCCAGCAGGCCCGAGGGCCGGGCAGACAGAGGGGCCCACGTCCCCGAGACACATTAGCAGTGGACCGCAGGATGGGGGCATTTGTGGCAGAGATGGGGAGGCAGTCTGGACTCGATGAAAAGCCTTAACAAATTTGTAGAAGTAACAGGACACCTACAGATGAATAATGTGACTCCAAGAAAAAAATCTGCTCAAACTCCTATTTTGCAGTGCATGTTAAACCAGAAGCCAGGCCTCATTTGACACCTAACTGAACTCAAGACGAAGATGTTTTCCCAGCTCCCTCCAGAAGGATTCAGCTGCATGAAGTATGCATATGCCACAAAGCAGGGAAATTATGGCCACAGAATATCTAAGAATTTATCTTAGAGAAAAGGTTCACCGTGTTCTATAGCATTTCTCATAGCCAAACAGTGGGGCGCGTCTACGCCATGCCATAATGAGTTGCTTTGGTCACGCCCGAGTCTTTTGCGACTGCAGCCCACCAGGCTCCTCTCTCCATGGGGTTGTGCAGGCAAGAATCCATGAGAGTGGGTTCCTGCGCCCTTCTCCAAGGGATCGTCCCTACCCGGGGATTGAATCCACATCTCCCGCAGCTCCCGCATTGTTGGTGGATTCTTTACCACCTGAGCCAGCAAGGAAGCATCTGATAATTTTACATAAGGCCATGGGGCCCACTGGCTCTATAGACGTTCACTGGAATCTTCAGCAGCAGTGGAGGGAAATTATTGACTTGATTTCAAGTGCAAGAAGCGGAATACCACTTCACTTCATCTGCCTGACCCCAGATGGAGCCCCGTCTGTTGGCCAGCCTTGGGAGGGCTCTCGCCTCGAGTTCGTTTCACTGCTGGAGTGTTGACGCAGGTGTGGGGGGTGCCATCAGGACGGAGCTACTCTGTCAGCTGGTGTTTGTGGGTTCTCGGTGAATGTGTAATGAGTTGGGTTGCCCCACCCATCCTTCTTCATTTTACTATCCTGTGTCACGCTGCAGGATTGACAGGCATGGGATCCGAATCACTCAGCAGTTAGGGTGCATCTGCTTTATGCTGAACGTCACCTGGGAACGTCTGGGCAGGACCCCGAACTTGGCCAGTAGCTGAAGGTGGCACCCTGCCTGCCCTTAGCACCTGGGGCCCCTGCCCCTCTGCCAGCAGCGGTGATGGGTGCGCCCCTCTGCTTCCGGCCCGGCTGCCTGCCACGCTGCTGTGACTCAGTTTGTCTCAAAACAGCCTTGTGCGATGTGCTGTGGTGAGCCACGTCCTGGGAGACGGGAGACACCACAGGCTGGCCAGGGCCAGTGAGGGCCAGAACCTGGCCCAGGGAGCCGCCACCTGCTGTGCTGGAATGGCGCCGCCCTCCTCTCCGCTCCTCCTGTCCTGGAAGCGGTTGGGGATGCTGGAGGACCACCGGGGCCCCACCCCCTGAGGCTGCCAGCCCTGTGCTCCTGCCCTGCCTGCCCCTCCGGCTCATGCCAGGCTCCCCACTCGGTGTCTGCAGACCCTCGTTTGCTCTGCCTGGGCCACTGCCCTTTCTCTGCCCTGCGAGATCCTATTCATCTTTCAAGACCTAGCTTGGCAGTCACCTTCCCTGGAGCCTTCAGCTTCCCTCTCCTCCTTGGGCGTCTGTTCCCCCTCTTTCCCTGGTTAGCATCCATCCATGTTGATTTCCAGATTTATCCAACACTTGCCACATCCCAGGCTGGTCCTGGGGACTGGTGCTGGACAAGAGAGCCGTGGCCCGGCCTTTGTGGGGCTGGTTTCCCCGGGTGGGCTGGGAGGGTGCCCCTGTCCTGTGTGGCCTTGCAGGTCTGGTGAGCGTGGGGGCGGCAGGGGCAGCCCTGAGTGGGCGCCACGCTGGGCATCTCCTGTGGGGTGACCAGGGTCTAATGATAGAGGAAGTCAGTTTTTCCTCCCTAAGTCTTTTTTTTGTCACTGAGCGACAATCCGCATACCGCAGAACGCACACTCCAACAGTGTACAGCTCAGCAGTTTTAGTACTGACGAGACTGTACACCCATCACCACTGTCTGATCCCCAAGAAGAAAGTCTAGACCCGTTGGCAGTCGTTCCCGCTGCCTCCTCCCGCTCACCCCTGGCAGCCACCAGTGTACTCCTGCCCCCATGGATTTATCTATCCTGGACCTTTCCAGATGAATGGCATCCTGTACAGGCGTCCCTTATTTGTCCTTTGAAGATGCTGTGGTTTTTTTTTTTTTTACAAATTAGATGTTTTATAGAGCAAGTCTATTGGCACAATTTTTCCAACAGCATTATTTTGTAATTAAGTTATGTGTGTTTTGAGAGAGAATGCTATTGCACACATAATAGACCATAGGATAGTGTAAACGTACCTTTAAAAGAATGTTTATCTGGCCGTGTTGTGTCTCAGTTGCAGCGCTCGGGGCTTCGCTGTGGCAGGCAGCCTGGTTGTGGCTCAGGAGCTTAGCTGTTCCTTGGCCTGTGGAATCTTAGTTCCTCGACCAAGGACTGAACCCTCATCCCCGGCATTGCAAGGCCAATTCTTAACCCCTGGACTACCAGGAAGTCCCTCAAATTGTTTTAATTTTATTTTCAAATTGTTTATTGCATGTGTATCAAAATACAGTTGATGTCCTTATATTGATGGTGTGTCCTGCATCCCTACTGAACTCATCAATTATCTCTAATAATCATTTGTAGAACCTTCCCCTTAGATCTTAATGTTTACATTGTATTTAATTTTCAGGTCAGAAAGCAATGTTGACTGCAGAAGAAATGGCTGACTTTTACAAGGAATTTTTAAGTAAAAATTTCCAGAAGCACATGTATTACAACAGGTGGGTATCTGCTTTTTTCCCAAAAATCACATCCATGTTGGCAGGGATTATTTTGCTACCTGAATTTAACATTTTTGTCTATGTTAAAAGTAGACGTTGCTATCAACTTCGTTTTTATCTTTTTGAATAAAGTCGACAGCTCACGGGCACTGCACGGCCGCCCTCTCGCGGTCCGCACCGCTCGCGTGTAAACAGTGGGTTCTGCCCGCACCCTCGCTGCCCGTGAGAGGAGTGCAGCCCGGGGTGGGGCGGCCGAGGGGTCACGCGTCTCATGTTTGAAAGTGGGCAGCCCAGCAGGGTCACAGGGAGCGGCCCAGCAAGCAGCACCCAGGGGCTCCCGCAGGCCAGAGGCAAAGCCGCTTCAGCCGTGCGAGGATGTCGGCTGTTGACAGAGAAGGAGCGGTGGAGTCAGAAAGGGACCGTGCTCCTGGCACAGTAACAGATCTGGGCACAATCGCCCGCAACTGCCGAAAGCACGGGGCAGCGAGGCCGACGGGGACCCTGCCGTGGCTGGGCCTGGCGGACGGCGCCCGGACTCCTGGGGCCTCTTCAGGCCGTGGCCTGTGCGCGCGGCTGTGAGACGCAGGGAGGCCCCCAGCAGCGCCTGTGAGGTCCTCACCCACACGGGGGCCGCCGTCTGCCCGGCCCCGGCACCGACGCCAGGTGACGGGAAGGAGATGAAAGGGCGCGTGTGGGGAGAGGGTGGCTCCCAGGCCCTGCCTCAGTGAGGGCTTGAGGACACAGCCCCCAGGTGCTGGGGTGCTACGAGACACACATTCCAGCTCCAGCAAGTAACTAGGACCGAGAGCAGTGGACGAGGGGGGCTGTCGCAGGATGAGGGGGCCTTCATCCGGCAGTGGATGAGGAAGGGGGCTGTCACAGGATGAGGGGGCCTTCATCCGGCAGACCACCTGCACAGAGACACTTTCCTTTGACAGAGGAGACCGGGCAGGGACTGTGTGTCAGGTCGCACTGGTCCACAGCGGCTGTGAACGGTGTCACTGCTCACTATCGGTGCAGCGGTGGTGGCGCAGTTCTGTGGGTTTAAAAGCGTTTTGACGATGCATAGTGATGCATGTTCCCAGGTAGAGTGACAGGATTTGGTTTGAGGTTTGCTCCGACATTCCTGGAGCGGTGACCATGCCAAATGGGCAGGTGGGGCAGGGTCTGGAGGATGGGCTGGTGGTCGAGGCTGGAGGAGCTCTTGAATGGTGCGTGAACGTAAAGCCCAGTCCTGCAGTGCCCAGGGTCTGTTGCAGACGCTGGCGTGTGTCACTCTGAACTAGATGAATTTTTGAGTCAAGCCAGTATTAAATCGGTTTCCCTGGACCTTTGATTTCTGGCGTGAACATGGCAGGTTGGCATCTTGCTTCCTCTCCGGCCAGCTCGGCGTGTTCCCCACGGCCTTCCGAGCAGAGAGAGGGTCGGGCCAGCTCGGCGTGTTCCCCGTGGCCCTCGAGTGCAGAGAGGAGTAGAGAGTGGGTCGGGCGGGGGTGGAGCCCGAGCACCCCCTCCCCGTGGACCCACCTCCTCCTCCCCGCTTTCTTCATGGTGACAGGGAGAGCTTAGTTTGCCCTCTCCACTGCACTTCGTCAGGCGTGTTGTCTGTATGCTGCACTGGAATCTGGCTCTCCCTTAACAACACACGAACTTTCGTCTCCAGGGGATACCAGTCTCCTTTCTCCTAGCACCTTTGTTATGTATTGAGGGTGCTGCCTCCCATCTCCCACATCACTGTGGAGAGGGGTTTCTGTCTGGCCCCGTGAAGGCTCCAAGAAGCTAGCATTTCACCTCTTGCGTTTAAGCCCTCTGTCCTCTGTGTCGTCCATGCTGAGATCCAGTCAGTCACTCGAGTCCTGTCTGGACCAGCAGTTCCATGTTCCCTCATTGGCTCATTTGGACGAAAAGCGTTGGCACTGGTTGCATCCTGCTTCCAAGGGCTCAGCACTGGGAGTCCGGAACGTGTGTGTTCCGTTGTGGAAACCTGCCAAGCGCTGCCCGTTCAGCTGCTGACACCGTGGTGGATTTGCAAGCTCCGACATGTTCTATAGAGTAACTTACAGGCACGCTTGCCTGTCACTCCATCCTAGGATTTTATTTCAGTGAGAAGCTCTGGAGTGATCTCTTTAGAGACACAAGTTACCCAAAAGTCCAGATCACCTAGAAAAAGAAGATCTGGAACTTTATGCTGATGGCATTTGCGACAAGCTAGTGTCTCAGGATGGTGTGCTTGTGGCCTGTGCGTCTTATGCAATAAGGGGCCAGAGCCCGAGGGTCCCCACTGCATTCCGGCAGAGCCTCCGCCCTGCTGCTGAGTGGTCATGCCCCCATCACTGTGGTGTGCTTCCTGGAGAATGCCGCAGGGCTCTGGGGGCTTCAAGGCTTCTGAAGGCTCTTTTGGAGCTTCAAGCAAAAAACAGGAGGGTTGCAGTGGCCTCCAGGGGTGGGAAGGGGGCCACGGGGCACGTCAGCCCGGTGACAGCCCAGGTGCCAGGAGAGAGGGCTTTTGTGGACAGTCAGGCATTCACGAGGACGGGAACTGGCAGAGATGGCGTGGAAGGGCGGGGAGGAGGCGGCCCAGATGCCCGGTTGCCCCGAGTCCTGGGTGTGTGTCACGTGTACTCATCTTGTTCCCTTGTAGGGACTGGTACAAGCGTAATTTTGCCATCACCTTCTTCATGGGAAAAGTGGCCCTGGAGAGGATTTGGAACAAGCTTAGCCCGAAACAAAAGAAGACCAGCAATTAGGAGCCCACCCTGACCCATCCACCCGGTGCCTTGTCTGAGAGTCCTCGAGAAGCAGCTGCCTCCGGGACAGGGTTCTGAAACCTGTGAGCGCAGGGCGGGCTGGAGGACGCGGGTCCTGCTATGCACGCCGAGGTCCACGAGGCCCACGAGGCCCACGCTGCCCCGTCCTGACTGCGAATTCCATGCGGGCTCTTGGCCATGGAGGTGATAGCAAATAAAACGCAAGCACTGTGTGCCTGTCTTCTGAGTGTTTGAATTACACCAGTTTGGAAGAGAGGGCTTCCCAGGTGGCTCAGTCGTAAAGGAATCCACCTCTAATGCAGGAGACACATGTTTGATCCCTGGGTTGAGAGGCTTTCCTGGCGATGGAAATGGCACCCTGTTCTAGTATTTTTGCCTGGAGAATCCCATGGACAGAAGAGCCCCCGGGCTATGGTCCAGGGGGTCGCAAAGAGTCAGACATGACTGAGCGCACCGCACAATTTGGCAGACAGCGATGTAAAAGTATTAATCAGCTTTCACTGAAACATTCGACTCCAGTGACGGGAATGACCTGGAAGCTGGCTGTGGTGTACCACGGCCTCCCCTGACCGGTGGGCCCTGGTGATTGGAGATCCCGGGTCCAGGCCCGGGAGACACGCAGCGGTCCTGGGGGTTGCACGGACCCCAGGGGCCCAAAGGGGTGCCTCGGAGTTCTCTCCGTTTATCCCAGCGAGGCAGAGCCTGTTCCCCAAGGTTTCCGGAACAGATTGCTATGGGTCATGTCCCTCTCTCTCAATCCTTGTGAAGGCAGCATTGTTTGAGGTAGGGCTGTGTGGCTGTAAATGATGAGGCTCCCTCTGTGCTGTCTTGGGGCTGTGGCAGTGGGCGGGGGTCAGGGGCGCTGTCCTCAAGGACAGACGAGACATCTGGATTTTACCAAAACGCAAAGGTTTTTATTCCAAAATGAGGTATGACAGTGGGTGACAGGCTAGGTCTCTTCCATAGCTTACTAACTGCCACCGAAGACCAAAGATGATCTCCGAGGAGAAATTCTGGAGACTGGGGAAGCGCACACCCCCACACCCCAGGCTTCCAAGGGCCACGAAGACGGACATGGGAACGCTGTCCGTGGCCTCTTAACCTGGGTGTCCTCAGAGGTCCCCACGGAGGGGAGCGCGTGCACCAGGCAGCCTGAAACACCAGGCTTCCCAGGAATAACCCCATCTCACTCATCACACCACGGCTCAACACAGCCCGTCACCAGCCCGGTGACACTGTGGGTCTGTAGGGAGACAGCAGCAGGGTTGGGGCCAGGCAGGGCCCTGGTTCCCTGTGAGCGGGCCTGCAGGCAGGAACCGTTCTTTGGCTTTTTTTTTTTCGTTCTCTGGCTTTTAATTCTTGCTTCCATCTGGTCAGACTCACTGACTGGCTTTCAGGTTATTTAAGTCTTAAATGGGAAAGACTGAAGACAGAAGGAGAAGAGGGCAACAGAGGATGAGATGGTTGGATGGCATCACCAATTCAATGGACAGGAACTTGGGCAAGCTCCAGGGGATAGTGAAGGACAGGGAAGCCTGGCGTGCGGCAGTCCACGGGGTCGCAGAGTCGGACAGGACTTGCCAGCTGAACAACAACATCTCCCAGCAACTTCCCGTGGTATGGTTTCTAATTCCTTTTGAGCACCAATTTTTAAGAGATTTTGAGGGTGTGTTTTCACAGTGACCAGTTGCAAATGGTTAAAGATCCTTCTTATTATGAGTTACCATCTCTGTAAAGACTGAGGGAGAGCTTGAAAATGGTCTCCTGTGGGCTGGTGAGCGGCCGTGCAGACGCAGGTGTGTCCTGAGACATGCTCTCAGATGCTGAGGTCCTGGCGGTTATGGGCTCACTCAGCAAACACGGTCTGGGCCTCAGCTGGCGGCCTGGTGACGCACTCCCTGTGTTTGTCTTGTCCAAGGATTTCTTCCCTCCGCAGCTCTTCCTACACGGGTCATAATCTGCCTCCTCGGGGCAGGCCTCCTGAGATTTCAAGGGACAGAACCTTAGTCAGGTAAGCTCTGGGCAAGGGTCAGGGGCAAGTAACGGAGGAGCTAGAGGTCTTCAGGAACGGCTCCATGGGCCTCCACACTGGGGAAAGGCCAACAGCCAGGGCCGCCGTATCCCCAGGCTGGGCCCTCGGGCAGAGACTGAGGCTCCTGTCCCGCCTGACCCCCTCAGGACTGGGGCCAGGAGATGCTGCTGCCCTCACGGTTCCCAGGATGCTTGAAGAGTGACTTTGTCACAGGGAGAGAAGAGTGCGCGCCCTTCACCAGAGAAGCCTGCACCCCGGCAAAGAGCCCACACGCCGCCAGGCAGAGAGTGGCTTCAGGAGGAGCCGACAGCAGGCGTGTTCTGTATTCAGACGAAGAGTGTGCGTGGTTCTTAGCCTGTGTAAATAAAAACTGTGAAAGGCGAGTTTGCCCTGAGGACAACCTGGAGCAGCAGCGCCCACAGTGGCCGCGTCCTGGGCTCGAGGGTGGGGAGGGGACAACGGGTGCCTCGACTCCCCGGTGACAGGACGGCAGAGAGGGGGCACAGTGCAGAGCACCCCAGTCCTGGTGCCCAGAGTCTCGAGTGGGTCTCCAGGTGTTTGCGCTTGACATAAAGTACACAGCAGTTGGACACTGGGGACTCGAGAAGCGATTTAGCAACACAGGTTGGAATACAGTAACTGTATGTCTTTTTGTAATAATTTAATGACATATGGCTACTTGACTAATGGCGTAAAGTGTATTGCTAGGTTCTTAAATGCTGAGTGAATTGACAAGAAATGACAGTGCTGTTTTCCTCTTCAGTTCTTAAACATTTAAAATTAAATGGCTGTGTTAAATGTTACTTTAGGTCACAAATAAATGCAAATAAAATTATTATTGAAGTCCAGTTGATTTCTAATACTGTGTGTGTTTCAGGTGTACAGCAGAGCGATTCAATTATACATATATATGCATACCTCTATTTTTAAAATTTTTTTCCATTATAGTTTATAATCCCTTGTGCTCTATAGTAAATGCTTGTTTATCAGGAAATTTTAATTAAGGTCATTTACATGTGGCGCTAGTGGTAAAGACGCCACCTGCAATGCAGGAGGCCCCGTGTTCAACCCCTGGGTTGGGAAAATCCCCTGGACAAGGAAATGGCAACCCACTCCAGTATTCTTGCCTGGAGAATCCCGTGGACAGAGGAGCCTGAGGGCTGCAGTCCACGGGGTCGAAAATAGTCGGACATGACTGAGTGCACACACACGTTAGACTCTAAGTTTGTGCGCTTAGTTTAAAAAATCAGGTTGTTTTAAGATGACTCTGTCACAACCATATTTAAATATTTGTATAGACTTTTAAATAATTACAGAATAAAAGTTATCTCAGTGATGTGTTTTATACTCTCTTCCCAGAAAACATCTCTGATAAGATGTAATGTTTCTGTTCTGAATTAAAAAGTAAAAATGTGTGTGGGTGCTGTTTGTTCAGTTCAGTCGCTCAGTCGTGTCCAACTCTTTGCGACTCCATCGACTGCAGCACTCCAGGCCTTCCTGTCCATCACCAACTACTCCCAGGGCTCACTGAATCTCATGTGCCTCAAATCGGTGATGGCATCCAGCCGAATCATCCTCTGTCATTCTGTTCTCCTACCTTCAATCTTTCCCAGCATCAGAGTCTTTTCCAGTGAGTCAGCTCTTTGCATCAGGTGGCCTAAGTATTGGATTTTCAGCTTCAGCATCAGTCCTTCCAATGAATATTTAGGACTGATCTCCTTTAGGATAGACTGATTTGATCTCCTTTCAGTCCAGGTGACTCTCGAGTCTTCTCCAACACCGTGGTTCAAAAGCATCAATTCTTTGGCACTCAGCTTTCTTCACCGTCCAACTCTCACATCCATACATGACTACTGGAAAAACCGTAGCTTTGACTAGATGGACCTTTGTTAGCAAAGTAATGTCTCTGCTTTTTAATATGCCTTCTAGGTTGGTCATAGGATGCTGTTTGTAGCCATTGGTTTTTTAGTTGCTCGTATTTGCTGCCTCCCAACCCCACAGAGGAACCAGGACGGTCATCGGAAGCACAGAGGACTCGGCCCGTCTGGCGCGGGTCACTGATGGCGCACCCGAGTGAACTGTCTTTCCCTGTTGCAACCCGCACCGCGTCCTGGACCGGCTGCCTCCAGAGGGCCCGAGGAGCAGCTGTGTGCACAGAGGAGCCTTCCAGGGAGACCGGCCGGCCTCGGCTTCCTTGGCTGCAGTGGCTCTCACCTGGCAGAGCCCCGGGCATGTTGCAGGTGTGTGTGGGGGACAGTGCCTGGTACTGACCAGGCTCCTCACCAAAGCAGAAGTTAGCGCCTAATAATGTCCAAGGGGCGGGTTCCTGAGCACCTCCTGCCTCCACGGGGAAGGGTATCCGGAAGCCGAGCCCCAGCACCAGCGGGAGTTTCAGTGGGAGATGCCTGTAGGTAGCTGTCACATACGGGGGTCTTCCAGGGTCGCCCTCCTTGAACAAGCACGCGCTTTGATCCCGCCATCCCTCCCCTGAGGAGACTCACCTCCGTGACAGCCCTCGTCGGAAGCCTGACCCTGTGCAGAGCGCCCCCTCCCCTGGAGTGGACGAGCCTCATCTCAGAGCTCCGGCCACAGCTGCAGGCACTGGCTGTGACAACGGGCCCAGCTGTGGGAAAGGCAGAAGGCAAACAAGACTTCTGTTTTAAAAAGAAAGGAGCATCCTCGTGTGTCCTTGCTGCCTCCCCAGGCCTAGCCATAGTGGTCAGGCGTCAAGTCCAGCCCTGGCCACAGACCCAGCTCCCCAGCCACGGAGGGGGCTTCCACAGAGAACCAGCCAGAGCCCGGCTGCACCTGGGCCCGGGGGTCACCAGGGCACGAGGCTGCCCCAGCCAGGGGAGCCAGCCTTCTTCCGGTCGTCGTGCCCAGCCCCACCAGGCTCCCCATGCTGCCTGGTGCAGGGTCGGCCCTGGACACAGAGATGTGCTAAGGAGAGCGCTGTAGCCCTGGACCCCTTTACTGATAATGATAATAGTGAGCCAGTGTTACTTCCCGCCGGGCACGGCTCTTGGAGCTTTATTCAGATGGCTGCCTGGCATCCTTGGAGCAGCCCTTGGAGGGGCTCAGCGGCCCCTCAGAGCACAGGGGCCAGGCGGGTCCCTCTGGAATCAGACCTGCTCTGATTGGCCCGGCTGGGTCCTGGGCCCGCCCCCGGCAGGGGAATGGATGCTGAGACCCCAGGTTGGAGGTGTTCGTTCAGTGCCTAGTGCACAAGGCTGCTGCGGGGAGGGGGCCACCCGTGAACAGAGCTGGCAGGAACTCTGGGGGGGCAGACACGTATGCAGTAAGGAGTAGGTGATAGCAAAGGTCACCGGATGCTCAGCGCTGGGAAAATACACAGGTTCGGGAGGGAGCAGATGGCAAAGATGCCTGACCCAGATCTGGACAGAAGTGACTGAGGTCCTGGGGCCACAGGGGGCCCGGCAGAGCCAAGAGCCGCAGGGTGGCCAGCGTGGTAGGGCGACGGGAGCCACGGTGGGCAGCGGTTTGGGGAGGTAGGCCAGGGCCGGACAGGCCCCCACACTGATCCTGGCTTTTCCCTTGAGCGAGGGGGAGCCACGGGGGGGCCATGGCTGGTCACTCTGCTGGTGGCCAGGGCCGGGGAGGCCTGCTAAGCTCCTGCCCAGGACTCGAGTAGAAAGGAAGGTGGCGCGAAGCAGCCTGTCCAGTCCAGGAGCCACTAGCCATCCGTGGCTATTTGTGTTCGTGTGTTCGTTGCTCAGTCGTGTCCCACTCTTTGTGACCCAGTGGACTGTAGCCCACCGGGCTCCTCTGTTCATGGAATTCTCCAGGCCAGAATACTGGAGTGGGTTGCTGTACCCTCCTCCAGGGGATCATTCTGATTCAGGGAGGGAACCTGGGTCTCCAGCAAGGTAAGTAGCTTCTTTACCATTTGAGCCACAGGGAAGGCCTTTGATCTTAGCCAAAAGGCCTTGAAGCGAGAAGTGTGGCTATTTGCATTTCAGTAAAGGTAAAGCAAAGTTAAAACTCAGTCCCTTGGCTGTACTTCTTCAGTCGCTCAGTCCTGTCTGACTTTGAGAACCCCTGGACTGCAGCACGCCAGGCTTCCCTGTCCTTCACTACCTCCCAAAACTTGCTCAAACTCATGTCCCATGAGTCGGTGATCCAACCACCACCCAACCACCTCACCCTCCGTCGTCCCCTTCTCCTCCTGCCTTCAGTCTTTCCCAGCATCAGGATCTTTTCCAGTGAGTCAGTTCTTCACATCAGGGGGCCAGAGGACTGGAGCTTCAGCTGCAGCATCAGTCCTTCCAGTGAGTATTCAGGGTTGACTTCCTTCAGGACTGGCTGGTTTGATCTCCTTGTAATCCAAGCGGCTATGTTAAACAGCCTTAAAGGAAATTCTGGGACTTCCCTGGGGTTCCAGGGGCTAAGACTGTGCTTCCACCGCAGGGGGCCTGGGTTTGATCCCTGGTCAGAAAACTAAGATCCCACATGCTGCAATGAAGGTCGAAGATCCTGTGTGCAGCCAAATACATTAATTAAAATATTTTAAAAAAGGAAATTCTGACAGAGGCTGTAACATGGATAAACCTTGAGGACAGTGTATAAAGCAAAATACACCAGACCAAAAAGGACGCATTGTGTGTGATTCCACTTCTACGAGGTACGGGCAGTCGTCAAACTCCCAGAGACAGCAAGTAGAGCAGTGACTTCCAGGGGCTGCGGGAGGACAGGTTATTGTTCAGCAGGTATAGCACGGGAAGATGGAAAAGTTCCATGGCAAGGGTCGCACCATAATGCGAAGGTACTTCATGTTCCTGAACTGTACACCTACGGTAGCTAACAGAAAATATGTTAGTATGTCCATTTTGCAAGGAGGTCAAATCAGTCAATCCTGAAGGAAATCAGCCCTGAATATTCACTGGAAGGACTGATGCTGAAGCTGAAGCTCCAATACTTTGGCCACTCGATGTGAAGAGCCGACTCACTGGAAAAGATACTGATGCTGGGAAAGACTGAGGGCAAAAGGAGAAGGGGGCAGCAAAGGATGAGATGGTTAGGAGCATCACCGATTCAATGGACATGAATTTGAGCAAACTCCGGAGATAGTAGAAGACAGAGGAGCCTGGCGTACTGCAGCCCAAGAGTCAGACACAGCTGAATGACTAAACAGCAACAACATGCTTTGCCTCAATTAAAAGCAAAAAAAAGTTTGCTGAAGAAAGAACAATAATGTATATATCTATCTTAGTAAGGTTAGTTTCCCCTGCTTCTTTTCACCTTTTTTTTTTTTTTTTAATTGTGGCTACCAGACAGTTTTAAACAATGTGGCTCACTTTAGTTTCCTGGTTCTGTGAAGATCCTGACTATCCTGGTGGCCCCCAAAAGGTGCATCCACATCCTAACCCTTCCTACCTGGGATGGTGACCCGATTTGGAAGCAGACTTTGCAGAGGTCATTAAGATAAGGATATCAGGAAGAGATCATCTTGGATTTAAGGGTGTCCTTCAAAAGGGGAGGGAGACGAGACTGAGACACACGAGGGGAGGCTGTGCGCAGACAGACGGACACAGGAGCTGGAGGGGAGGCCGTGCACAGACAGACGGGCACGGGAGCTGGAGGGGAGGCCGTGCGCAGACAGGTGGACATGGAAGCTGAAGTGATGCATCTTCAAGCCAGGGACCTGAGGGGCTGCCGGAAGCTGGGGCGAGGCCCGTGACAGCATTCGGAGGGAAGCAGCGTGCCTGCACCTCAGTCCCGACCTCTGACCTCCAGAGAGCGCATTTCTATGTTTGAAGGCCCCGGTTTGTGGCCTTTTGTTCCGGCCACCACAGAAAACATGCTCTGACGGGCTCCAGACTTACGGTGAGTGAGGAGACAAGCAGGAAAACGCAGTGCATTTTGGATGCGATTGGGTCGATTCGCAGCCCTGAAAAAGGAGAAGGAGATTTATGTCTGATGGATCAGCAGCTTGTAGGGTGAATCAACAGATGAAACTTTCCAGAGGCCCTACTAAAAGCCTCTTCCTGAGTCTAATCTTCAGAGGCAAAAACGTGGGCAGAGGCTTCAGTCTTTGTCACCGCAGCAGCCAAGTGGGCACTCGACTCGGGGTCCCGGGACCAGACCTCAGGTGAGGCCTACGGCCAGTCTCCACTCTCGAGCCTCAGCCTCTCCACCTGTGAAGCGGGATGGTGCTTCCTGCCCTGGATGGCTCTCGGGGAATGGGGGTGCCAGAACACGGGATGAGGCGGCCTGTGGCTCTGAGCTTCTCTCCAGACGGGGTCACGGTGCTGGAGGGAGCGAGAGGCCGAGGGAGCGGCCTAGAGGGGCCGGCACAGCCCAGCCCAGGTGAGCTCGCCCCGGCTCTTCTGAAGGCCAGTGTGTTCCTCTGCAGCCCTTGCTGTGAGGTGTCCCTTTGCACAGTCCCCTGTTCAGCCCTGTCCCTCCCCCGCTCTGTCCTGCAGAGGGGGCGGGGGGTGTGGACGACACAGACAGAGGCCCATCCCAGGGCTGAGAGTCCTCCCTGGGTGCGGCAGCTGGGTCTGCTGGCTCCAGGGTTTCTGCTGGCCTGGCCTTCCCCTCTGCACTGGGGGCCAGCGCGGCAGCCCTCGTGGAGGGCTGGGGGGTGCCCCTCCTCCAAGTCCACTCCGCCTGGCCTCTGCCCCCCTGCCCTTCCTCCTGGGCATTTCTCAGGTCACGTGGTCCCAGCTGGGCCGATGTGTGGTGCCTGGGTGACTCTAGTGGGAGGGGATAACGGGCCCTCTTCTCCCAAAGGTGAAGTGAGTCCACCTGGTCAAGTGGGGACCAAGAAACCCACGAAGAGAGAGAGCCTTCGTCAGCAGCACCCACAGTCACGCTTCATCCTTTATCAGGCATTGTCTGGCTGCCTGGGATTTGGGGCAGGAAGGACGGAAGCCAGTCTGGAGGGAGAGACATGGGGCCTGAGGGTTCAACAAACCTGACTAGCTGAGCCAGAGCAGGGGGCTGCCTGGAGGTTCCCCACGGCACCCCACCCCAGAGGGAAACGCCTGCGCGAGCCCAGAGCGCTCCCTGTACAGAGGACCTGCCCCCAGCCTCCACTCTGTCCCCTGTCCCGAGGCAGGGTCCCATCGCCTTACTCAGCCTGCAGTGCAGGAGACCTGGGTTCAAGCCCTGGGTCAGGAAGATCCCCTGGAGGAGGGCATGGCCGCCCACTCCAATATTCTTGCCTGGAGAATCCCACGGACAGAGGAGCCTGGTGGGATACAGTCCACAGGTCGCAGAGTCAGACACGACCAACACTTTCCCTTCCAAGGTGTTCTCCCAGAGGTTGGTTCCAGGGAGCTTGGGACCTGGAGGTGGAATCCCGCTGAAGCCCTGGGCCAGGCGCTATGGATGGATGAGAGATGAGGGGCTCTTTCCTTCTGGACAGTGGGGTGCACAGATGTGATGTCTGGAACTGCTGCAGCCATTTCTGCTCCTACAAAGGGAGAAGACTGAGGCCTGACCACACCCCCAGACAGAGACAGAAGGGAGAAAGCCGCAGGAGACAGAGCGCCCTGCTTGACCATGGACCTGGAAGTCCGAGGGCACCCGCAGGGGGCGTGGGGAGGGGCAGGGCACACAGGGATTCCCCAGTGGGACACGTGAAAGCTGGGAGACAGGTCTCGCTGGACGAGGCTGGTACCGTGGAGAGGCAGGAGAAGGCCGAGTCCTGAGGTGTCAGCGTGAGGCTGGCACTGTCAGCATCCAGAGGTCAGAACCCCACAAGAGGTCCTGTTTGTGGAGGGGGCTGCAGTCTGTGCCGATTCCAGGGGAGACCTGGCACCTGCAGGGCTATTTTTTTTGTCTTAAAACGAGTAAGCTATGCATCTGGCCATGTGAGGAGTCCCTTATTTGCGTCCTTGAGCACGTCAATGCCCCCTCTCCGGAACCACAGCCATCTCAGGTCAAAAGAGGGGGTGACCAAGATGTTGTAGACCCCCAGGCCTTCGGCATTCTGCACAAGCACGGCCGATGGGGAGATGGGGAGATGGTCTCTCCTGGAGGGGCCTGGCCACCTGCCTCCGGGCCGCTCCTGCATTGGGAGTGCTGAGGCAGCAGAGTCCCCCGGAGAGAGAAGGACCAGGAAGACAGCCTGGAGGAGGGCAACTGTGCTGGGCCATAAAATGTGGAGCCAGGTGGACAGGGGCAGGGAGACGAGAGAACACGACAGGGTCAGTCCAGGCCGTGAATCCACCCAGGGCCTTGGGGGCGGGGGCACGGGGCAGCAGTGACCACAGCCCAGGCCTTGGGACCTCCGGAAGCCCCTCAGGCTCTGAGCCCTGCTGTAGACATCAGCTCTCCCCCGAGGGGGCAGGGGGAGGTTGCCCTGCTGGGTGGTCCCCATGGAGACTGGCCTAGCCCCTTCCCCGAGGAGGCGCCCTCAGGCACTGCCACTGGTCAGTGGTGCCCTGGGATCAGGGTGAAACACGGGGCTGGCACTCTTGAGACCTCTCCCACCCACGAGCTCCTCCCAAGTTTCCCAGGGGCAGGTGGGCCGCGTGATTATCCCCACTTCACAGACACCGTTGGGTCCAGATCTCTGGACTCCAGCAGGAATCTCCTGAGGACAGCTCCGGACTGAACAGTGCCTCCTCCTCCTCTCCCTCCTGCCCTCCACCTCTGTGATCACCAGGAGGACTTCCCCTCAGCTGTGCGCAGGAAGGGGACTCGTAGGCGGTGCTGAGGACCCTCGGGCCGCCCCTGTCCGGCGCCAGGTGTCAGGGGCTCCCAAAGGGCCGTGAGGAGCGGAGGAACAGGGTCTGGCTGGGGGAACAAACCACTCGCAACCTAAGCAGCAGAACGCAGTGGCCTGTGCTCACGGGCAGCCTGACCAGGGGTCTGGGCTGGGCACACCTAGGGTGGCTCATCTATGCTCCTGAATGTCTCAGGGGCTGGGGGCCTGACTGTCCGGAGGCCTTTGCACTCACACGTCTGAATGCGATGCTGGCTGTCAGCTGACCGTCTCCACAGGCTGCTCAGTGCCGTCTCACCTGGGGAGCACTCAGGCCTCCCGGCAGCATGTCACCCAGGTGCCGACAGTGAGCTTCCCAAGAGAGCCAGGCAGAGGCAGGATCAGCCCGTGAGACCTGGCTTCTCATAGAGTCACACAGCGTCACTTCCACTGTAGCGCGGGCCTGCCCTGATTCACAGGGAGGGGACAGAGACACTATCTTTGTTGGGAGGAGTGTCAAAGTCACTTGCTAAGAAGGATGTGGTGGTGGTCGGGGAGATACTGAAGCTGCCGTCTCTGGAAACCGTAAGCTGGGCCTGCAGGGGAGCCGGTCCTAAGACCACCCAGCTGCCCTCCATCTTTTCCCCTGAGATGATGGCTTGCGCCCCCTCCTCACTATGCACCACACCACACCTCCAGTTCCTGTAGCTTTGGAGCGCATGCTCAGCATTTTCAATCATTTTAAGAAAATGTACTTATTTTTTGGTTGCATCAGGTCTTAGCCCTGGGGATCCTCCAGCTGTGGCCTGTGGACTCCTGGTTGTAGCAGGCTCTTGTTCCCTGACCATCAAACCCCATCCCCTTGCACTGGAAGTCTGGAATCTTAGCCTTTGGACCACCAGGGAAGTCCTTAATCACTGGTTTTTAACAGCAGAATCCGTGGCCTACAGGATGTCTCATGAAGGGACTTTGCCCCTGGAGGCTGGGCTGTCCCTGAGGAACTGTGGCCCTTCCCACAGGAGGGCTGAGGCCTCCCAGCAGCCATCTCTGCTTCGCCAGCATCACCCCACCGTAATCCAGGTGTGGCACCCCTGGGGATTTCTGCTGGGAGGTATGACTGCCCTCGGTTCCAAAGCATCTTTTCAAGGGTGCTAGACTAGAGATTGCCACATGTGACTTGCTCATACACTGGGGTGTCAAATGGCCAGTCACAAAGGAAGGAGGTCTGCAAGTTCCTTGTAAAACTGAACATGCCCCTTGCTCTATGACCCAGCAGTTCCAGTCCTAGGCATTCACCTGAGAAAGGAAAATGTGTGTCCCCCATTTCTTTCCAACTGTGGTGCTGGAGAAGAAGCTCCCTGGACTGCAAGGAGATCAAACCAGTGCATCCTAAAGGAAATCAGCCCTGACTATTCATTGGAAGGACTGATGCTGAAGCTGAAGCTCCAATACTTTGGTCACAGTATGCAAAGAGCTGACTCATTGGAAAAAACCCTTATGCTGGGAAAGATAGAAGGCAGGATGAGAAGGGGACGACAGAGGATGAGATGGTTGGATGGCATCACGGACTCAGAGGACATGAGTTTGAACAAGCTCTGGGAGACAGTGGAGGACAGGGGAGCCTGATGTGCTGCAGTCCATGGGGTTGCAAAGAGTCGGACACGACTGGACACCGACAACAAGTTCCCCAAAGACTTGTAGGAGAAAGGTTAGATCAGAGTCATTCACAGTAGACAGAGTGGAAGCAGCCCAGGTCCCCGTCAACAGGAGGAAGGCCACAACAGGGGTGCAAACTACTGTTGCATGAAAGGTGCCAGGCACAAAGATAGATGCCCTGCGTTCCATTTTACGTAAAACGCTTGAGCACCCGAAGCTCATCTCCAGTGAAACCAAAGGAGACAGCTAAACACAATCAGGCTGGCTGATTGCCTGAGAAGCCACGTGAGGGACTCTTGTGCTGTGATGGGAGGTTTCCATTTTCTGATGGGGCTTTCAGTGACACAGCTGTGAGCATGCATCAGAACGTACCAAATGGTCTCCTTAAGACGTGGATGGGCACTTCCCTGGAGGTCCAGTGGCTAAGACTCCCTGCTCCCAGTGCAGGGGCAGCGGTTTGAACCCTGGTCAGGGAACTAGATCTCGCATGCGTCAGGGAAGACCCCCGTGTGCTGCAACTAAGACTGGGCACACCTGAATAAATAAGCAAAATACAATTTAAAAAAAGATGTGTGCATCCTACGTTCTGTAGGCTTTTCCTAAAAAATAAAGAAAGAAATCGTGTACTGCACTCAGCATTCAGGAATGCTGGGGGCCCAGGGCACTCCTGCCGGCTCGTACTTCTCCAGCAGAACCCAGATTTCACATCAGAAAAAAACAAAAAACAGAGAGGGCGGAGCTTCTCCCTGCAGCTCCCCCTCCCTCCTCGACCCCCGCCCCACCCCAGGTCCCTTCCCACCCCGCGTGCGGCTGTTTTCCCATTTGTCTGAGCGAGCAGTTCCCGGAGCTCAGTGAAGGCTGGTAGCGCCAGTTCTTTAAAGGAAAAGCCCCTGGATATCTGATAAATGCCATTTTCAGAACCGAAGCCCGAGAGGGTGTGGCCTGCCTCGGCGAGCGAGGCCGGCCGCTCAGGGGTCGGCCCGGTGGGTCTGGATGCCAGGATGCCAGGCTGCCCCTCCGCGCGGGTGTGCCGGCCCGAGGATGCCCACGCTGCTCTAGCCGGGCTGGTGGGCGGTGCTCAGGCTGGGGGCGCCTGCGGTGGGGCCAGCGGGGAATCGGGGGTCCTGGCCGCAAGGCTTGTATTTACCCTCCCCCCTCCCTGTCCCTCTGAGGGAGCAACGCCCGTGTGGCCTGGGCCGACCAGTCAGGTTGCCCTCCGGACCACAGGGATGCCACCCAAGTACCGCTTCCCTGGGCAGGCCAGCTTCCTAACCCCTTCCTCCCTCCCTCCTTCTCAGGCCCTCACCGGACTGGGGTGGCTGCCTCCTCCCCTCACCTCTTGAGACCCCGCAGGATCCCAGTCTCCCCCAAAGGGCTGCCTCTGGACACAGACAACCACAGACATTTTCAGTAAAAAGATGGACGCTTTAAAACCATGGTAAAGCTGGGCCCCACTGTCCACTGGAGACAGAAGGCTGTGTGGTTTGTTGGGTACCACGCTTTTCTTCCTGCAGTTCCTCCACTGGGGTGAACCCAGTTGCCATGTCAATGCCCCTCTTGCAGGGGTCCCCTGATCCCTGGCCCACCCTCCTCGCCTAGCCTCCTGTCTCAGCTGCTGCAGGCCCTGGGCTCACCTGTGCAGCGGTGTTCTCCTGTTACCCAGCCTTGCACCCGACCTCACTAGTCTCAATAAATCCTGGCTTCAGTGGTCATGTATGGATGTGAGAGTTGGACCATAGAGAAAGCTGAGTGCCGAAGAACTGATGCTTTTGAACTGTGGTGTTGGAGAAGACTCCTCAGAGTCCATTGGACTGCAAGGAGATCCAACCAGTCCATCCTAAAGGAAGTCAGTCCTGAATATTCACTGGAAGCACTGATGCTGAAGCTGAAGCTTCAATACTTTGGCCACTTGATGTGAAAAACTGACTCATTGGGAAAGACCCTGAAGCTGGGAAAGACTGAAGATAGGAGAACAGGATGACAGAGGATGAGATGGTTGGATGGCATCACCAATTTGATGGACATGAGTTTGAACAAGCTCCGGAAGTTGGTGATGGACAGGGAAGCCTGGCGTGCTGCAGTCCATGGGGTCGCAAAGAGCCGGACCCGACTGAAAGGCTGAACTGAACCCTCCCAGCCTGTCTGTGACGCCTCAGTGACTGCAGACAGCAGTTTAGCATTTAGCGTGTTTCTTCCCCCCTCTTCACTGACCAGGGACCTCAGTCACTGCTCCGTCTGGGCCCTGTGGGCTGTACAGCAGCCCCGGCCTCTGTCTCGACCTACAGGCTGCCTGTTGATGTCTCAGGTGTTAGAACAGGAGAGCAGAAGGTGGAAAGGAGGCAGAGACAGATGGACGGAGGACAGGTTAGGAGGATGGAGAGGCGGAGACGGGCAGAGGATGGAAGAGCATTTCCCAGGAGCGAGGAGGGAGGAACCCCTAGCCCTGCCTACGAGGTGGGGGTGCCCGCTGGCCCCCCAGGCACAGCACCACCCCTCCAGGACCAGGCTGGTCTGGCAGGCTGTTGGCTACAGGGATGTGCAAACGTGTTGCCCGTCTCCAGGTTTATGGGAAGGACAGATGAAGGCTTCGCTGCCCCTGCAGAAGCTTCCCCACGACAAAGGCATCAACTCCTGGCTCTGAGGGTGCCTGCACGCGGAGACCCAGGGCCTCCCATTTGTTCCTAAAGCTGAGTTAACGCCTCTTCCCGGGGAGGTGGCAAGGAGACCTCTGAACCTGCAGGGCCTCAGCTGCAACATCTGTACAATGGAGACCGCCGTACTTCTCTTAGGAGCCACGGGTACAGTCAGAGGGCTGAAGGGGACGGGGTGCCTGGGTCCTCGGGGGGACAGACAGATGGACAAACGCTTGCTGGTCTGTCCCACCCAGTGGGAGACCCTGGGTGAGGATGGGCGCCCCGGCCCGCTGCCCGGAGGAGGGTGCCTCACCGAGCTTCCAGGAGGGTCCCCGGGGATGGTGGGTGATTGCCCTTTTTGCTTTTCTCATCACTTTAGATTCATTCCCACCTGAGGACTTTTGCCTGGAGTGGCCCCTGTATCCCCAGCAGTTCTGCAGCCGGCCCCTTCCTATTGTTTAGATCTCAGCCCACTTGCCTGCCTCAGAGTTCACCCCCTTACGTCGCCTCTGCCAGTGGTAATCATGTGTGCCCGAGTACTCAGTCACTCAGTCGCGTCTGACTCTTGCAACCGCATGGGCTGTAGCCCACCAGGCTGCCCTTGGTTGTGAGATTTCCCAGGCAAGAATGCTGGAACGGGTTGCCATTTCCTTCTCCAGGGGAGCTTCCCGACCTGGGGATTGAACCCACGTCCCCTCCTTGGCCACCTGGGCATCATTGAACACTGCACAAGAAAAAGCATGTGTCTCCCGTGTCCTGTCTACCGGTGCATGTTGGCTCTCTCGTTGACCGCTGGCAGTTCAACAGATATTTGTTGAGAGAATAAAAGAAGGAGATAACAGGGCCTGAACAGCTCGGCAGCAGTGGAGATGCGGAGGGATGTGCTTGAGCGATAGTAAGGACGTCCACTCTTGGCCACCCATCGGCAAAGGGCCTGAGCATCTGGGGTCCCTCGTTTGCTTCCATGATGGGTGAGTGGAAGAAACAGTCACGGAGCCCGGAGTCACAGACAGAGGAGGAAGCCGCGCTCAGCCTGCTCCTCCTCTGCCGCGCTTCGGTCACAGCTGCCAGCCATGCCCAGTCTAAGGCGGCAGTTGAGGAGCAGGTCACATCCAAGCTGCAGTGTGGCTGATCCAGTAAGGGAGTGTGGAGGGGCTGTTTGATTAACTGCTGATCTCTCTCTGCCCAGTAATTGCTGTGTCACCTTAGGAGCGTCCCCTCTTTTAGCTCAACTTCACATTTATAAATGAAAGCAAAGGAGCTGGACCTCCCTGTGAAAATCTAGAGGCATTTACTTCCTCCCGGGTGACTCAGTAATTGCAGGTTAAAATGGCTGCTGTGCTGGGGTGGTAACATCTGAAGAGCTCAGCAGTTCAAAAGCAAGTGTGTGTGTGGGGGGGGGGGGGGGGTGGGGCTGGCACAGAAAGCCCTCCTGGTTAATCATGCCACTTGGGACCTCTGCAGGCACGGAAATGGGGTGGGGAGGACGGGGTTCTTCCAAGCTGGTGGCAGGCAAGGAAAGCTGAGCCTTGCCCACTGAATCAGCAAGTCCTCAGGGCTGGCTGCTGAGTCAGGCCCGCAGAGCCGCGATGCAGCAGGATGGGGCCCAGCAGCACGGCCTGACCTGGAAGTACTGCCCTTCGGGCTGGGCTGGAGGTCGTGGCACCCGCTAGGCCAGGGGTGTGCCCTGGGGATGGCTGCCCATGGGTGGGGTCCGACAGCAGAGGTGGTATGTCTGCTTTTGCCAGGAAGTAGGGGTTGAGTAAGCAGCCCACCCGACTCGTGAGCCTGGGGTGCGGTTCCTGCGAGGCCTTGGTGGCCGAAGGGATAGCCTGGACAGTACCTTTGAGCTCGGGCCCTCTGAGACCCGATGGCCCAGGGGAGAGGGAATGAGATGATGGGCAGGACCTGGGGGCTTGGGAGCCAGGTCTCCACCAAAGACTGGATTTTCCTGGACAGTGGCCTCCTGGCTTAGCCTGGCGCCTCTGGACCCTTTCCTTTGGTGGGGCTGGCGAAAGGTCCCCCAGCCCACCCCGCCTCGAGGGTTCTGGAAAGATTTAAATAAGCACATCAAGCATGAGAATAAACATTATTCCTGCTACGTGAGACCGCGCCCAGGAGGGAAAGGCCCGGGCGTGGGGCTGACCGGCCGAGCTCGGCCAGCGCCTCCCCCAGACCCCTTCTGCCCCGCTCCCCGCCCCGGGCCGCCCCCGCCCCTGAGGTGACGTCACGGCGGCGCGCGGCATGACGGGGCGGGGGCGCCGAGCCGGGGGAGGGACGCGGAGACGCCATTTTCGGCGGCGCGAGCGGCGGAGCCGGAGCCGGCCGGGCGCGGAGCTGCAGCTGCGAGGCGCAGCCGCGGAAGACAGCGCGCGCGGGCGGCCGAGGATGCTGCGGGGCGGCCGCGCCGGCACCCCTCGCTCGTGACCGCGGCGCCGCGCCTGAGGCGGCTGAGGCGGCGCCGGCTCCGCGCCCGCGCCTGCGCCCTCCCGGTGCCGACAGCGCGAGCGCGCGGCCCCGCGGGAGCAGCACGGTGAGTGCGCGGGCGGCCCGCGGGGCCTCGGCAGGCGCGCCCGTGACCCCGGCCCGGCCCCGCCCGGGCGGCATCTCGGCCCGGCCGGCATCCCGGCCCCGCATCTCAGGCCCGGCCCGCATCCCCGGCCCCGCATCCCGGCCCCGCATCCCGACCCGGCCAGCATCCCCGGCCTCGCATCTCGGGCCCGGCCAGCATCCCGGCCCCGCATCCCGACCCGGCCCCGCATCCCGACCCGGCCGGCATCCCCGTCCCCGCATCCCGGCCCGGCCCGCATCCCCGGCCGGCATCCCCGTCCCCGCATCTCAGGCCTGGCCGGCATCCCGGCCCCGCATCACGGCCCGGCCCCGCCGCGGGGACGCCCGGCCCGGCTGGCTTTGTCCGAGCCCGTCCCCTTCCTTCCGGCCTCCGCCCTCTCTCGCGGCACCGCCCTGGGCGGACGCGCCTGTCACGCTCCCGGGCGGCGGCTCGGAAGCTTGCGGGGTCCCTTCGGAGAGGCCGGCTGGACCCCGCCCGCCCGCGACCCCTTTCTTCCAATGACGGATCCTCCACGCCTCATCCGCAACGTTCGCTTAGGCTGGAGTTGCCCCTGCTTACCCTGCAGCATCCCTGCAAACTGGAATACCTACTCTGGTCGCATTTGCTGCACCTCTTTCTCTAAGAAATGAAAAGATTTGTAGAGCCAGGCAGTTTTGTATTAGAGATTATGTATTGTTGCTGCTTTTATTTTACTTTTTCTTTAAGCAGCTTATTCAGAGTTTGCATATTAACCGTTTGATAAGGAGTTCTTGCAAAAAAAAAAATGTTTTTCTTAAAGTGTGAGAGTAGAACATTTGTGATACACCATTTAAATTGCTGTGTGAAGGGGCAGTCGATTCTTTGGTTCTTTGCATGAGTTAAATTTCTAGACTTTCTTTGTAGAGCATGACTAAACCATTGATCAGAATAATTAGCTCAGTATACATTGTAATAGTTAAGTGAATAGTTGCATTAGAAATTGGAACAGTGTCCTTAAATCTCATAATCTTATTTAGGATGACCCTCTTTCAGGGACTGGCAGCAAGTCTTGTTAAGGTGGGAAATTTTGATCCATTGTTCTGTTTCCTAGGTACTTCTGAGAGTACAGAAATACTAAATGCTAAAAATTCCAGATTGTGTGGGATTGTATGTGGGGGGAGGACCCACCCTTAAGAGCCAGTTTTCTCAGAGTCATCCAAGGATGCAACCTCATGTTGCAGATGTGTCTGGCCACCCTGTGCTGTCATGAGGACATGACAGCGGGGTGGTCACCTCACTTTCCTGGCTCGGTCACCTAGCTTGGCAGCGTTTTTTAAGAGTACTGTTGACAGTGCATAGTGAAGGAAGACACGTTTGGGAATCGCCAGCAAGGAGGAGGGAGGAGAAGGCACTGGGGAGAGGCACATAATACTTTAACTATTTTATAGTAAAAGTTCAACTGCAGTTACTTAAATTTTACATTTTTTTAAAAAATTATACCTTCTTAAGCATTTTTCATAATTTTGAAAAATAAGTCAATGTGTAGGTTTCCATATAGGGCTATAAACTATCTCAGACTGTAATTCTGTGAAAAAAACCCAGAAAAATGAAAAGTTAAATAAAATGTGGGATTCATGTAACCTGGAAATAGTAAGTGAAGTATGATGTAAAAGTGAAGTCACACAGTCATGTCCCACTCTTTGCGACCTCATGGACTGTAGCCCACCAGGCTCCTCCATCCATGGTATTTTCCAGGCAAGAATATTGGAGTGGGTTGCCATTTCCTTCTCCAGGGGATCTTCCCAACCCAGGGATTGAACCCAGGTCCCCAGCATTATAGGCAGATGCTTTACTGTCTTATTAACAAAGAAATGATCAGTACAGGAGTGCTGGGAAGTTTAAATGTCAGCTTTGTGGCGTAGGATAAACATGATGAGCCTATTAAGATGTGAAGGCTCGGTCTTAAATGCCGGTTGAGAACCAGCTGAGTGGCAGGTGCCCTGCTGAGGAGTTGCTGTCCTGGGGGCAGCTCGAAGTCTCGACCTGAGACTGTGCTGAGCGCTCCGCGAGAGTGAGTCTGGCTGTGAGATGGGCCTGGGAGTGGTGATGCTGCAGATTGGGCAGGGGCGAGGTGGATGTGAGAGCAGGACCAGAGGTGTGTCCAGAGGGCTTGGGGTGCTCCCTAGGACACAGCTCCGTTGGCAGGCAGGGTGAGAGGAGCCCAGGAGCCGAAGGGTGAGCGAGGGGCCACGGGCTGGGTGGACTCGGGGAAAGGTGGGGCTGCAGGCGGGTTTCAGACATCACTCCTCTGCTGGAGTTCTCACAGTGTTCTGGACGTGCCCCAGCCCCTCTTTCCCCCTCATCTTGCCCTCATTCAGGTATGTCCAGGCGCATCCAGAGTCTGCTTTTTTGGGTATCAGTGTGTCCTCAATTCTCCACACACTCCTTGCCACTTCTCGCTACTTGCAATACTACCTCTTTTTACTTATAATTTTTTTCTTTATTTTCTTTTGCCATACCTCTTGGCTTTTGGGATCTTAGTTTCCCCGACCAGGGTCTGAACTGGGCCCTTGGCAGTGAGAGCATGCAGTCCTGACCACTGGACCGCCAGGAAATCCCCTACTTAATTGTTTTCTTATTTAGTTTATCATCTGTCTCCTCTACTTACATTCACAGTCTCCACAAGGGCACTGGTGTGTTGAGTGTTGGCGCTTGGCATGTAAGGTGAAGGAATGCATCCAGGATCACTTCCTTGTCTTTCACTCTTGTGACTCGCTGGCAGGGGACGCCTACCATGATGGGAAGAATGGGAGGAGGAGGTGGTGAGCATGGATCTGGGTCGGTTAAATCCGCAGTGCTTAGGGGTGGCCACGTGGGTTGGTGGTCAGTCAGAGATCAGGTCTGGAACTCAGGACAAAGACTTAGGCTGGAGATAAAGCTTTGGGAGCATCCGACATTTGGTAATGATTGCGGAGTACGCTAGGGTAGGGAAGCCCAGGGATGCGGAGGAGCAGGAGGAGGGCAGTGTCTCGTTGGCCGAGAGGCAAAGGAAGATTTGGGCGGAAAAGTACTGGATTTGGTTCTGGAGGGCTGTTGGTGACCTTTTCAAGTTTTCCTGAGACTATGTTGCTTTCCAAGGCAGGAAGGCTATTTGAGAGATCTGCATTTTTTCTCCCAAGGTGTTCTTGTGCCATTCTGTCCTGTAGTTTGCTGGCTGATACACTCTTAGATCAAAAATGAACTATAATTTTGTATTTTCCTTAGTTTTGAGGATATTGTAAAATTGATTTTTATTTTTGACCGTTCTGGGTCCTCATGGCTGTGCTTTCTCTGGTTGTCTCAAGTCGGGGCTACTCTTCATTGCCCCGCCCAGGCTTTTGATTCAGTGGCTTTTCTTGTCGCAGAGCTTCGGCTCTAGGTGCAGGGGCTTAGCTGCACCAGGCATGTGGGATCTTCTTGGAACAGGGATCGAACCTGTGTCCCCTGCATTGACAGGTTCATTCTTAACCAGTGGACCACCATGGGAAGGCCTGTGCTTTTATTTTTGACTGATTTTTGCAGGCAGACGAGAGCTTTTAAATATGCTTGGCATGTTTTGTTGATAACTTAATAAAGCAGATGTAAGTGACTATCAAAAGAAGAAACAATTTAAGCTAAGCACATATATAAAGTAGACGTTATTTCCTTGGTTCTAAAATATCCCAGTTACCTTAACTTCAACCTTGGATTGTTCCCTTTGATGGTATTTTGTGGAAGTTTATGCTCCGCCTTTTTGCAGTCACTCTACTACTACTGATAAAACTGGTAGTGGTGAATGCATCACTGCGCCAGGAGACCTTGGTGCAGCGATCACGCCCATCCCGTCGCTGGGGAAGTTGAGGGTCAGAGACGTCTGATAAGGTCCGTCAGCCAGAGGCATGCAGCTGTGAAGCCAGTCTCCTAACCTGTGTTTCCTTGCATGTTTCAAGTTTTGAGCCACGGACCACAGCAGGACTAAGCTCAGCCTCCAGTTGCCTTCCCTGCGAAGGACCTGCCTCTTCTCTTCGTTTCAGAAGCCCAGTGTGCAGAGGGGTTGTGGTCTCGCCGTGGAGTTGCTGTCTGAGCTGTGGCGCTGCGGGTCTCCACGCTGGTGTGTTTGCGCAGGCCGTGTGGTCAGTGGGAGCTGATCACAGTCTTCATTCTTATGGTGATTATGGTGTTGTGTTTTCTCTTAAATTCACTTATTCTCTTGAAGAATGACTTGTGTTACTGACCAGATGGGGAGACTATATTGATTTCTATTTTTTTGTAGATTGTGATTTTAAAAAAACCCAGTTTACCATCTTAATAATTTTTAAATAAATTCAGTAGTCTTAAATAGGTTTGCATCATTGTCCAGTAAGCCTTTAGAACTTTTTCATCTTTTAAAACTAAACCTCTGTGTCCATTAAATGACTCCCTATTTCCCCCATCCCCTTAGCCCATGGCAGCCACCATTCTGCGTCCTATTTCTATAGCTTTATCTACCTTAAACACTTCACAGAGCTGCGGTCATGCAGTTCTTGTCTTTGTGACTGGGTTGTTTCACTTGGCATAATGTCCTCAAGATTCTTCTGTAATTTCTGTCCTTTTAAACTAAAACATCATTAAGGTCTAAGGCTTTTTTGTGTATGATATTTATATTAGTTTTCTATTTATCATATACATTACTGCAAATTTAGTAGCTTAAAACAATAACCTTTGCTGTCTCAGAGTCTGTGTGGGTGGGGGTCCAGGCGTGGCTTGGCCGCAGCCTCTGCTCAGCGCTCACGTGGCTGCCATCTTGGACTGGGCTGCAGCTCTCTTCCAGAGTTCAGGGTGCTCTTGTAAACCCTTTTGGTTGTGGCACAGTTCAGTTGTTCTGGTTGTAGGACTGACGTCCTGGCTTTCTCGCCGACTGGCTGTCTCTCGCTGAGGGCTGGCTCTCACGGCGCCTGGAGGTGGCCTGCACCCCGCCAGCAATGCTGATTCCCTGTGACCCCGGATCAGTCCTGTCTGCTCTGAAGACCGTGTGACGAGACTGAGCGGTGTGCACGTTCTGCTCCCAGCCTCTTTACCTGCGTGACCGTCCAGTCCAGCGCGTGGGGGGCCTGTGTCGGTGGCTTGGCCCTTTCTGCGCCTGAGTAGTGTGCCCCTGGGAACGGCTAGCTGGCTTCCTCCTGATGTGCATTTGGGGCACTCCTTGTAAGGACTGTGGATGTACATTTTCTTGTTTTTTCGCCAGGTCACGTGGGCTCTGAGTTCCCCATGTTCCCTGCAGTGGAAGCTCTTAGCCACTGGACTGCTAGAGAAGTCCCACATTTTCGTTTCTTTTGCATAAATATTGAGGAGTGGAATCACTTATAGGATAGATGTAGGATTGACCTTGAAGACGCTGCCAGCTTTCCAAAGCGGTTGCGTGTTTTACACTCTTCTCCAGCTTTTGGTATTGTCTGCTTCATCAGGGCAGCTGCTGGCTAGTGGCGTCTTGTGGGTGTAGGGCGCCATTGCCCGGTGACTGATGATGGTGAGCACTTGTTAACATACTTGCCTTTTATATACCTGCTGTTGTGAAGTGTCTGTTCAGTTCTTTTGCCTATTTAAAAACATTTTTTTTTAAAAAGGATTGATTATAGCCGTTGTCTAGGTATTTGGATTTGTGCCTTTTGCCAAATGTTGCAAATTTTTTTCCCCAATCTGGGGCTTAACTGTTTCTCACTTGTGCCTTTAGAGTCCACCTGGGTCTGGAGGACTCCCTGGAGAAGGGGGAGGCTACCCACTCCAGTGTCTGGCCTGGAGGACTCCTTGGGTCACGACTGAGCTACTTTCACTTTCACTTTTTAGTAATCAGTAGTTTTCAGTTTTGATGAAGTCCACATTACCAGGTTTTCTTCTTCTTGGTTCCTGCTTTCTGCTGTCTTTGAAAACCATTTAAAATGTGTGCTCTTTAGGGAAAACTTAGGGTACAGAAAGATGTAAAGGTTTAAGTGAGTTATCTATTTCTCTTTTCCCGTTTTCTTTCTCTCAAGAGAATTCAAACATTTTTAAAAATTCTTTTTTTTTAGTTAAGAAAGAAAATTATTCCATATGTGTGTTATTGATTAGCACTTAAGTACATAAACTTTTAGCCTTACGGTATTATGCTAATATGCTGACATTTTTCATTTTGAAATAATGCTTTTTTAAAAAAAATTAATTTTTTCCTTTACATCATCGTGTTGGTTTTGCCATACATTGACATGAATCCGCCATGGGTATACACGTGTTCCCCTCCAGAACCCCCCTCCCACCTCCCTAAAATGCTTTTTTAAACCGCAGAATGGACGCTTTGTGTTTATGCTCGTTTGGCCCATCACCCTCTTATGTACACCCTCTTATGTACTCCCTTAGTCACGCTGTCTGGTGAGGTGGTTTTTCCTCTTCACTCATTCCACCAAGGACTTGTAACAGAGACATGTGCATCATCCGGGCTCACTCATCCTTGCTTGAAGAAAACGGGCATTCTACATGGTCATGTAGTACCCTTCCCTGTAGTTTCTCATGCTTAACATTTGCATCCAGAGAGGTGGGCCTGTGGTGCTCTCGGGCCTGGCCTAGAGCCCTGCCTGGGGAGAGGGAGGCACTTCACCCACTGGTGAGGGACCCGGCTGCCTTATAAAGCAGGTGGTGTGGTTAGGTTACCACAGAGTTAGAGGATCTCTGTACACAGAGGTGGCCGATTGCAAAACAGCCACACTCAGGGTCTGAGCAGGGCTGTGGGGATGAGCACCCAGAGCTCTGACTGCCTGCCTTTGTGATTCTCCAAGGGCGTTTATGGTGGACTTACCCAGCAGGAAAATACATGCTTTTGTTTGATCCAGTGGCTTATAGCTTCTGGGTGGAAACACATTCAAATTAGATGCTATAATTGTGGAGACTTTAATTTTAAAGCATTTCACTTCATAGGTTTTTCTGAGTTTTAAGCCAGCAGGATTCATTCATTCAGTTCATCCTTGTGATTCAAGTTTGGCAGAGAAAATAAAAGGATTAGATGAAGTTGGATCCGAGAAGATGCTGTGGTTCTAGTAGAAAATGATGGAGTCAGTCAAGTTTCCATCTGGGAACACTTCAGACTCTGGACCTATACCTGTCATTTACCTCTGTTTTCCTAGCCCAGAGGTAAAGTTTCCTGATAGAGTTCCTCCTCCCATGAGGCGACTACAGTGGTTCTTCTTGGGTAAAGGGTAGGCCATGTAGACCTGGATAAAATATGTTTATCATTACAATGTGGTATTATATTCAGGAAACAAATTCACTATTGTAATACAAACTACGAAAGGGTGTGGCATTTGCATTTTTAGCCATAAATGTCATGGTTTGAAAAAGATTGAGACCTTCAGGAGACCTTTTTGAATTTTGCTCCAATATGAACCTTAACTTTATTATATGAACAGAGTGACACACCTTCTCCCTGCTCACCTTCCCCTGCCCCCACCGAACAAAACCAGCCATCCCTTAGAAATTCTCAAATTACTGTTTACTTTTCGAGTAAGTTGTATTCTCCCTTTGACTCCACATTGTATATTTTTTGTTCTGAAATTTCAGAACCAAAAAGTATGTAGATTTTCACTTCTAACATTACTATTGATTACTTTGCTTTTCTAATTGCAATAAGTAATGAATTGTGTGTTAGAAATTTGAAAATACCTTGAGAAGGGCTTGAGATTTTTGTTGTTTATCAAAAGGGGGCAGAGGATAGAAAGATTGAGAAATGAAGCTTTCTGTGACTCCCTGATGAAGCTGAAGTAGATTAGGTAGGTCTCAGAGTAGGCTTTTGTGTTTTACGGTTTTCTGTGCTCTGAATCATTTAATTAAAAACAAATTCTGGTTGTCCTCCTCGCCCTCCAGCCTTTGGCAACTACTAATCTATTTTCCAGCTCCATGGACATTTCACATAAATGGAATTATGTGACATGAGGCCTCTTGTGTCTGGCTTTCTTCAGTTAGCACAGGTTAGCTGTGTTGTAACATGTATCAGTATGTTTTTTTTTTATTACTAAATAATATTCCACTGTATGGCTATACCACATTTTGTTTATCCACTCATTAGTTGAAGAACATTTGGGTTGTTTCCACATTTTTACTGTTATGATTAATGGCGAAATTTTTGTTTACAAGTTCTACATTGTCCAGAGTTTTATTTTTTGGGGCCATTTGTGTGTAAGTTTTTACATAAACATGTTTTCGGTTTTCTAGCGTATATACCCAGGAGTGGAATTGATGGGTCATTCATGTATTTAACGTTTTTAAAAAAACTTTTATTGCTCTTTCATGTCTTGTTAGTCTCTGCTGTGCAGCAGAGTGGATCAGCTCTATTCGTAGATACAGCTGCTCATTTTTTATATCTGACCTGCCCATTTAGGTCGCCACTGAGCACTGTGTAGGGTTCCCTGAGCTATACAGTAGGTTTGTAATAGTTTCTATTTTGTATATAGTGTCAAGAGTGTGTATGTGTCAGTCCCAATCTCCCAACTCATCTCTCCAGCTCTCCCCCTTTGGCGTCCATACATTTGTTTTCTACCTCTCTATTTCTGTTTTGCAAATAATTTAATTTTTAAAATTTTGACACTTGTATCATTTTACCCACAAATGTAATCTTGGGTTCCAGGATACTGAATGTCTTAGTCTGTTCAGGCTGCTATAACAAACTACAATGAAGTGAGTGGCTTATAAACAACAGGAATTTGTTTCTCATAATTCTGAAGACTGGCAAGTCCAAGGTCCTGGTGATTGGAGGTTAAGCACCTGGTGAAGGCCTGCGTTTGTGTCAGAGGAGGAGTCTTCCCCAGGCCCTCACTGGGAAGGGGTGAGGGGGTCCTCTAGGGTCTCTTCTGTAAGAGCACTGGTCCTACTCAGGAGGGCTCCACTCCACCCTCGGGACCTCCTGAAGGCCCTGCCCCTCGTTGCCACCATGGTAGGGGCTGGGTTTTGACATAGGTATTTGCGGGAGCACAGACATTCAGATCATGGGACCGAACTTCCCTGAATACAACTTGGGTTGTTTCATCAGAGCCATTAGAGGCCCCCCTGCTTCTCCTCACTCCTGCTCCTCACTCCCCCCCCTCACTCCCCTCTTCTCCTCACCCCCCTCTTCTCACCCCCTTCTCCTCACCCCCCTTCTCCTCACCCCCCCTTCTCCTCACTCCCC
>ML661920.1:383396-402886 GCA_007570785.1 Antilocapra americana
CCCCCCCCCCTCCTCCTCCCTCCCCCCTTTCCTCACTCCCCCCCTCTCCTCCTCTCTCCCCCCCTTCTCATTCCCCCTCTCTCCTCACTCCCCCCTTCTCCTCACTCCCCTCTTCTCCTCACTTCCCCCTGTATCTGGACCTTCCTGCCTCCTGTTCCTCAGAGCTCCTGTAGAGAGATGGGCCGTCTTTCTGGCTGGGTGCTGGTTTCTCACTGGATCAGCTCTTGGAAAAGCATCTTAAATAGGTTTTCTACAAATATCAACCTTTGCAAGGCAAAGACTTCTATGTTTTTCCCTGTCTTATTTTTATTTCTCTATGCTATCTTCTGCTGTGTTTATAGGAAGTTCAGTTTGCACTTGAGAACTGTCAGAATAACTCACCTTTTTTTCTTGGCTGTGATTCACTCTCCATACAGACCTGTTGCTCCCTCCCACCCCATTTCTTTTTTTACAAGTTGGGATATAAGTTAATATATAAGTTTAATAACATAAAAATAGCCATTTTAAAGGGTATCATTCAGTGATTTTTTAAAAAAGTATGTTCTCTATATACTTGGGCAAATACTACCACCGCTAATCTAATTCTACACGTTCCTTTTGGAGTGCTTGGGTTTCTTTGTTTTTGTTTTTTAACCTTCTTTACCTTGAGCTTTTTAACTCCTTCCAAGTGGGATTTCACATCATAAAACCTTGGGAGGTAAGGTGACCAAGGTGGTGCTCTCCCATCTCTGGTCTTTGCTTTGTTTTTATTAATTTTTGAGGGGGGAGTTTGTGGTGAAAGTTGTCATACTATTGCAAATTGTATTGCCTGTTAGTAGGATATTTGATTTTGTGTGTATAATGTCATTGTGGTTCAAAGGAGAATACATGATCAGGTGGTAGAGAGGGAAACGAGATTGTCACATGAAAAATGATAATCTGGTATGACAGAACCTCTAATCTGTGTGATCTAGAGTGGTCTTTAAAGAGTGGCTTTAGAATTTTTGGTCTTATAAAATATGCAGCGTGTTCACCATTTCTGTTCTTGTCTCAGTGTTAGGTTGGCCTGTTTTTATTGTGGCGGAAGTGTCAGACCCTTTCTGTGTGAGGTCTTAAAAAGTTCCATCGCCTGCGGCTCCAGACAGTCCAGTTGGGTGTCACTGTTTCCTGAGTGGTGAGCCACAGAAGCACAGCAGTGAGTGGACAGGCTTGGATTCGGTTCCTGTCTGGATAGTGTGAGCTTAAATCCCGTCAACTGTCTGTCTCCTCCGTGATAAATAGGAATTACAGTGGCAGTCGACTAAATTACCTACTGGCTGTTTATTGTTTTTGTTCTTTTAAAACAACACACGTGAAAATGCTCAAAAACAAAATTGCTTGGTTGATGTCACTTCTTAATACACGTGTTGCATATTACTTTTTGGTTTTGTTTTTTATCAAAGCTATACATGTAATTTTTTGTATGCTTTGCATATTGATTTTTAAAAAATAGCCTTTTTGCTTTAGAATAGTTCTAGGTTCATACAAAAGTAGCAAAGATGATATAGAGCATCCCTGAGGGTGAAGTGTCCCTAGTGGGACCTGTGCACTGGGTTCCCAGGGTTGACCTCCTGTATTACTGTTCTGCCTTTGTGACAACTAAGGAATCAGCAGTGGTACCTAATTGCTAACTAAATTCCACATTTTATTTGGGTTTTACTAGTTTTCTTCTTTTTCTGTCCCAGGACCCCATCCAGGGCATCATATCCCACTGAACTTAGCATTTTCCCTGGTTTTTGACAGTTTGGAGTGGTGAGTGCATGCGTGCTAAGTTGCTTCAGTCGTTTCTGACTCTCTGCAACACTGTGGACTGGAGCTTTCCAGGCTCCTCTGTCCATGGGATTCTCCAGGCAGGAATACTGGAGTGGGTTGCCATGCCCTCCTCCAGGGGATCTTCCTGGCCCAGGGATCAAACCTGCATCTCTTTTGTCTCCTGTGTTGACAAGTGGGTTCTCTACCACTAGCGCCACTTAGGAAGCCCTCTGAGTCGTCCTGGTCATTATTTTATAGAATACCCCTCAATTTGTAATTGTCTGGTATATTTCTCATGGTTAGACCACTGGCCCCTGGATTGGGTTTATGGGTTTTGGAAGGAAGGCCACTGGGCCCAGGAGTGGTTTCTAAACCATTTGTCAAACAAGCCAAGATTCCTTGGACTAATGGCTGATTCAAGGCTAGGGTAGGGAGAATACAAGATGGGCCTGGAAGATTTTTTGGTGCCAGAAAGTGCTTGAAAAACAAAAGGATGGATGTGTTGGGGGGCTCAGAAGCAATGGAGAGCAACCCCTCGGCTAGGGCTGAAGCAGTCTGGGCAGTGTGCTGTCTCGAGTGGTTGGCATTCTTTAGGGGCAGCCTGTATGAAATGGGCTTCCCTAGTGGCACAGTGCTGAAGAACCTGCCTGCAGTGCAGGGAGCTGGCTTGGAAAGGTTCCCTGAAGAAGGAGATGGCAGCCCCCTCCAGTTTTCTTGCCTGGAAGCACATGGACAGGAGTCCATGGGGTCAGAAAGAGTCAGACGTGACTCGACAGCTAAACAACAACAAAAGTGTAAAGCAGGCTCCCACAGTTGACACTGGTGTAAATGGTAGAGAGTGAGGAAAGAGGCCTTCTCCCAGACAGGAGAGCTTTGCAAAACTTACACGGTCTCTGGAAGAGTTCTTAATGTTTCTCCCCACCCCTGAGCGTGGGCTGCGCTGAGTGACTTGCTGGTGTGTGGGGAGGTGACCTGCAGAGGGGGAACCCACACCCACGACCTCAGCAAGACGAGCAAGGCCGACATGGCTGTTCCAGTCAGGCGGGAAGCCCGGACTCCTGCTGAGATGTAGTGAGAATGGTACAGGTCTGTTTTCAAACAGTCTGATGGTTTTGTCAGGTTGGGTTTTTGACACTCACTCTTCTTTCCCTCTCCCCAGAAGTAACTGTTTTCACTTGTTTTAAGTGAAATGATGGCTCTTCTATAATGACCACCGTTTCTAAGTAGCATGCTTATATTGCTGTCTCATGCTTTTCAGTTTTGACTTCCTGCTCTAGATGTTTAGAACTTGCCTGCTTTCTTGCCCCTCCTAACTGCGTCCGTTGGTGCCACAGCCTCCCCCAGAATTACACTTTACCTTGCTCAGGTCACTCTTGACCGTTTGCATCTGTCACTGTGGAAGTGCCACAGCTGAGTCATGCAGTGAACCCGCTTACTCCTCCCTCTCCAGTCTCTCGTTTTCTTCGGGGTTGAGACTGGTTTTTATCTCCTTACTGTTAATGTTGGTGCCGCTGTGCCTGGAGTCTTGAGCGCGGGCCCTGTGTTGAGTGCTGGGCTGTCTTCCTGGTGCTCCACCCCTCCCCGGGCCATGTGTCCTCTGCCCGTGTTTCCTTCTTGCTGGGCTCACTCTTTGTTTTGGTTGAGCACATCTTCCAGTAGCGTGGGAGGTTACAGTTTTTTGAGACCTGTGATTGAAAATGTCATTCTTTTCTTCTCACAGTTGACTGAGAGTTTGGCTATAGAGTTCTAAATTGGAAATAATTTTGTTTCAGAATTTTGAAGGCATTTGTTTACTTACTGCCTTTTGCTTCCAGTTTTGTTCTGGAGAAGTCTGAAGTCATTCTGATTGTTTTGATTCTGTCTACATGACCTCTCCCTGCCCGCAGCATGTAGGATATTCCTTTGTCACCACAGTGTTTCTCTAAAAAACAGTGCGGTAAAGTCTAACCCCTAAGCCTAGAACAGTGTCTGGTGTAGAATCGCGGGCTCAGTAAATTATCTATTGAGTGAAGGGATGTTACTGTCTCTCGGCGGTCTGGATCTCCCCCTGGAGGTGAGGGCCTGGCGGCCTGGTCTTTAGGCCTCGTTGAGGTTGAGGAGGGTCCTTCAGCTTCTCCCCTGTGTCGCCGGGCTCAGTTCTCACATCCCCCTGCCAGGCTTCATTGGACCTGGCAGTCCTTTTCCTCAGTTTAGAGCCCCGAGCTAATGGCATACGAATTGTCCACTCTAAATGGTTCCGTCTGCCTCGCTCCTAGCAGGAGTTAGCTATAACTCTGGAGATTTCTCTTTATCCGCCGTGTGTTAGAGCAAGTGAAAAACCACTCTTGTCATAAAGAACAAGTGATGTTAAAGAGCAAGCTGAAAGGAGTAGTGAACTGTAGTATGTGTGTGAGCTGTTTTCGGTTTTGCACGCTGCCTCTCTCAGATCACTTCAGAGCAGAGGTAAAGGAGCAGAATGTGCAGGTCAGTGTTGTACTCGAAAACGTCTGTGTGCGCGTCACCGTTGCTGGGCGTCCCTTCCAGTGGCTGTCGAGGCCCGGAGCCTCGCCCTGCCAGTGTTGGGAAGAACGCATGACACAGACAGGAGGGCAGCGGCTGCCTGGTCCCTCCCGTTTCAAGCTTGAGCGTGTAGTGACTTAGTCCCTTCCTTAGGGAAGGGCTCCTGTTTTGGTTTCTTGTGTTTCCCAGGGGCTGGACAGCCCTTCAAAAGGAGAACCTGCGTTTTCCAAGTGGCATTTTAAAAAGATGTAAGAATAATTTTTAGGTTGCACAATGCTTCAGGCAGGATTTAATTGAGGGTCTGAAGGTGGAGATAAGCTAGATTCGTACTAGTTCTTAATTTCTGACCACAATGTGGTCAGGTGAGTGAATGATCGCAATAAATCCTTGGACATGAGACTCGTGGTGTGCGTGTGTGCGTGTGTGTGAGATTTACTGAAGGACAGTTGGTTCACAGACACATGCACACGTGCGTGCTTTTCCATTAGGGTTTGTGACAGGACATCAGACATGGCTCCCCTGTGCTCTACAGCAGGACCTTGTTGTCTATCCATTCTCTATGTAATAGGTCGCATCCCCTAATCCCAAGCTCCCTTTGCATGCCTCTCCCAGCCCACTGACAACTCAAGTCTGTTCTCTACGTCTCTTGCGACTCCTGTATATTAAAAGTGCTTATCAAAACTTACACTGGGACTTCCCTGATGGTCCAGTGGTTAAGATTATGCTTTGTAATGCCAGGGACCCAGGTTCGATCCTTGGTTGGGGAACTAAGTGTTCCCTAAGTCATGCCATGAGGCACGTCAACCTGTAGACCACAACCAGAGGGTCAGTGCTACGAGCAAAGAGCTGCTGTGCCACGACTGAGACCCGATGCAGCCAGATTAATAGATATTTCTCAGAAAACCTGCTATATGCACTGTTGGATAAAAGTTATAGAGATTGAACCAGTGTTTAAAATAGTGGAAACAAAACAGGTTCTAAAGTGAAATAAAATTTATGCTTTAGGATTGTTTTTGTCTTCATTATTTTCCTTAGTAACTTATCATTTGCAGTCAGAGTCGAGAATTTGTTGGGGACTTGAATCCTGAGAGTTGGAACTTAGTAATAATAGCTTTGCCTGTTGAACTGTGGATTTAAGAGATTTGATATGAAGAAGGACTTCTTGTGTTTCAGGAACTTAATTCAGATGTTAGATTTCTCAGGTTCTGCCTTGGAGATCATGCAGTTAAGTATTTAGTTCCGTTGCTTTCCCAGAGGAATAATGGGACTTTAAAGAGTTCTCTTTTTGGAAGTAAAAGCACAGTAAACAATTTCACAGTGAGAGACTTTATTTTTTTGGGCTCCAGAATCACTGCAGATGGTGACTGCAGCCATGAAATTAAAAGACACTTGCTCCGTGGAAGAAAAGTTATGTCCAACCTAGACAGCATTTTAAAAAGCAGAAACATTACTTTGCCGACAAAGGTCCATCTAGTCAAAGGTGTGGCTTTTCCAATAGTCATGTATGGATGTGAGAGTTGGACTATAAAGAAAGCTGAGCACCAAAGAACTGATGCTTTTGAACTGTGGTGTTGGAGGAGACTCTTGAGAGTCCCTTGGACTGCAAGGAGATCCAACCAGTCCATCCTAAAGGAGATCGGTCCTGGGTGTTCATTGGAAGGACTGATGTTGAAGCTGAAACTCCAATACTTTGGCCACCTGATATGAAGAACCGACTCCTTGGAAAAGACCCTGATGCTGGGAAAGATTGAAGGCGGGAAGAGAAGGGGAAGACAGAGGATGAGATGGCTGGATGGCATCAGCGACTCAATGGACATGAGTTTGCGCAAGCTTCTGGAGTTGGTGATGGGCCGGGAAGCCTGGCGTCCTGCAGTCCATGGGGTCGGAAAGAGTTGGACATGACTGAGCGACTGAACTGAAACAATTTCATGTGGTTAATTAGAATAGCCTGAGGCCAGATGTTGTGTGTGTCACTGGGGGGAGGGGAGTATTTTGGAGCCCTTAACCGAATCCCAGGTCAGGTGTGTATCCGTGCCACTTGACATGCGGTGAGATCGAGGCTCTAGGAGTTCACGAGGCAGGTGAGCGAAAGCCAGGGTGTCTGGCTGGACTTGGATGCGCTGCCTCTGAAGCTGCCTGCCCGGGTACCTGTGCGTGGAGCCAGGCCTGTGCTGGCTGAGTCCTCCTGCGTAGTCTCCTCAGGGCACACTTCTCAGCAGGGTTGGAGGGAGGGCTAATGAACACGGGTGTCTGAGGTCACCTGGACGCCAGTATTTTTTACCTTTTAGACGTCACTATGACCCTCTTTCTTAAATCTTTGCACTCTTCACTGTGATGGTCTGCAGAATAGGGTTTCCTCAGAAAGGTGGTTTCCAGATCAGACTTTAGTGGGAGATTCTTTGGCTGCGTCGTGTGTCTTCTGGGATTTTCGTTCCCTGAGCAGGCACTGAGTCCAGGCAGTGAGAGCAAAGAGCCCTAACCCCTGGCCGCCGGGAGCCTCCTCAGAGCTGCTCAGCTCACATGAACTCCTGTCGGTCTTGCCTGTTAGTTCTCTGCTGCTTTGTTGATAGAACTCTGTTTACCTTCACCTGTGTGTGTGTAGGTCTTCGCCTGAATTTTATTCTGGTTTCTTGTGGGCTTTCTTTCTTTAATCTTTAATTCTTTATTCAATATGGAATTTATTTTGTGCATAGTGAGGGTAGGGATGCATCTTCTTTCCCCCTCAGCAGACCATTGCCTTAGTGCTCCTTTTTATATACCCCACCTTCGGTTATAATGGCCTGGCTTGCAGATGAGAGCGATGCTGAGCAGACCAAACCTGGGTGCCACCATGTGCTCCCTGTGATGAGGCAGTGGGCAGAGCTGTGTCCGTGTGTTGGTGACTCGGGTGGGAGGGAAGGAAGCCGTCAGGGTAAAGGCGTGTGCCTGAGGAGGAAAGTGAGGCGTGAGCCAGGGAGATGGGCAGTGTGGAGAGTCTATTCTTGTAACACAGTATTTGAAACATTATCTTGGGGATGAGGCAGTGAAGGTATTTTCTGTTTATTGTTGAGGGCAGAGGTTGGCTCAGCGGGTGGAAGTTACAAGGGGAGGTGGCATCCACATAGCAGGAGGAATCACTTCCCAACTGAACTCTGGAGCAGTCTACCACAGAACTGTCCAGCAAAGTACTGAGCTGTAGGCCTGTGTCTGCAGACCTGCAGGGGTCCTGTGTCTGGGTGGGGGTGGTGCTGAGTCCTGCGCAGCTGTCATGCCTCACCTGCATCCTCCCCCAGGCCCAGAGCCTGCAGGGGCTGTCTGCTACCCACAGCGCCCAGGAGGCTTGGGCCTTGGCTTGCTGTGGGGACAGCTCATGGCAGAGCCAGGCCTCGGGCTGCCCACAGCACCATGAGAACTGTGGCCCCAGGAGCATTTGGACTCTATGATTAATTTTCTTCTGAGATGCATCCACATGTGCTCCTTATTCTTGCATGTGGTTAAAACTGTTACAGGGTGTGTGAGCATGCAGCGCCCTGTGGCTGATTTTGTTACATATTCCTTGAGGAGTTAAAGTTGGGTTTCTTTAAATGGATTTACTCGAGGCATCACCTTAATTAAAGTGGCCAGTCTTTTCACTTTGTTTTGCTTTTGTTCCTGTAGTAAAGTCTACCTTGTGTGGTTTTCCTACTTTTATGTAAACCTCTGTCCCCCTTTCTCTTTTTCGCGGAGAAGACTGGCTTCCCTTTTCAGCCACCGACCCTGCCCATCCTTACAGCCCGACAGGATCTGATCTGTACAGATAACGACAGAGCAGTTGCTGGCGAGGTGTTTGGCTTTCTGGGGAGAGGCAGGGACCCTGAGGCCAGTCGCGGGCTGGAAAGTGAGTGCGGGGGTCTGTGTCCCCCTAGTGTCAGTGAGAGCGTCTCCTCCCCCCCACCCCCAACCCCTGCTCTTGCTTTTAGAGTGCAGGTGTCTTTGAGCCTCACTCCTGAATCCTGGAACACCTGGTCTGTATTCACAGCTGCCACACTGCTTCCTGGGAGTTCCCGGTGGTGAGGCCTCTGTGCTTTCGCTGTTGTGGCCGAGTCCAGTCCCTGGTTGGGAACTGAGATCCTGCCAGAAAACCACTTCCCTTTACCCTGCGTCTGTCACTCCATCCATTCCCTGTGGCCTGTGGGTGCAGGAGCTGTCCTGGGTAGTGTGCATCCGGTGGGCTACAGGATAAAGTCCTGCTGCCTTTTAAATATCCGTGGGGATATACGGTAATGAGAGAACAAAGACCCTTGTCGCAAGCGCTCTGCAGGAAGTCACCCTCACGTGATGGATTCCGACTGCCATCCCTGTCACTCCTGAACGGGCTTTCTGATGGTCACTGTTGATCCTTAAAACAAGTGAATTCAAGGGTTTAAAGGCAGATACCGAAAACTAAGAGACGATAGTAGACAGAGCCGTTGCTCCCTTGGGCCGCTTTGCTGACGTCGCTGTCGCTTCTCCACTCTCTTCCTCCTCATTGTAGTCTTGTATTTCCTAATTGTCTGCCTTTTTCACTGTGCTGGTCTGGGTTGCTGCCGGCGGGTTTGCTCTGGCCTCAGGGTGAGCTGCTCTTGCTGCAGTTCCCAGCTCTATAGCGAGCTCTCTCGTGGCGTCCTGCAGCTTGTGAACGCTGTGTCCCCCAGGTGGGCTGGCAGATGCTCATTTACCTGGACCCCAGGGACGCCCCCAGGTCCTTGCAGCACAGGTCTCACGGTGGTGTCCCCCGTGCCCCCAGGCTGCAGTCAGCTTTGGTCTTGGTGCCATGCGGATCGCTCTGCGTCCCTTTGCTGGTTTCTCTTTTTCTAGCTGTGACTCCTCAACGTTTTATCTGCTAAATATGTGATGGAATTTACTGACCCTTCTGCATTTCATTAAGGAGAAAAAAGCTGGTAAACATTCAGAGGAAATTTTGTTCACTGAGACCATGTGTCTTGGAAATGCCATTTGGATGTTCTGGTGCTTTTAATGTTCGTCATTACTGTCATTTCTTCTGTAAAAAATTCAGACATAAGCCAGAAGAATAATTAATTTGGTCTGCAAAGGAAAAACAGAAACAGTGTAGATATAGTATCTCAAGGGAATAAATCAATATACTTATTTACTATTCATCTGGAAAAATGTTGATGTAAAAGTCTTCGTATGTGTACTTTACTAAAGGAGTAATGTAAATTAAGCCTGTAATGTGATGTCTCTTTTTTCTTTTTCCATTCTAGAATGTATGACAACATGTCCACAATGGTGTACATGAAGGAAGACAAGTTGGAGAAGCTCACGCAGGATGAAATTATTTCCAAGACAAAGCAAGTAATCCAGGGGCTGGAAGCTCTGAAGAATGAGCATAATTCCATTTTGCAGAGTTTACTGGAGACACTAAAGTGTTTGAAGAAAGATGACGAAAGTAATCTGGTGGAGGAGAAATCAAACATGATCCGAAAGTCACTGGAGATGCTGGAGCTTGGCCTGAGTGAGGCTCAGGTATGGCCTCGTGACGCGGCCGTGAACTTGCCGGTCTGGGAAATGGAAGCTTTGTTTGAGATATGAGGCTTAAACCAGAGGGCAGACACTTAAAGAGTGATCAAAGTCAGCTTGTGTGCGGGCTATGTGTGCTGTGCAAGAGATGATTGATTTGGGCATGCCTCCGCTTTAAAAAGCAGAGTGAAAATAGAGGTCACCCTTTGCGTCAGTTAGGGTTTGATCCGGCTGCATGAAAAGCAAAAGCAGCGGCTCCAGCGTCATAGTCGGACGTAGGCTACATAACCGAGGTGGGCCGGCCCAGACGGGCTCTAGGGCTGCGTGGCTGTTGGGCCCCTGCCCCCGCTGCCCCTGCACCCCGGCCCGCCTGCCTCGTGGACCAAGACACAGTCCAGCTGCAGCCACGTGACCCTGTCCTGGGCCTGCGAAGGGCGCGGGAAGGTCGTGGCTCCCTCTGCTGCCTTGAACTGTGCCCGGCACCCTGCGTACACTTCATTGGTCCCACGGGCACGTCCAGCTGTTAGGGACACCAGAGCACGCTGCCTTCCTCTTTGAAGCTCCAGGCTCTTAAGCCTCAGGAAGCAGGGTGCGTGAACGCTGGCCAGCAGCCTGCTGTCTGTGCCATGAGGCCCCTGTGTCGGCTGGCAGTGCTGGACCTAAACGGAGGAGCGGGGAAGAGCTCCCTATCCTATCCTAGGCGCTCGGGTTTTAGGCCTGGGAGGGGAATGAGAAGGCAGGGCAGGTGCGCAGCCCGCAGAGAGGACAGCCCGGCTGCAGCCAGCCTTCCTCCACAGCCCTGTCCTCCCGGTAGCTCGTCTCTGCCCCCGGCAGGCCCTTCCCTGAGGCCCACCAGTGTACCCCCAGCAGAGCCCAACGGGGACCTCCACCTGCGAGGGCATCAGGGTGTCCTGGCTCACGCTGCTGGCCACAGAGCCCCCTCCTGCCCTGCGGTGGCGAGGGCGGCTTGCCTGCCCCAGGCCCGTCACCAGCCCGCCCTGCACGTGTGTCTGTGTGTGCGTGTGCGTTTGCTCATGGTAGTCTCTGAGAAATTCTCTTAGCACCACCTAGATAAAAAATAAAAGGACACAGTTTCATCAGAACAGTAGCTGCCTGTCCACTGCTAGTCCATTAGAGGTGCTTTCAGATAGAAAAAAATTGTAATTGTTTTATAGATGTTCTGAGCACGTCAGTATTTTTTATTTCAAGAGAGAAGGAAGAGGCGTTTAATTTAGCTGTTGTCTCAGTCAGGTCGCTGCTAGAGCAGAATGCCGCCAGGTCAGGGCTTCAGCAGTGGGTGTTTATTTTCCACAGTTCTGGAGGCTGGAAGTTCGCGGTCAGGGTATCAGCCTGGTTGGGTTCTGGTGGGAGCCCTCTTGCTGGTTTGCCGATGGATGGCTCCTTGCTGTATCTTCAGGCTGGGGGTGGGGTGGGCAGAGAGAGAGAGAGAGAGAGAGAGAGAGAGAGAGAGAGAGATGAGTGTGTGATGTTCTTGAAGATGCCCTGCATGTAGCCAGTGACTGAAGGGTGGCAGCAGTAAACAGCAGACTGCTGGTCTGTGCTCTGGAGCCCGCGTCGTGAGGGTCAGCTGGCGCTGCAGCCCCAGGGCATGCTTGTGGAGGCGGGAGGTAGCGTTTGGTGGGCTGAGCGCTGCAGCGTCTCTGTCGGTCCAGGTGATGATGGCACTGTCAAACCACCTGAACGCTGTGGAGTCGGAGAAGCAGAAGCTGCGTGCACAGGTCCGGCGTCTGTGCCAGGAGAACCAGTGGCTGCGGGACGAGCTAGCCAACACTCAGCAGAAGCTGCAGAAGAGTGAGCAATCTGTGGCTCAGCTGGAGGAAGAGAAGAAGCATCTGGAGTTCATGAATCAGCTGAAAAAGTACGACGATGACATCTCTCCATCGGTGAGTGGTCCACGGGCATGTGGGGTTGACAGACAGACCTTCCTGCCGGCAGGTGGTTTTGGTGGAGCCAGCCAGGTTTTCCTTTCTCCTCCAGAGCCTGCGTTTAACACAATCAGGGATTAAGGGTCCTGGGGCTGAGTCCCTGGGCGAGTCAGAGGCATTTTCTTTGGAGTACTTTTCTTGTATGTGTTTTTTTTTGAACAATAGTCAGAAAATGTAAAAATGGTTGGTAAATACAAAATAAATGCCGAGGAGCCGTTGCCTTCGGTGAGGGCTGTCCCAGCTTGAGATCTGCTGGGCGCCCTTGGCACTTGCCGTTGGCTCCCTGCCCAGCCCGCTGCTGGACGCACCGTCAGCAGTGCCCGTCCAGTCCCGTCGTCTGGGCTTGGGTCTGCCCCTCTGGTCTGTGGGTGGCTCATGGCTTTGGCTTTGAGACCCCCCCCCAGGACACCACTTAGTCCCTGCTGCTCCCTCACTCATGCGTCTGTCTTGGCCTCTCTTGGGGTTCCTGGAATGTTAGGGCTCCCCAGGCTCTTGGTCCTTTTTTCCTTTTGGTGCTCTCTGGATTTTCATCCCAGTCTCTATTACTGTTGTTTTTGATTCAGTTAACTTTTTAGAAAAGTAATCTTTTTTGTTTTGGAATGATTTTAGATTCACAGAAAAGTTGAAGTGGTACTGTGAAGAGAATCCCTGTATACCCTTCACTCAGTTTCCCTGGGTTGGGAAGGTCCCCTGGAGAAGGAGGTGGCAGCGCCCCAGTGCCCTTGCCTGGGGAACCCCGTGGACGGAGGAGCCTGGTGGGCTGCAGTCCGCGGGGTCGCAGAGTCAGACGCGCCTGAGCGCCTTCGTCTTCAGTTTTCCCAGTGTTGCGTCTTACGTCCCCACAGCACAGCTGAGCTAACTCAGGCCATGTCTGCCTGCAGAGGACGGCAGGCTGCACAGCTCAGACAGCAGACGCTCATTTCTCCTGCTTCTGGAAGCTGGGACTTGAAGACTGAGCAGGGTGACAGCTTTGTGGGCGTCTTGGTGCGGGCCTTCTGCTGTGCCGTCACATGGCCTCCTTGACGCTTGTGTGCAGAGAGAGACCCGCAGATACCATCACATTGAGCGTTAGGGCTTCAGCATAGGAGTCTGAGGGCGGGGCTGGGGGGACAGACTCTCAGGCCGTGGCGGCACGTGTCACAGCGAGCAAGGACTCCTGCCGCGTCACTGTGAGCAGAACTGCGGCCTGTGTTTGAATCCCCCAGTCCTCCAGAATCCAGTGCAGGATTTCACTGTTTGGAGCCAAGGTTTGTTCAGTGTCTGTAGTTCTGGCATGATCACTACGCAGTCTGCACACCGCTGAGTTCCGCGCGCGTGTCTCCAGTCTGAGCCTGCGTCCGTCCGTTAGAACGGTCTGTGCGTCGCCCCGGCAGACCTGCCTTACTTGGTGCCTTGGCCTGGGCTGCAAAGTACCTCGGACGAGGCGGCTCATACCACAGACCTCGAGTGTTGTCACAGGTCTCGAAGCGGCAGTCAGAGATGCGGGTGCCAGCAGGGCTGGTTTCTGGGGAGGACTCTTCTCAGCTTCCAGACAGCTGCCCTCTTACTGTGTCCTCACACCATGGGATAGGGGCACCAGGGCGGGGGGCTCGTTCTGGTGTCTCAGGCCCAGCGCTAGGGCCTCAGCCTCGTGAGGCTTCTAACCAGTTCCCTCCCAGAGCCCCGTCTCCAGATGCCATCACATGGGGGTTGCGGCTTGGGCATGATTTGGGGCATGGTTCGCTCAGAGCGCTCTGTTTCATTAGACTTCTTGGACTTCTCTCTTGCATCTCTAAATCAGGAGCAACTGATGTTTTAATTTAAAAGACACACTCCTGTAGGCTGCTGTGTAAATAAGAATGGAGTAGTTGACTCACCTGGAAAACGAGGTAACACTGAGCAGCAGAAAGCTGGTCTCTCAGATTCAGAGGCATCTAAAACTTTCTGTTTTGGAAACACTTCTGGCTTGGGGAAGAGATGCAGTGAGCCAGCCCCGCCTCCCCTTGCAGCGTGTCCCTCCTCGCACTGCTGGTGCATCTCCCTGGCCTGAGGGGTCTCCTGCGAGGGGCCAGGGAGACTCAGGAGGCTGAGCAGGGTCCCGTGCCGCCTCTCCTCTGCAGCCCAGAGTCCACTTCTGCTCGTGATCTCTGCACAGAGTCCGTGGTGGCGTTTCTCACTCGTCCCAGGATCCCGCTCAGGACCACACACTGCACATAGTGGTCAGGTCCCTCCAGGTCTTTCATCTGGGACAGGTCCTTTCACAGGGAGAAGAAAGTTGGTCTTTGTCTTTCACGACATTGGTGTTCTTGAAGAATGTAGGCCAGTTACGTCATGAGTTCTTCCTCAGTTTGGATTTGTCTAGTGTTTCCTCATGAGTGTATTTGGATTTTGTGTCCCAGACAGGATGTTGGAAAAGTGGCATGTGCCTCTTGGACACAGAGGAGCCTGGTGTCCGTCTGTGCCAGGGTGATGCCGAGTTCTTACCTGATTAAACTGCTGTCCGTTCTCCCCGTCGTCTGATCACTGTCTTTACCTGAGGGCTCGTTTCTGGGGGATACAGTCACAGGCTCTCACACTGCTCTTAGGGGTCCTGGGTGGGGCGGGGGTGTCCAGCCCACCAGTTCTGCAGTCCTCAGAGATTCGCCATTTTAATCACTTGCTTCCAAACAAGATGAGAAAGCGCTCCCTGCCCTTTGTACTTCCTGGGGCCCAAGGAGCGACTCAGGTATAGAGGTGCTCCAGCCTGTACAGGCGCTTTTGAGTTCAGGTCAGTGGGCCTCTCACTTCCCTTTTCCTAAACCGATGGACAAAGCAAATTGTGGCTAACCCTAGATTTGATCTGGAAAGAGAACTGTCTTTTGTATTTTTAATTAAAATGAAATTTATGTCAAAGATGTCCAGGGCAGCTTTTATAATATTCATGAAACTAATACTGTCCTGGGTTGGTTTCATAGGAGGACAAAGACGCTGATTCCACCAAGGAACCTTTGGATGACCTCTTCCCGAATGATGACGACGACCCCGGTCAAGGAAGTGAGTTGGGAGTGGTGGGTGAGTGGCGGCCCGTGGACGTGAGGTGGCCTTCCCTCTTGGGGGCAGTTGCTGTTATCAGTGGGTGCTGGCGTACTTGCAGCCCGCTCGCGAGAGCGCGGACAGACACACAGACCGCCTCGCAGGCCGCCTTCTCTGGGACAGTCGCGTGTTCAGCCGGCCCCTAGTAAAGGGATGTGCACCACCAGCTGCCTGCGGTCTGGGCTCTCGGTGCGCAGAGGAGGGGGAGTTCTCCTGGGGTGAGGCAGCCTCGCTGTGCAGTGGGGGGTGCGGCACCCCCGCCCGACAGGCTGCCAAGGAAGCTCTGGTCGTGGTGCTCTGTGGGGGCCCCCCCCCCCCCGTCTGAACTGGCCTCTCTCCGCAGTCCAGCAGCAGCACAGCAGCGCAGCGGCGGCCGCACAGCAGGGCGGTTACGAGATCCCCGCGCGGCTGCGCACCCTGCACAACCTGGTGATCCAGTACGCCTCGCAGGGGCGCTACGAGGTGGCCGTGCCCCTCTGCAAGCAGGCCCTGGAGGACCTGGAGAAGACCTCGGGCCACGACCACCCGGACGTGGCCACCATGCTGAACATCCTGGCCCTGGTGTACAGGCGAGCAGTCTTCACTTTGTCCTCCTCACTCCACCTGGATAGCGTGCTTGATAAGCTGCCCCAAGAATGTGGTTTTATAAGCCGCCATGAGCTGCTTCTCCAGCCTTACCGTCCATTTGTCTTCACAAAAGCCAGGGGTCCAGTTCAGAATGTGGAGCCACGCTCTGGCAGTAGCGCCACCCTGTAGAGCGGACGCTGCCTGGGACGCCTAGGCCGGGCCTTCTTCCCTCGGCCGCATTTGGGGTTATTTTTCTACTTGGAGTACCAGGCTTTCCTTGCCCAGAATAGCCCCCCAACTCCTCCTGCCTGTCCCCTGCCTCTCTGATCCCTGTCAGCCCTCCTTCCTGGTTCCAGGGCTCCGTGTGCCCGTCCCCTGTCCCCTGCCTTTCTGATCCCCGTCAGCCCTCCTTCCTGGTTCCAGGGCTCCGCATGCCCGTCCCCTGTCCCCCGCCTCTCTGATCCCCGTCAGCTCTCCTTCTCGACTCCCGGGCTCCGCGCGCCTATCCCCATTGGTCCCGCTTCTCCCATATCTCCTGCTCTGTGCTTGGCATCCTCGTTTGAATTTTGTCAGATCTTCTCCTGGAATCCTGATTCCTTGAGGTTGAGGACCAGGTTGTCTCGTCTCTGCCTTGAGTTACATCCTTGAGCGTGTTTCTGAACTCAGGCCCTTGGTGAACTCACTGAATGGAGTTCAGTAGTTTGCCTGTGGCCCTGGGCAGTGGTCCACCAGAGCCCTTTGCTGAGCTGAGCTGGAGTGGAGCAGGTTGGGTGAGTGGGGGCCGTTACTCCCAGGACAGGCCTGGTGTGCGGTGGCTGCCCCTGCGTGGTGGATTTCAGGGAGCTGCATCGTATTTCTTCACTAGTTTGATTGTTCACAGTTCAGCAGACGTTTTTGAGACCCAGGTGTGTGTGAAACTTAGGGCTGGTTCCTGTGAGGCTGTACAGATGCCTACATAACACCTGTTCTCAAGGAGAAACCAGGATACTGAATTGGAAGTCAGGAGAATTCAGTTTGTCTCTCTGCTAAGTGGCCACTAGGCTGAAGGTATCTAGAGCCCTTAGAGTTTCTGAGCCTCAGAAGGGTTCCAGGGGTTGTGAAATGTGAGGTCTGTGAAATAGTCAGACGGCGTTACCTGAATGTTGCTAAAGGAGCTTAGAACCTCGTGTAGAGAATAGGCTGGTTATGTTCATGTGCAATTACAGAAGCAAGGAGACGGTCGTTAATAAAGCAACACAGACGCCAGGGTTCCACGGCGATCCAGTTTGGCTGTCAGTGCTTTCACTGCCAGGGCCCAAGTTCAGTCCTTTAGTCAGGGAACTAAGACCTTGAAAGCCTTGCAGCATGGCCAATAAATAACAAAATAACATAGAAATGTTGATGGACCGGAGCGATGTCTTCTAGTTGGAGAGGATTAGGGGAGGCCTAGAGGAGGGGTGCGGGCGCTTTCTGGGGCTTTGCAGGATGTGCTGGGGACTTACTCCTGCTTCCCATGGGGGCACAGCAGTGGGAGTGTGGCGGCGGTAGGCGATGGGGCTGCAGGGGATGTGCTTGAACACGCCTGTGCCCTGCTGCTGGGTCTCAGAAGAGAGTTGTGGGTGAGTAGAGGGCGGGGCCACAGGATCTGCTGGGGTTGGAGCTGGGCACCTGAGCAGGTGCAGACGGGCGCCAGGGTCTGTGAGGAGGAGTGAAGAGACAGGAGTGAACCACTAAGAGAGGGTTTTTGGCTAGTCCTCGGTTTCCCTTGTGAATGAGTTAGGTAAAAAAGGCACGTAGAGCGTGACTGGGATTCGTTGCAGTAGAACGCGTGGTCCCATAGACGTGGGAGGGATTCGATGGCCCCTTCTCTGTTTCTTTTGTACTGGGGCGTGAGAGTCTCCTCGTGTCAGCAGAGTGAAGACAGCGGCCGTGTCTGTGTTCGTACTGTATTCAATACTGAGTCCTAGAGCTGAACTGTAACTCAGTATTTCAGCTTTCTTCTATTAAGGGACATTTAATTTTAAGCTTTTGGGGGGAGGGGTATTAATATTGCAGTGATAAAATCTTTTGCTCAAGTTTTGCACAAAAGATCTTTAATTTTTTTCAGTGTCAGTTCCTGAGCGGTAAGAGTCTACACCTTACCTGCTTCCTGATACAGGCTGCCCGGGAAGGTGGGGTCAGCTCACACTCCCCCATCACCAGCCGGGGCGGGGCTGGTCTTCTCCTGCTCTTAATTATGGAGACAGACAGCTTTGTGTGTTGATCTGTGTTCTGCGATTCTGCATTTTTAGTCATTGGGGCCTTCTGTGAAAGTTCTGTGATCTTGTCCACTTCTGTATTGGGATTTTTTTTAATGTTGGCAAGGTGTGCTTTGGTTTTCCGAGTTTGAATTTTTGGATGAGCTTGTGGAATGCGTGCCGAGGCCCCCCCGCCCAGAGTTTCTGATTCAGTGGGTTTGGGAAGGGCCAGGTTTCTGGCTGGCTCCTGCTGTGGTTTGGGGCTCGCTCCTGGCGTGACCTGACCGCCCTCCTGGCTGATTGCTAGTCCCCGGCGTTCTGTGGCAGGCCCCAGTCTCAGCAGTGCTCAGTGTGCCTGCCTTGTCCCATTTCACTCCCTCAGCACTGGGAGATGGCTGTGGCTGCGTGTTTAACTGGGTCTGCTAGTTTTTGAAACAGTTTCATACCTGCTGACTTTCACAGAAACTTGGAGTCAGTTTAATATAAGATGTTAATAATATAAGATGATAATAAAAGTTTAATATAACATAAAAGAAAAACTGTACTTCCTCGGCAGAGTCAGTGCACTCTGAGGATCCAGAGGCCTCGGCCCTTCCTCCAGGGCGGTGCGGGCAGAGCCCTGCTGGCTGGCCGGCCTCCCGCGCTTGAGCAGTGCTCCATCTCACACAGTGCACAACCCATTTGCAGCCCTGCCGGTCGGTTGGTGGCACTTAAACCCCGGGGACCAGGCCGGGCCGGGCCGAGCTGCCTCTGTCTCCCCCCGTCAGCAGGCCCCTTCGCCCTGCCCCGTGCCAGCGGGCACAGCTGTGTCTCTGCGCCTGCACTGTCCTGGGCTTCTGCTTTGGCAAGTCGTTGGCGTCTCAGGGTGGCTCTGTGAGTTACGTCCTTCCTTTATAGCAGGCTGGTTGAGGAGGCCCCATGACATGCCAGGCCACGTGGCCGGCAGCTGGGTCCGTTCTGTCTGTACGGCCACACTTCCCTGGTGGGGAGCGGGCATGTGCAGACCTCTCAGCACGCGGGGTGGTATCGTCCCAGCAGGCTAGCTTAGCAGGCCCGGTTCCCAGCTTTCCTCGCCAACGTGTTTGTTGGGAGTCATCTCTCCTCCTATGTTAGGAGTGTTTTTAGTAGTTTGAAGAGCTAAGTTTTAATTTTTTTTAATAATTGAAACGTTTATTTCCTTAGTTCCAGAACCGCATTTTAAAGAGATGTAGTGAGCTTCGTCTGAGCATATAATTGTGTGTTTTTAATTCAGAGACCAGAACAAATACAAAGATGCAGCTAACCTACTGAACGACGCCTTGGCCATCCGTGAGAAAACCCTGGGCAAAGATCATCCTGCGGTTTGTATACTGGCTCTTCCATCCTTTTCAAGTTTTACTGTCCCTCGTGCGTTTTTGTTACCCATCTCATTTCACTGTTAAACCCAACAGGGAAGACTTAGGAGCTGCCCCTCACTGGACGGCACAGGTAGGACCCCTCACTCAGAGCCAGTGAGGGGCTCCAGCGCGGGCAGCTCCCACTTTGCAGGTTTCACGGTGCACGCGCGTTGTTGATCGCCCACCTCGAATGGGTCATATACGGTGTTTGTGATCCGGAATCAAACTGCATGTACTTCTGTAAATTTTTCCCTGAAGATTTTGTATTGTTTTTTTATTAAAATCTAGTCACATTTGCATATAGATCTATTTTGGTTGGCTTTGTGGCTTCTAGTGAAATTAAAAAAAAAAATCAAGGTCACATTGATGTTGATTTGTGTCCTGGTCTGTGGTGTTACTTTGTGGCCCATGTGGGCAGTGGTGTTGCTCTCTCGACTCTGAGTGGGGTCACAGTCCTTCATCGGCTGGAGAGCACTGCCCTCCGCCCTGGGGCGTGTGTGTGTGTGTCTGTGTGTGTGTCTGTGTGTGTGTCTGTGTGTTTGTGTCTGACGTCTGCGGTGTGCGGCCGCCCTGGGGCCCGTGTGTGT